>LPNX010819295.1:5060-84626 GCA_001517045.1 Pseudotsuga menziesii | reverse complement strand
GGGGGGGGGAACAACAGTCTGTTTTTCACAATCGAGGCCGCTGAGGAAAAACGTATGCATACCACACTTGGGGATGAATTTACAGTGTCCCGACCGGTGCATATACAGCCACAGTGCAGAACCCACAAATTAGCCCCTGAGCAAAAGACAGAGCCACACCATTCTCGCAGAGGAGAAACTACGTGGTTAAAACCAGGAAATCCTGTGCATGAGAGACTAATGAACGGGCAATGGTTCAGGCGCGAAAATGAACAGCCCCCAGAGAGGACGCAGAAGTGGATGTGCATGAGCCTTCAGCACAGTCGTGGAGAGTGAAATCCCCGCGTGTGGATGAGCAACGTGAGGAAGGAACAGACTGTGGAGGTGAACAGCAAAATCGTGAGGTCACGAATTGGAGAGTGCGTGAAGGTTTTTCCCTGCCATAGTGAAGTCAACAGTGGGTGGAGTGTGCATGTGGGTGAGGACTGACAGTCCTGCCACCCCACTCCCAAAGATCATAACTGCCTCAACCACCAGCAACCTTTCTTAATGAAAGTGGTTGGAATAAAACAAGGTAGGAAGACACATGGATAATTTCCCTCATTGGCCAAGGTTTAACAAATTTCCCCACCCTTATCCTTGTGAAAATCATGCCCCCTTCGATTTAGTTGCCGCGATCGTAGCTAGTCGGGTTCATTTAATTAATTGTAGATGCATATTACATGATGCCAAACATAATATATGCCGCATGCCCCGATATACAATCGGTGACAAAATTAAATCCCAAAACATAGCATAACCGATCAATGGTGGGGCCTTGGCCTTTAGCTCCACACCATGATCATTACCGTATATACATCTTGTACATTTACTGCAACGGGGTCAAAACCGAGGTGTTACATGTCCCATCTATTAGTCAATCTTTCTTTCTTTTACAAACTTACTACAACATGATTGAACTTTTGTTAATTTATTTTGGAAGCTACTTAGTTTTCTTGTATGGCTTGAGGACATGCCATATCTTTGGTTTGGGGGAGGATTAGCCTGACTATCTGTCTTTATTTTTACTTATAAGAATACTCATTGCCAAAATGATAAAGTCTCTGCAAGATAATGCAAATAGAGAAATTAGTTTTAAAATATTGGATGAATAAGGAAGAACGCTAGAGAATTATTGCATATGAATTCTTTGTGACCTGGCAGCTTAGGAAAAGCCACAATTAGCAGCAGTCTAATCCAGCAAGCCCATTTTTACAGAAAGTTGTATGAAGGATCATATGAAGGGTCGAATGTCGGTATAAATAAAAAGTCAAATGACGAGCTGAATAAAAATTATGATATTTTCGTATCTATGGTTAAGTGTTAGCTTAATTTCGTTTGGGTAAAAAGCTGAGTCACATCATTAGAGTCACATCCATAGGATATTATGACTAATTCTGATTCATGATAGTACGAATTAGATCTAATATGATTTTATTTCACCTCCATGTGGATATGATACGACCTTAGGGTACCTTTTAGTCATTATTACTCTACCATCACCATTATCCTCTTTTTCCGCATGCATAAGCTATCAGATAAGTCGACCTTCCTGTTGAACTAAGGCTATGGTTACGAATTTGGTTATACATCTGCATTAAGTTACATGTTCAACATGTCCAAAGCTCGCTTTGGACATGGTTGAACCAACTAAATTTTAGAAACTCATTCAATCATGCGTTTTTGACGGCACACGTTTCGAAAATTTCCATAATGGCACGATCGTCTAAGCATGCCAAGCTATTTGCATGATCATTTGGTAGGTTGAATGCGACACATTTTAAACCAACACTATGCGAACCTTCTCCCATTTCATCGCTTTCACTGACCGTTATCACAATAGAGCATTTTAGCCACCTTTCTTTGCAAACCCCGTATTCTCCCCTCTACTTAAACCATGCCAAACCAATTTGAGCCGGAAACTTACCAAGATTTGTTCCAAATGACAAAGTTTAGATAATGTTACGAAGTATTTTTCCATGTTGGATGGAACCCGTTCCTCCATCTAATGCAAAGATATGATGAGGAAATATCATTGCTTTTGCAATAGGGTTCAATGGGAGAATGGCGAAGGTAGGACATCTTTCCTTCCAAGTTACAGAGGAATCGATTGTGCACGCCACTAAGCTTCCTTGAGAAGGCAAGCGATGGCATAAACACTGGTTCGTTCCAAGGGCATCGCATAACTTTTCCCTCAAGCCCGAATTTCGATATGTGATAGGCGTAAAAGGTTATCACCATAACTGGATAAATACTGAATACATCAATCCCTTGACGGTCATTATTCATCTGGTTACCTGCGAAGGTAAGTTTAGTGTTTTAAAATCCTGTCATCTCCGATTATTGGCCCATTTCGTCGATAATAGAATTCTTAATTTTCCTTTATTTTTCCTTCGGATTCTAGAGAAAATGTCAAACCTAGTTCGCAAGAATACCCTTCACCCCAAGAGTAGCTTATACCACCACAGCTTGATCAAAATTTTAATCCTAGACCAGCTCAAGGAGCGAAACCAACCTTGGGAGACCTTTGTATTCAAGGTGCTCAATCCCCATCTTAATATCCACAAACGATCTCGTCATTTTCACCGTGGAACTAATCAAACCTCACCTGTAGAAGAAGAAAACCCCAACATCGTCCACCTTGACAAAGATACCTCAGAACCTAACTCATCTACACAAAATACCCCTGATAGTCCTGTGTCCGTCGAATTTGTACCTTTCTCACAACCTCACACTAGGAGACAAAAGGAGAAAAATGTTCAGCGTATGCTCCGGCCTAGTACTAAGACTGTAGTTCAATCTGATGTGTAGAGACCGTAGTTCAGTCTAATGTGCAGACCAGTCATTCAGACGATGTGGCCGAATTAGAGAAAACCGACCCAAGTTCATCCCTATTAGCATTAGCTAGTCTTTCTGCCGAATTACTAAAGGATGCCGATCAAACGAACATTCCTGCATCTGTCCAGAATATCAGCCCTAAAGAACACCTTCCTACTATTGATTTGGATCCGCCATCGAGGGAAATGAGTCCTTCATGAGATTCCAACCAATCCCCAGAGCCATCTATGCTACCACAGCCAACATTAGATCAGTTAACTTATGAGTTAACTCAATGAACGAAGCAAAATGAAGGGTATGTTAAGTTAATTTCAGAGCTTAGGGAGGAGAGTAAAGAGTTGCAGTTACAGATTAAAAATATGGAGGACCTCCACAGGGTCGTTAGTTTATCATAGAGGAATCAGCAAGCAAGGCGTTCCCTTCTGAAAGAATAGGATAGGAAATTGAAGTTCAAACCATCCGCTTCATCAAAGTCGGAGGCAGCTGCTAACGCAACTCTGCCTCCTTCCTAATGCTATCTTTTATTTTCTGACCAGTGGGACCTGGCATTCTTTTGGTTTGGGGGAATGTTGATCCTCATTTTTTCACCATTTTTGGGATAAATATTTTACATATTAACACATGTTTTGTTATCTTTTGGCGTCTTTTGTACCATACAGTTCTCCATTCAGCAGCAGTTATGGCCATATTTTAATTTATGCAAGTTATGTTTTATTTTGCATCCTTTCATGGTTTTCTTGTTTAAATTCAATAATATGTGGCGATATTCTAATGTATGAAACTTTCATGCAGAATCTTGGTCTTCAACAAACCAGCGAAAAACATACCACTCATCCTAGATGTGCGTAGAGTGTATCCAGTGCATCGTCCAACTCACTGTTCGAACCACCGAATAAACTACGCATTGCCGATAATGGATTCTTGTGCATTAAAGGCATGTAATGACCATAAATTGTTGTGACCACGCACCAGCATCTTAGCATGAGCCTCTTTCTGGAAGGGCACTCATATAATGTCTCTGTGTGACACCTTAAAGCCGGATCCAATTAAGGCTGAGATCATACGCCACATCGCGCGCCAAAGAGGAACCAAATCTGTGAAGAAGAAGGAAGTGTCATCTATTAGTTATCAATGTAGTTACTTGTTATAATGACTTCTTTATCGTAAGAGCAGTTGACCACTGAAAGGGTCGACTTGCTTACCTTCTGTAAAAACACTATATATACAGATGATCTCATGCGAGAAAGAAGTTAATCGTTGAACGTTAATAGTTGATAGCTCATGGTTAGTAGCTGATAGAATCAATGGAGTTAGTAAGGATAGCGAGATAGTTAGCCATCTTACCAGTTGATTACAAAACTCTATAACGCTACCTTTTGGTTTAATGAAATTTTTGTTACGCTGCGTATGATAATGTTCCATTAGCAAGGCATTACTCTGTTTGCTGGGAGGGCCCCCCGACAACCAGAGTTTTACATTTTTGTGTATGCTTCATTATCCCCTTTTCTCTGTAACTAGTATAGTCTTATTCATAAGTTGTTTGTGCAATTTCATTTCTGTAATATTTTATGTTAATTACTTTTTGTAGTATAGATTTCATTTATATCATGTTGATTATGTAGTTTTCCTTTACAAGTTAGCAACCGGTTGCACCTAGAATAGTTTCTAAATTCATTTTTAGAGTCTTTACAGTTCATTGTTTGATTTGTAGACTAGATTCCTTTGGTTAAGTTACAGTAAATCTAGTTTTATTTATTTCTGTCTTTGCTTAAGTATATTTCAGTTCGCTCAGTAATGTAATTTCCTTTTCGAATTATGAGCTAGTTTAGATTATGTTGTCATAAGATCTAATCAATAAGTAGCTTTACTTTTTTCTCTTTCACCTTTCATTAGCATATGCATGAGTCAGTTGTTCTCAACCAGTCATTTAAATTCATTGTTTTCTCGAAATTTCAGTATTTTCTTCAGACAGACTGTCATTCAGATAGCATGTTTTGCCCTTCATACGGACCTTCGTTTCAGCCTACTGTTCAGTCTTCCATTTAACCATGTGTGTCTTTAATCTATTTTGAGCTAATTTACTTATTTTTTTTATTCTGTTTTTAGTAGTTAGATAGTGATTTTATTTTCTCTTAAGACCCTTAGATGAGATTGTTTTGACTACTTGTTAAACCTCATTCTTCTTTCTCCTTTTTTCTCACCTTATGCCTAAAATTATGTTATGTGTTTCGATCTTTGGTATTGATTTGTAATTAGAGTTTAATTGTTCCTTCACATGTGAAGTTTTAAATGAATTAATAGATTAAGTGTCATTGCTCATAGTAATACGATTTGTTCTCTCACTCATATGGTTATTAAAGGAATCTATAGAATAGAATTTAGATTATATTTATAAGTTTTCTGCTTGTTCATAAATCATGTCTACCTTCTTGTAGTATTATTTTATCTTTTGCAAATAAGAGTTATTTGTTTATAGATCATCATGTTTACTATAGCCTGTAATTGGACATCTCTCAGTTTACATATTTTCGTAGATATTAAGTTAGATCTGATTCCCTTTAGTTTCTTCACCTCATTTGAAATCCATTTTGACACTTCTCCTGCTCTTGTCCTAATTACAGTAAACCCTTACCCTCAAAATAATCAAGGAGAATGGAATTAGTGGCCATCTATTAGTTGCATGTATAGTTAGTTGTTGTAAATTCTTCTTTATGTAACTAGTTCTTAAAAGTTATTTCTCAGTAAAATAGACCTTCTTCTAAAGAATGGTTCATTGTCTACAGCTTTGTCTTTTAATAATTGTCTATAAGTAGAGTAGTATAACTTGATACCACTCTGCCCTAGTACTTTGTTTCTGTTATCTTAAGAAGTTGATTTCTTAGGAGTTCAACTCAGTTTTTCATTTTGAAAAACCTTTCAATATTTTGTTCATTAAAGTATTACCACGATACCCTAGGAATCCCTCTACCTTCTCATATATTTTGTAACAACTCTAAGCCTGCCAACCCCGGTCGATAATTAAATATTAGGTGAATTATTCAAGACAATATTTTTCCCAACAGTCATAGTTAATAAAAATGTGGAACAATTTAGTAAATTGTGGACGATTTTGTCCCTATATAATGGTGCAAGAGTCAGCGATTCGTTGTCACATCCCCTCCCCTATACCTCAGCATAAAAGGGAGGAACTTGACTTCACTACTGCTTGCATACCTCACTGTAGCATACCTTGCTCTGAGATACCATGATGCACATGAACCCGATGCCCATACACCTGACCGATATGTGAAATAATCTAAAACTTATTATTTCTTTCTTTTTAAACACGGTCATGGGTCATGTTCATCCTTTAACATTCATCCTTAGGCTTAAAAACCGTAAAAACTGCTCTAACAGTCGTTCTACCATCCACAGATCCACTATGTAATCGGAAAGGTCATTTCCACACTGAAACGGACCCTACACTCCGCCTTCTGCATTCCCCTTTCCTCCTTCCACTGTGGAATCCAGGAACCAGAAACATAGTGTGTGAGGGAGTCACTTAACCACTTTCCACCTTCCACCTTTCATCCTTCCGCTGTGGAACTCGATAATCGAAAAATCAACATTCGATGGAATCATTCAGCCACATTCCTCCTTCTGCATTCTTCTTTTCCGCCTTCCCCTGCGAAACTCGGGAATTAGAAACTCAACATTCGACAAAATCATTTAGACACATTCTACCTTCCGCATTCCGGCTTTCCTCCTTCCATTGCGGAACTCAGGAATCGAAAACCCAACATTTGATAGAATCATTCAGCTACATTCTACCCTCCACATTCCACCTTTCCTCCTTCAGTTGTGGAACTTGAGAATCGAAAACTCAACATTCGACAGAATCATTTATCCACATCTCCGCCTTCCGCATTTTGCCTTTCCTCCTTCTGCTACGGACTGCGGGAATAAAAAAATTAATATGCAACACCTTCATTTGTTCACCTTCCCCTTTCCTCCTTCTTCCTTCTGTGTTTCGCGGGTGGAATTCCGATCTCGGAAAAACAACACTTGGCCTCATTTCTCTTTCTGATTGCTTCTTCCTGACTTCCTCCTTCCACTGCGGACTCTGGGGTGCAAAAACATACACTTTACCTTAGAATTTTTTGCTCTTTTCTTCCTCTGCATTCCTCCTTCCGCAGGCGAATTCTGGGGTGTGGAAAACCAACATCATGCCCTATTTCAACTACTCTTTCTGCCTCTCTCCTTCTGCATTCCACAGATGGACTTCGAGCTGTGGAAACCAACATTTTTTGTTGTCTTTTTCATGTTTTTCCCTGCTTCCGACTTCCACCTTCCGCAAGCGGATTGCGAAGGGCGAAAAAACACATCTTACCTTAATATAGCTGCAATTTTTTACCCTGTAACCAGGCTTCTAGCCTCCATGAACTTAAGAAAAATGCAGTGGAAATACAAGGCATAAACAAATGCAAAATGCAGGTACATTTAATAACAGTAAATTCTACTTTAATTATTTAATAAGAATTCAACATATTAGCATATTCATAAGCAAATACATTGCAGAAATAATACAACAAATAATACTTATCTTGAAGATGAAGTTGTCCCGCAACCAGCTATGTCGCTGCAACGTTCCACCCAACCATATGCCAGTTGTGTTCATCAATCTCTCAACACAACTGCCACCCTCAAGCTGGGCATGATTTCCACAAGGAACTAGGGAACAACAAGCTCACACATAGCCAGAACATATCAATATAGTCAAGCCAAACTATAGTTGGGTTTATCAGACTATCCAGCCAAGCCAATACACAATTGGGTTTATCAGGCTGCAGGAAAAAAAGCCAATACACTGTTGGGTTTATCAAGATACTCATCCAAGCCAATTAACAGTTGGGTTTATCATACTGCACATAGTCAAGCCAACATTCACATTAAGGACTAGACAATCCAACATATGGGTTTATCAGGCTACCCAGACAAGCCATCTCACTCCTGGGTTTATCAGGCTACTCAGCCAAGCTAGCTAACAGTTGGTTTTATCAGGTGATGCAGCCAAGGATCACACATGGCTAAAATGCACAACATGACATAGCTAATACAACTACCAATTAGGTTTATCAAGCTGCTTAGCCACGCCAATATATGATTGGGTTTATCAGGCTACCCAACCAAGCCAATATACCATTGGGTTTATCAAGCTATCATCCAATCCAATCTACGTTTGAGTTTATCAGGATGCTAAGGTAGTGGAAAGGAAGAACGACTAAACTAATGGCTCATTCAAGATCTAGGGACACCTCCGTAAGATCTATATGACATGGCATCCATAATACCTACACACCCAACACAAGGAAGTATCCCCTTCTCTGCTACAGAGTCCCTTGGGTTATACCTTCCCTTCCAGTTCTCTTCAGGATGTGCATAGAGGATTCACCAACCACTCTTATCCTTTTGTGATGTTCCTCTATTCACTAGGTTTATCAAGCCCATTATGCGTCTCTTACACTCCTAATTATTGTATACAGTTCAGACCCAAACCAAGACACACATAAACAAACCACATGGAGACACAACAACACAGGGCTCAACTCTGTGACACATACAACCAAGGTTCCATACCACTCTGTAGTTTAGAAGAAAACAAGGTTTCACTTGTACAAAAGAGACCAGGGTTCCATATCACTCTGTAACACAGAGATACACTACATAACAACACATTCGCGACTCCGGATAGTGAACAACACTGAATAATGCATGAATAACCACAATGAACAACGTGTGAATAATAATCCACCATCAACGAGAAAAACAAACAAAACCTTATCACAACTAAGGGAAAAACGGGTTGGGCACGCATTCATGTGCTTACTTGCTTCAGAACCAAGAATGTGGCTTCCCTAGACTGCAGGCTTTCTCAAACACGAAATATGACTGCCATGCCTTGCTTTGCCCAAGGAATTAACTGCCTCAACTGATCTTCTGGAAGAATTAAATGCTTTAGTACAGGGGACAAAAAATGGTAGATGGGATCTTACGGGTTCTCCCATCGACATCTGGCCTCACCCTACGGCTCAAGGGTTTGACCAACTCCACTCCCTATTCCTTGTGAAATCATACCCCCATCTCTTTTCCATTGTAGTGCATAGCTAGATGTGGTATTTTATTAAATTGCATATTTACATGATATTTCAAAAATATATTGTGCCTAACCATGAGAACCATCGACATCAACCTTGATTGTCGATACATAAAACAAAAAATCAATGGCATGGACTTGGCCTTGAGCTCCTCTCCGTGATTTAAATACAATATATACATCATGTACAATTTTAATACCATGGGGTCAAAACTGAGGTATTACATTCCCCTCCCCCTTACATTAGCACTATCCTCAGTGCTTTGCAAAATTGAACAAAAATGGATGTGACAATCGCATGGCATCCTCCATCTCCTGCATAGCCTCATCAAGACTGTAGTGATTCTTCCACTGCACCTTTACTTGTCCAACGGTTTGATTCTAGAGCACTGTGACCTTCATGTCGAGGATGCACAATGTCTTGGTTTGGAACTCTCCCTCGGGTTCCACTTGGATCACATCCCAATTTATCACATGGTTAAGATCATGTACATATTTCTTAAGCAAAGAGACATGAAAAACATTATGAGCTCTAGTGCTAGCAGGCAATGCAAGTCTATATGCAACTGACCCTATTATTCCAAGCACTTCAAAAGGCCCACAATATCTAGATGACAGCTTGGCACAACTCCTAGGCTTCAAGAAACTCTTCCTTGGCTTCCCTCTAAGGTAAACATGATCCCCAATAGTGAACTCTCTATGCACTATATGCTTGTTTGCATAGCTTTTCTATCTATCTTGGGTTTCTTTAAGGTTCTTCCTGATCTTTGCAACCTCTTGCTCCATTTCCTTGAGCAATTCTGGACCAATCACAATCATGTTCACTGGATTATCCCAATTCATTGGTGTTCTACACCTTATTCCATTAAAAGCTTCATATGGACTCATTCCCAATGATGGTTGATGCCCATTATTATAGGCAAACTCTACCATGTGTAAATAATCCTCCCACTTGGATGGTTTGTCCATCACATACATGCGAAGCATGTCTTTAAGCATCTGATTCACTCTCTATGTTTGTCCATCAGTATGAGGATGGTAGGCGGTGCTAAAGTTCAACTTTACAAACATACTTTTCCAAAAAATTGGAAGTAAACTTGGTATCCTTGTCAAAAATTATTGCCTTAGGAAATCCATGCAATCTGAAAATATCCTTCATGAATATTTTTGCAATGGAATCATCCTTATACGTGGACTTTCTCGGTATAAAATATGATCCCTTTGTCAAATTTTCCACCACAACCATGATGGAATCATGTTGTCTTACATTCATTGGCAATCCTGTAATAAAATCCATGGAAATAACTTCCCATTTCCATTATGGGACTGGGAAAGGCTGCAACAAACCTATGATGTGTTGATGCTCAACCTTCACCTGCTGACATTTCATGCACTTAAAAATATACTCAGCAATGCCCTTCTTCATTCCTATCCAAAAATACTGCTTTCTGGTTGTAGCAATTGTTTTCTGATATCCTGGGTGACCAAAATATGGAGCTTGATGGATTTCATCCATAACAATTCTCCTCAAGTCTGCTACTTATGGAATATAAATGTTTTTCTTATAGGTAAGAAGTTCATCTTCTTCCAATTTATATCACTCATATTCTTCATCTATTCAAGGCTTTGCTGCAGCAACTTGGCCTTGATCTGCACATACATTTCATCCTTATCAGTATGATTAAAAATCTATTGTCTCAAATCTAGTTGGCAAATACTAAGAGACGCCACATGCATTTCATGCACCTTCTTGCTGAGTGCATTAACCACTTTATTTTATTTTCCTTTTATGTGTTTGATTTCAAAATCAAACTCACATTCTTCCAATTTATATCACTCATATTCTTCATCTATTCAAGGCTTTGCTGCAGCAACTTGGCCTTGATCTGCACATACATTTCATCCTTATCAGTATGATTAAAAATCTGTTGTCTCAAATCTAGTTGGCAAATACTAAGAGACGCCACATGCATTTCATGCACCTTCTTGCTAAGTGCATTAACCACTTTATTTTATTTTCCTTTTATGTGTTTGATTTCAAAATCAAACTCACACAAAAACTCCAGCCATCTAGATTGCCTAGCATTTAGAGCTGGTTGATCAAACAAGCATTTTAGACCACGATGGTTTGTCCTTAGCTCAAATTTCCTTCCCATCGAGTAACGCCTCCACATCTTGAGAGCATGTACTATTGTTGCAAGTTCTAGATCATGAGTAGCATAGTTATCCTCATGTTCCTTCAACTTTCTGGACTCATAGCATACCATGTGGTTATCTTGCATAAGAACTCCTCCAAGTCCTTAACTACATGCATCAGTACACACCACAAGGTCTTTTTCTGGTTCTGTAATTTTCAGAATTGGTGCACTTGTAAGAAGATTATTCAACTGATGGAAGCTTTCTTCACATCTTGGTGTCCATTCAAACTTTATCTCCTTCTTTTTCAAAGAAGTGATTGAATGCGCGACCTTGGAGAATCCTTCAATGAACCTCCTATATTATCCTCCAAGTCCCATAAAAGATCTCACATATGTCACATTTCTTGGGGTTGACCAATTCATAATGGCCTCAATCTTCTCAGGTTTCACAGATATGCCCTCCTATGAGATAATGTGACACAAATAATGAATTTTATCCTTATAAAAGTCACATTTGCTCAACTTTGCATACAAGTAATGCTCCCTTAGTAGTTTCAATGCCAGTCTCAAATTTTCTTCATGCTCTTCTTCATTCTTAGAATAAATAAGAATGTCATCTAGGAAAACAATAACAAACTTTTCCAGATACTTGTTGAAAACACTATTCATGAGACACATGAATGTAGCTGGTGCATTTGTGAGACCAAATGGTACCACTACCAACTCATAGTGTCCATACCTTGTTCTGGAGGCTATCTTATGGATATCTTCCTCTTTGATTCTTACTTGATGGTAACCAGACCTCAAGTCAATATTTGAAAATACCTTTGCTCCTATAATTTGATCAAAAAGGTCATCAATTCAAGGTAAAGGTTATTTATTTTTCACAGTGGTTTTGTTCAACTGCATGTAATCAATGTATAACCTAAGTGTCCCATCTTTATTTTTCACAACTAGAACTGGTGCTCCCCACAGGGACACATATTTCTTTTCCAACAACTCTTGCAGCTGCATTTTCAGCTCTAGTAATTCTGGTGGGCTCATCCTGTAGGGTGTCTTGGACACTGGTGCTACTCTAGGCACAAGGTCAATTGCAAACTCAATGTCCCTCTTTAGAGGAAGTCCCAGAATCTCATCAAGAAAAACATTCCTGAATTCTTGCAATACATGAAAGTATTCCAACCTAGGAGTTTCATTCTTTGTTGCCTCCAAAACATGGACTGCATACAATTTGCATCCTTTCCTACAGAACTTCTTCAGCTGCATTGCTAAAATCTGCCTAACAGAAATCACCTTTGGAACGCCTCTTACAACCCTTGGTTTTCCTTCTTCATCCATGCATTCAAAAGTCTTATTGTAGCAATCAATCTTACCTCTATGCACTTCTAACTAGTCCATTCCAATGAGAAGATCATAGGAACCAAGTGGTAGAAAATTCAAGGCTGCATAAGTGACTAACCCATCCATGACCAATGGACATCCTTCTACCACTTCACTAACCTTTCTCTTTGTTCCAGTGGCTAGTTGAACTAACCATGATTTTCTATGCTTTAATTTCTTAAAAACAAATCTCAACAATTCTAGGAGTGATATAACTGTGAGTAGATCCAGGGTCAATCAAAACAAAAACAGATTGCTCAACAATATTACCTTTACCTTCAACTTCAACCACAGTTGATTGATGATCTTCCTGGAGGTCCTCTAGCGCTGCATGAATTCTATGGATGGTCCTTGCCACTTGACCCACAGTTTCAGCTCCTTGGATGGTGTGAGATTTCCTTACATACCCATGCTCAAGCAAACAGTTCCTGCGCATATGGTTTCCTACACATCCCCAACATTGGAGTGGTTCTCTGATATCCTTTGGATCTCTTGGCTTCTCTCCCATCATTCTGGTTGGCTTAGTCACAGCTTGTGATGGTTTCCTTTGCTGATTTCAGAAGTGAGAAGGTTTGAAACCTTTCTTTCTTTGGTCAAAATTCTCATTTCTCTTTTCCTTCCATGCCTTATGGAAATCAGGTTTGCTTTTGTTTTAATCATAGCAATACTTGGCCTTCCTTATAGCCTCTTCTAGATTTCTAGGTTCATCAAACTCAATTCTGTCTTGGTTGAGGTAATCCACTTAGAAAATGCTGAATTTTCACTTTATCATCTCTGATGTATCTGACATACCTTAACAACTCCAAGAATTTGTTTGCATATTCTTCCATGGTTAGCTGTCCCAATTTCATCTCATGGAACTCTTTAATCTTGTCATCATAGTACTTGTCAGAGAGGTACTTCTGCTTGAAATACTTCTTGAACTGCTTCCACATGATATTTTTTTCATTGATCTTCTTCACTTTCCTGAGGTGCTCCCACCATATAGATGCTCTTCCATTCATCTTGAAGATGGCTACCCTTGCCTTCATATTTACCGAGTAGTCATGGACTTAGAAATACTTTTTCATCCCAAGAAGCCAAGCTTCAATTTCTTGACCAGATTTTACCTCACCATTAAAGGTAGGAAGCCTTACCTTCTTAAATTCATTACGTGAACTGTTTCGGCAACGCCTCTTCCTCTTATTCCTGTGAGATGAAGAGATTGAACCCCCAATGGACCCTTCAGAGTCAGATGATCCACTAGAAGACTTTTTTCTTCTTCTGGCACTGCTCCTACTTCTTTTTGGATTTACTGCTCGATTCCTAGAGTTCATCTTCCTTTAGATGTTTGTCAAACTTTGAAACATGGATACATTTAGCTAATTCTTCTCTTACTGAGCTTTAATCATTCTTTCATTGTCTTCTCTGTAATTTTGCAACTCCACCCTTAGGCTTCTCATGGTGGTTGCAATATCTAGGGGAGTCTATTAATATCTTCTCCCATTAGATTATGTTTCAACATTTCCAACTCGAATGTTTTACCCCATAGCATCTACCTCGAGATCATAGGGATCATGTGCATCATTCATGTTGTTGATTCTCATGGTCGAGCCAAAACCAAATTTTCCAAACTACACTATGACTCTGCAAAATGTGTTAATAAGCATATGTTAGTTGCGTAACAATGGTGTTGTAACCAATAGCTCTGAAAACTATTCTCTTGGCCCATCTAGGCACAATGTTGTAACCAATAGCTCTGATACCACCCTATCATGCCCCATCCCCTCTACCTCAGCATAAAAGGAAGGAATGTGACTTCACTACTACTCGCATACAACACTGTAGCATACCTTGCTCTGAGATACCACAATGTACATGAACTTGGTGCCCATACACCTGACTGGTATGCGGAATAATTTAAAACTTATAATTTCTTTCTCTTTAAACAAAATCATGGGTCATGTTCATCCTTTAACATTCATCCTTAGGCTTAAAAACTGCTCTAACAGTCATTCTTCAATCCACAAATCCACTCTATAACCGGAAAGGTCATTTCCACACTGAACCAAAAATTTCCACACTCTACCTTCCATATTCCCCTTTCTTCCTTCCTTTGAGGAATCTGGGAACCGGAAACATAGTGTGCAACGGAGTCAATTAACCACTTTCTTCCTTCCTCTTTCCTCCTTCCACTGCAAAACTCGAGAATCATAAACTCAACATTCCATGGAATCATTCAACCACATTATTCCTTCTGCATTCCTCGTTTCTGACTTTCGCTGCGGAACTCGGGAATCGGAAACTCGACATTTGACGAAATCATTCAGCCACATTCCACCTTCCGCATTCTTCCTTTCCTGCTTCCACTACGGAACTTGGGAATCAGAAACTCAACATTCGACAGAATCATTCAGCCACATTCTGCATTCCGCCTTTCTTCCTTTCGCTGCGGAAATCAAGAATTGGAAACTCAACATTCGACATAATCATTTATCCACATCTCCTCGTTCCGCATTCTACATTTTCGCCTTCCGCTGCAGACTGCGAGAATCGAAAACTTAACATGCGACACCTTCATTTGTTCACCTTCCGCTTTCCTCCTTCCGTGAGCAAATTTCAGATCACGAAAAACCAAAACTTGGCCTTGTTTCTCTTTCTGACTTCTACCTCCCTCCTTCTTCCTTCTGCTGCAGACTTTGGGGTGCAGAAACATACACTTTACCTTAGAATTTTTGGCTCTTTTCCGCTTCTACCTTTCGCAAGCAGATTCTGGGGTGTGGAAAACCAACATTCTGGCATGTTTCAACTTCTCTTTACACCTCCTACCTTCCTCTTTCCGCAGACATTCTCTGCGGTGTGGAAACCAACATTCTGCCTTGTCTTTTTCCTATTTTTCCCTGCTTCTCACTTCCGACTTCCACCTTCCGCAGGAAGATTTCAGAGGGCAAAAAAACACATCTTACCTTAAGATAGATGCATTTTTTACCCTGTAACCAGGCTTCTATCCTCCATGAACTTAATCAAAATGCAGTGGAAATACAAGGCATAAACAGATGCAAAATGTAGGGACATTTAACAACAGTAAATTCTACTTTAAATCTTTAATAAGAACTCAACATATTCAGCATATTCATAAGAAAATACGTTGCATAAATAATACAACAAATAATACTTATATTGAATATGAAGTTGTCCCGCAACTAGTTATGTCGATGCAACATTCCACCCAACCATAGGCTAGTTGTGTTCATCAATCTCTCAACACAACTGCCACCCCTGAGCTGGGCATGATTTCCACAAGGAAATAGGGAGAAACAGGCTCACACATAGCCATAACATATCAACATCGTCAATCCAACCTACAGTTGGATTTAGCAGACTCTCCAACCAAGCCAATACACAATTAGGTTTATCAAGCTGCAGGCAAACAATCCAATACACTGCTGGGTTTATCAGGCTACTCAGCCAAGCCAGCTAATAGTTGGGTTTATCATACTGCACATAGTCAAGACAACATTCACATTAAGGACCAGCCAAGCCAACATATGGGTTTACCAGGATACTCAGTCATTCCATCTCACTGATGGGTTTATTAGGCTACTCAGCCAAGCCTACTAACATTTGGGTTTATCAGGCTGTCAGCCAAGCCAATCTATGTTTGGTTTTATCAGGATTCTAAGGCAGTGGAAAGGAAGAATGGCTGAGCTAGTGGCTCATTCAAGAGCTAGTGACACCTCTGCAAGATCTATCTAGCTTGGCATCCAGAATACTTGCACACCCAACACAAGGAAGTATCCCCTTCTCTTCTAGACAGTCTCTCGCACTATACCTTCCCTTCCAGTGCTCTTCAGGATGTGCATAGAGGATTCACCAACCACTCTTATCTTTTTGTGATGTTCCTCCCTTCACTAGGTTTATCAATACAATTCCACATCTCTTCCACTCGTAAGTATTGCATACAGTTCAGACCCAAACCAGGGCACACATAACAACAAACCACAGGGAGACATAGCAACATAGGGCTCCACTCTGTGACACATACAACTAGGGTTCCATACCACTCTATAGTTCAGAAGAAAATACGGTTTCACTTGTACAAAAGAGACAAGGGTTCCGTATCACTCTGTAACACAGAGATGCACTACAGAACAACATGTTCATGACTCTGGATAGTGAACAACACAAAATAATGCATGAATAACTACACTGAACAACGTGTGAATAATAATCCGCCATCAACGAGAACAACAAACAAAACATTTTCACAACTGAGGGAAAAACTGGTTGGGAACAAATTCATGTGCTTACTTACTTTAGAAGCAAGACTGGGGCTTCCCTAAACTGTAGGCTTGCTCAAACTGCAGGATTGCTTAGACACGAAATCTGACTGCCATGCCTTACTCTGCCCAAGGCATTAACTGCCTCAACCAATCTTCTGGAATAATTAAATGATTGAGTATAGGGGATGAAAAAGGGTAGATGGGATATTATGGGTTCTCCCATCAACATATAGCCTCACCTATGGCTCAGGGGTTTGACCAACTCCCCTCCCTATTTCTTGTGAAATCATGCCCCCATATCTTTTCCGTTGCAGTGCATAGCTAGTTGTGGTATTTTATTAAATTGCATATTTACATGATATTTCAAAAATATACCGTTCTTGACTAGCACGAGAACCATCGGCATCAACCTTAATCATCGATACATAAAACACCAAATCAATGGCAGGGCCTTGGCCTTGAGCTTCTCGCCATGATTTAAATACAATATATACATCATGTGCAATTTTAATACCATGGGGTCAAAACCGAGGCATTACATTCACTCCATAAAAAACCATGAAGAATCATCGAATCTTTGCATGAATCTTGATTTTGATTACAATTTGACAGTGGTTGAGTGGAATTGGAAAGCAATTTGACATTGGTTGCAGACTAGGTAGAACATATATGCATTTTTTCAAGGTTCATGAATCCTTGGGGTCTGCAATCTTTACGGATTTTAGTTTCCATAGAACCAAATACTATTTAGTGAACTTTATATATCTATCATTTGAATTTGAGTTTCTCAACTTCTATAACATCTATATCTTATAGCTAAAATAACCTAAAAAAAATCTCTCACTCCAATACAATGGATTCTTGTCATCAACACTCATGAAGGTGGAAGTAAGAAGGATCCCATTGAGATGGAGGTCCCCAAGGGGAAAGATTGAGGTTATGACTTTCATGCTTCCTTTTCTTTTTTGGAATTCATGGAATTATTAGCTTTAGCTTGACGTTGTTTCATTTTTCTCTCAAGCCATCTATTTTTTTGCATACTATGAAAACTCATGGACAAGTCCTAGTCTAGAATCCAAATAATGTACTTAAAATGTAAAATCCATCTTCGTAGGCTCCATATAGTTCTCCCTCAACAGAGGATTTTGTAATATTTTGTATTATTAATCGACTTTTCTGACTTAACTAAAAAAAATGGCATGGTGATTACAAATAGGGTTGGAATACCTCTTCAACATTACATATTTGTATTGGTAAGGTAGATTAGACCCGCCCCCTAGAAAGTCTAATAAGAAATAACATATTTACATATTTGATTGATGAGTTGAACATTTACCTTTCTACCCAAAGTCTAGCTTTGGTGGCAGCAGACATCCTGTGCTATGGATGTTTAGTTTTCACATTTATGATGAAGCCTTGATGGCATGCTTTTCAAATCCTGTGGTTTACCATAGAGCCTTTAGATATTCTTGTTACCAACAATTTGGACATATTTGTATGAAAAATGGGATCAAATGCTTGAGAGTGAATCTTTTGCACCTTGAATTCATACAACCTACTTAAAACAACAATTCTTCTGAAAGATATGTTTTCCAAAATGATCTCCATGTACAACATACTTTATGTCATTGACTGAGTATTGCTTCACCTATGGTAATTGTATCAAAATAGATGGCAAGGTCTGAATTTGTACTATCATGTCTTATGCAAGCAAAGGTAAAGAAGCACTAGAGAACCTATTTTACAATACCACTTAGAAAATTGGAGCAGAGTAATGGTATAATTAGGCATATAGACCTGCACCTCTTTAGGTTCATTACAAAATTCAAGAGTTTCATTTTTTGTGGGACATGACATGCAAGTTGTCTTGGCAAGTTGGTTGTTATTCTTTCTTCTTCATGACTACTTATGTAATCCCTTCTAGACCTATCTCTTCTCTTCTTTACCTGCTAGCAACCACCTTGGGTTTGCATTAAATTTGTTTGAACTGTCCAATGACAAACTTAATATGATCCTATAGTATCCCCATTAGTTCTTGATCTCATCACCATTAATCAAGAGAAACAAAGATAAACTCCTAGCATCCCATTGTCCAAATTCAATTGATAAAGTTAGGATTGTTGCAACAACATGATCTCATCACCAGTGATCAAAAGAAATAACAATAGCCTTGTGAAGTGCTTATCTAACCCTTGATTATTTCTTTTGAACAAAAACAATCCATGTTAGGAATTCAGTTGACCAACTGTGGCCACGATATGAACTTTGATGAATTTAATAGTGCAATGATGGCCCTGCTTAGGGCTCAATCTGATCAGTGGTGTCAAGAGAATACTGATAGAAAGGAAGCTTCATGTAGATGATGATGTCAACCCTTAACAAACCCTCACCTCTTCTATTTACTACTCTAATAATGTAATTGGTTGAATTAGATATTGTCGTTGACTAAAGATATTGTTGTTGATTGTTTAAGGCATACCATTAACTGGGGTAGGAGGAAGTTCTTGATTATTAGTTAACCAGATCAAGCCTATGGAAGACTATCAAAACCCTCAGTTCCTGAGATAAATTCTAGATTCAAGATGGATTCCTTAGTTGAACTTCGGTTTCTTGTTGTATGCCTTCGATAGCTTAAGATAAATCCTCAGTTCCTGAGTGTAGGCCCTAATAGGGTATATGATACCTATTGGTGTTATGAATCATGCCCTTATGGTTTTTGGATGCCATACTTAACTGGTGTATTCCCTTACAAGGGTTTCTTGTAGATTTAGGGTGCTAAAGGTGTTGACTAAAAAGGTTGTTGTGAGGTTGGAACAACCCTAGCAAGGTTCTGTGAGGTTGTAACAAACCCTAGTAAGGTTCTAACTTCTGAATGGTTGTTGAATACTAAATTGAACCCCAAACTCATGTGGCTTCCTTTGAAGACAAAGTTAGACCTCCACGATAAATAGACAGAGAGAACAATACCAATAATTCCCCACGAATTTGTCTTTTGGATCAGAAAGAGAGAGAGATACCATATATGTGTTGTTCAAATAAGAGTGCTCTCTATTTATAATTTTCCATTGTGAGATAAATTGATAAGTTAAGGAAACCATACTAAAAAAAAATATTTTGTAATTTTTATTTTTTTCTCAAGAGTTTCATTTTCTATCTGTTTGGATTAAAAGGCAAGACAACTTGCAAAGTTCTATGGTTTTCTCTGCCAAATTTTCTATTGAAATGGATATGGTTAAGGAGAAACAGGAAATCTTCAGACATGGAACCTCAAATTCAAGGCTCATGCTGGAGATTTTACTATAGTTGAGATAATTTTTATGTTGAATGGATCATAATATAAAATATCTATGACCATGAACTTGCTTTCTACATTTAGGGGCAAGTCAGAGGCCACTATACAAAAGGATCATATTTCAAACATTTCAATGGATTATATACCAGCAAGGTTTTGAAGACTTGGATTCAATAGCACCTCATGAAAATATCCAAGTACAAAAGGGCCCAATGGTTTTTTGTATGATGAACCAAGTATTTTTCCCTTTTGTATGTATGACTCATATGGGCTTCCATCAATCATGCCAAGCTCAAAGAATTTGTGAGAGGCATTCACTTGCCAAAGGACAAAAATATTTTACAAGTTTTAGTGTAGGGTTTATAATTGAGGATAAAAAACTATAAAGGAAATGTCAAGATCAATTACAATGATATATAAACTTTAATTAAGGAGGAAAAATGGTTACCAAACTCATTGAAGTTAGATTGGAGCACATTTATTAGGATAAAATACAAAAGGCATATGCATATGCATGCACTTATTTACTTGCAAGCATTTATGTAGTTGATCCTCATTCCAATTATAAATGGATCATATCCATTATTGGGCCCATACATGCCACCCTTCCAAAGGATGCACAAATTTGCTTGCACGGGATAACAAACAATTCTTTTCCACTTCTCATTAATGTTTTGCCTAGATGTGTGCCAAAGAGGTTGTTCAGTTCTTGTAATCTTCTATGAATACTTATCACTTCTAAACACTCCTTCAATGGTTTATCACCATACACATCCATTTTGATCTGCTTGGAGATCAACATTAGGATCTACACCATCATTTTTTGCAGTTGATACAAGTCTGAAAATAGCCAGACAAGGAGTGTCATTTCTACGGTTAGACTAGCCCCTAAAAAATTTTGAAGATAGGCTAGGTTAATATATAGTTGTTGAAGTATGTACCATACATATATGATTAGTAGTTTAAAAAATATCCTTGGTGGATTGTCCAGATTCACACCCAGAACTACATAAAGGTATGTTATTTGCTGCAGGAGGACATGGAAAGTCCTTAATTGTGTTAGAAACTGAAAATGAATACTTCTAGGGCCTAGATTTCGAAGAAGATGACATTTACATCCCTTTTCACCAACAAATATTGCTTAGAATGTCTCTTTCTTCCCATGCTAGCTTAGAATTCTCAACTAAACGCCCGATACAAATAGGGGGATAACATGTATCAAAAGAAGAGCTCAAAGCAGTGATAGAGTCCTTTCAAAACTCAAAAATTCCATGTCCTAATGGTTGCACAATAAAATTTATTTGGGTTTTTATAGGATTTACTGAAGGAATACAAATTGAGAGTTGTGAAAGAATTCTAGAATTTATGGTTAAGTAGATCCATGATACGATCACGGTGTTTCATGAGGGTTCACATTCAATAAAATGAAACAAAATGTCATCTATGGTTCTCAAGCTAGATTTGTCTAAAGGTTGTGGTAAGGTAAGTTGGCAATATCTGAGGTTAATTCTAATATGTTTGGGATGAAACTGGAGTTAGTATATTGGATGACGGGATGGATGTCTTCATCTTTTTTTGATCTCCTTATAATTGGGTCAACCTCCTTATAATGTGCGTTAAGATAGGCCTACCCTATGTCAATTTTTCTTCTCTTCTTATTGGCCACTAATGAGTTAAGCAGGAGAGGAAACGTTGTGGCACATTCCCTCTGTTGTGAAGATGAAAAAGGTCATGAACCCATAATTACAGTTTGGACCATTGATTTTCCTAGCTAGAAGTGGTCTTTTTTGGACACTAAGATTATATAAGATGCATTTATTAAAATAAAATAAAGAAAGAAAATAGGAAATAAAAAAACACAACTTCTTAACCTCCACATCATAGATATTAACATTCCTACAATATTAGTTATCCAAGTAGCACATCATAGATATTAATAAGGCATGTTATGCCATAAGTGAATTTTTTACTTAAATGGATAGATTGTGTATTGGAAACTCAATGCAATATTACATGCAGTTCCTTACTTGATTTTTGCAACTGACAATGTAAGGATATGAGCGTGTTGAGTAAAAATATTGAATGATTTTATAATAGCCATGGAAATAAATAAAAAACCTGACTTCCTTATTAGTAATGAAATGAAGAGGCTGTCTATGCACCCAAACATGTAAATGGAACAAATACTCCTTTTATTTCTCCATACCAGTGGCTCTAGGTTGCATTCAGTCATGTTGAAAACTATATCACTATAGTATTTTTCTTCATAACATCCTATTTTGTTTTCTTGATCTTGCATTTAGGGATCTTAAAGAACATGTAAATTGAGGGCCCACGACATATTTTCATCAATGGGAGGTCATCTCATGGAATTCATATTAGTTGCATATCTTCTTTTAAATTCATTTGCAGGTGTTGTACATTGGAGGTCTTAATAAAAAACTAAGCCTTCCATAAGGTTCCATCTCACTATACCCCATCCTTGGGTATTTATTAAAGTATTCCCTATCAACTGGAAATCTGTTGTTTTGTTGTACATGATACCAAACTCCAAATTTCCTTGTATATATTTTTGAATCATCTTAGATGCAGTGAGATGCTTATTTCTTAGAGATGTCATAAATCTAGAGATATAGCTGACCACGAAGAATAAGTCTGTCCTCATTGATGTAGGGTGCCCATAATTGTTTGTACTCTGTAAATGACTCATCATCCAATTTCGATTAATTGTTAATTATAATTTCAAAAATTAACCTCCATAGGTGAATCTATTTACATTCAAGCAAGCTAAATTTTTCGATTATACTTTTGGCATATTTAGTTTGAGAGACAATCACGCCACTGTAAGAATGCCAAAATTCTACACCTAAGAAAAAATGCAAGAGGCTTTATATTCCTTGAACATTATGAAAAATCATCTATAAAGGAAACATAGTACATGTACCAGCTTAATGAGCTAGAAGACATGGGTGCACATACATCCGAGTGTACTATCTCCAGTATTCCTTTAGCCTTTCTCTCACTGTTGGGAAATGTATTCTTCGCATTCTTTTCTTGTGCAAATCCTTTTCAAATTACTTCATGCTTTTCCTGGATCTCTGGAAATCCTGAGAGTGATTTTCTTTCCATCGGTAGTGCTCTGTAGTGCACATGTGCAAGCCTTATGTGCCACAGTTCGCTTGGTTCAATTGAGTCATGAACCAGTGTACTATGTTTCCTTTATAGATGACTTTTTAGTAAGTTCAAGGAATATAAAGCCTTGGTCAAGAACCAGACTGATAGGAATATCAAGACTCTACGGTCAAATAATGGTGGAGAGTTCACTTCGGAAGAATTTAAGGAACTATGCAGAGAGTCTGGGATTAAGAGGGAGTTGAGCACTCATACAATCCTCAGCAAAATGGGGTTGTGGAACGAAATAAATGAACCATCATGGAAGTAGAAAGAGCTATGTTGCATGACCAGGATATACCTATGCACCTTTAGGTGGAGGCAACAAGAACAGATGGAACCATACTCCTCATCGAGTACTTGACAATAAGACTCCTAAAGAGGCTTTCTCATGAGAGAAACCAAAATTCATCCATCTGAGAATATTTGGCTTCCCGGTGTACATGCATATCCCAAAGAAGAAAAGGACCAAGCTCGATCGTTCTGGTTGGAAGGGTATATTCGTAGGATACAGTGATACATCAAAGGCTACCGAATATACATCCCAGGATTCAACAAGATCGACATCAGTAGAGATGTAACCTTCATGGATAATTTTAGGGGCTATATTAAGGGGGTTACAAAAATTTAGTGGGATATTTTATTATATGAAAAGGGTTTTTTCAACTAAAATATATTTGCTTAATATTTATTAGAAAAAAAAAATCCAAAATTAATATCCTTTCGTATATTAATAAGGAAAATGAAACAACCCATTTTCTCTCTAGCAAAATCTCCCTCCAATCTATCTTTCACCCCCAATTTCTAGAGAAAATCTAGTGAAATCACTCTTTCGCCCCCAATTTTTAGTAATGGAGGATCCCAAGGGTTATTTCTCCCTCCATTTTCCTTGTAATTTAGGCATATGGTTGCATTCTCCTGTATTTCTAGTCAATTCCATGTGATACCTTCTTTTAGCCCTTGATTTCCAGTATTGGAAGGAAAATCAGGGATTATATTTTTCTATATAAAGGCTACAGTGATTCATGGTTCACCCACATCAAATTTCTCCTATAGCATGAAGGTTTTGGTTGATGCAATTCCACTTTTCATTCTTAGTTTTCTTGACATTTTAATATTCGCGTAACATCTCCATTTCTGAAAAATCAAGTCTTGAAGGGGCATGCCACACATGTAATTTATCAGAGATTACAAACTCACATCACTCTTTTCATCCAATTATTAGCATGGTATGTTTTTTTTTTTAAATGGGCTTTCTATCCATAGTTACAATAGATTATTATATTGTAACTTTATTGTTTATCATTGATGTTTATTTAGGCCTATTGAATTCTAGGACACTCTTGATTCGTATTTATAAATAGATAAGTAGGTTATTTTCTCTTAAAGGGTATCTTAAATATGAGTCTTTTGGAAAATAAACTAATTGAGAATTCATACACTATATTAAGGTTGTTGGTATCGATAATACTCCACATTGTAATAATGGTTTGTGGGTGCCATAATTGCTCCATAGTTTAAAGTGTCCAATTCTATCAGTTTGTCGATATGTCAAGATTTGGATCCCCACATGTCCATTAGACCATTAAGGGACGAAATAAAAAGTAGGGTCCCCACTTTCCCTAAATCTAGTTAGTGTAGTTGTATTTCACCAATACCTCCAGTTGTGAGTGACCCAATACTGCTTATGAACTGTATAAATAAATCCCTTCTCTTGTCATTCATGCATTTCTTCATTTGAGGGTCTAGAAATTGAGAGATTTAAGCTCTGGTATATGCTATTTTATTGCACTACCTTAGTAATCTGCAGAATCAAAAGATTAGTCTTCCTAGCAAAAGATTCACCAATTCATTACAAGATTTTATATTTTGATGAAAGATTTGCCAAATTTTTACAATATTTTATAATTCAGTGAAATACTCACCAAGATTTTACAATTTCTTTTAGTTTAGTGAAAGATTCACCAAGATTTTACAAGATTCTATAATAGAATGAAATATTTGCCAAAAAATTATATATAAATATTATATTATTGCTAAAAGAGCCTTCAATTTTTCCTATATATTAGGGAGATTCACTCATTTATTATACATATAAATTTCAGGGGTGTTCTTAAAATTATCCCTGGTAACCTTTGATGAAGACTCGATATACTTCAGGTCCAGGAGGACACCCATACAGGAGTTCAAGTAACCTGAAGAGACAAGAGGACAAGACATGGAAATTGGAGAAGCAATTCTAGAGGACCATGAAGATAACAACATGACATAACCACAAGATCCAGTAGAGACATTCCTTGAGAAAGAATCCCACAAGAGGAAACCAACATGGGAATGGGAGCTCATACGAGAAGCTGAAAGGTATGGAGCCCCAAAAGGAATACATAGAGGGAGAAAAAAGGGAAAAGCCCTACAATAGCTATGTGGTCCTGCTGTGTGACATCATTAACAAAGAACCTTCCACCTATGAAGAGGCTACAAAAAATAAAGAATGGAAGGATGCTATGTGTTATCACTCCAGGAAACTCCTCTAGGTTGTAGCTCGAGGATGCTTGGTAACTTACAATGTTTTTAGGATTTTCTAATATGGATCAAGTCAGGTGACCTATATAACCTTCCACTCTCAAGACATGCATAAAACTCACTCAATTACAAGGCTTTTAGTTACAACTGTTAAGTAGTTTGACAATAAGGTGCAGGGATGGAGAACTCATCAAGCTGGCAGACTTACATACAAAACAGATGCATATAAATGGCTAAATCATGATAAGGATGGTACTTTTAAACCAAATCACATNTTGAAAATAACCTAAATACACATTCAGGCATAAGTACAGTAAAGACAGAGATGATGGCTGAACAAATCATAACAAAAGAGCTTATATTCCAGAATGAACAAAATGAGAAGCTGACAATAGTATAGGCTTATAAATCCCCGAAGTCGAACCCTTTTTAATCAAATCAGTCTTAGGCTTTATAGCCTCTTACAAAATACACAGATCCTAAAAAATTGGATCTATTTTTTACAAAAATAAACAAAAGTAATAGTTTTTGCAAATTAGGGTTTAAAACCCTAATTGACTACTTATCTTAACTTAACTGAATAATTAGTCCATTGAATGAACGTTTAGATAACTGAAGTAACTGCTGATGATTACTGCTACTGGCCCTCTTCCAGTTAAGCCACTAATTTCTCTTAACAGCTAGGGTTGGTGGCCTTTTGTGTCGTTATGTCATAGTAGAGCTTAAACAGACCCTTTTCTGATGCTTCCCTTAGCGTCTTTCATCTTTAGATTACGTCCCTGATCCATCTATAGTTGCCCAAAACTGGTCCTATATGACAAAACTTGCTTTTAAGCCTCTGTCCACTTTCGGTGGTTAAGAGGCCAGTCTATCGGAACCGTTAGCTGCTGAAAATGGCGCTTTCGGTGGCTAATGAACTGCCCTAGCGTCTGCCTAAGCCACCAAAATCCCTGTTTTGCAAAAATTATTAGGTTTTTCTCAAAAATGTCTTTTTAGGCCTACTTGATCAGCTTTTCTCTTCTGCAGGCTTCATGCTAGGAGTGTTAATAGCGCCTTTTCTTGTTTCAGGAGGCTAGAGATTAACTGTTGCTTCAGCTAGGGTTTCGAAGGTGGGGTGGCTGCTAGGATTTGCCTTGGCCTCCTTCAGCTGCAGCCTTTGGAGCCTAACCATCCTGTATAATCTAGAATTGTCTTTTAGGTACCTTGTAATCAACCTATTTAAGAAAATATATCTTTCTCTCTGTTCCAGGTAAGACTTATGTAGCAGCTTGTTTCTGCTAGTCAATGAAGCATTATTCTTCTTTATTTCTCTTTCCAAAACCTCCATATCATAAATTTGCCTTAGTAATTGATTGATCTTTTGAGTTTTAGGCTTACTGGAGGAAGCCCTCTCTGCTGGTTCATATTGTTCTTTTGGTGTAGGTGATGGGAGTTCTTCAATCTCTGTTGTCAATTGCTCTGTTAGGTCAACTTTTGCCCTAAAAGTTTGGACAAACTGCTGAAAACTAGGTCTCATAGATGCATTTGGTTCTCCAAACCTGTGACACCTGTGTATAAACCAAAAGAGGTTTTTGTAGAATAGTCTTTTGTGAGAAAAAACCTGTGTCAGTTTTTTGGAATTCGTTTGAATTTACCTGGGATCTAGATTTCAAAAACATGTGTAAAACAGGAAATTATGAGATCCGAAAATTAGGTCTCAGAGATGGATTTGATTCTCCCAATATGAAATACTTGTAGGAAAACTGAGAGAGTTTATTATTATATGACATGTTATGAAAACAAATGTTTAATATTTTTGCAAAATGATTCTCCAGGCGCTCAGAATCATCGTTTTAAAATGATGCCTTTTCACAGGAAAACGCCCCTTTCAGTGGCTTGGAGCGCCCTGAAATTTTGGTCTTAGCTATCGAAAGCAGGGATTTCGATGGCTAATGAACCATTGGTAAGTTCCCCTAAGCCATTGAAATTCCCTTTGCAACAAAATTTTATAAAAATGTGATCAACAGGATTTCGGTGGTTAACACCCTTTTTGGACTGTTCACTAAGCTGCCAAAACCAAGGCTTTTTGGTGGTCAATGAGCTATTGGAAAGCTCGCCTAAGCCACCGAAAGTCATTTTCCCAAAATTTCATAAACAAACGCGATCAGCAGGCTTTCGGTGGTCAACATGGTCCTGTGTAAAAATTGTTAGCTATCGAAAGGTGAGCTTTTCGGTGGCTAATGAGTTGTTGAAAAACTCGCCTAAGCCATCGAAAGCTAAAAATTTCATTTTTTTCTTAAAAAACAGAACATCAGAGATCCCAAGGTTGTTATTCATCCCAATATTTTTCATAATATGGCCTAAAACCTTCATCAGTGATAAAAAAAATAAATTGTTTTGAGTGAACTTATTGAAAAATTTATTTTGGGAGATAACATCTGGCTCCTACTTGGGGATAGGAACCTCCCTGTGAGGTCCCAAGAATGCCAGACCAAAATTCTTTTCCTAAAAAAGAATAATTAAAGCTATCTTCTAGGGTTCCATTGGGCATGGAGTCATTTGTCCTTTATAACTGATCCCTTGCAATCTTCCTGTAGCCCGCTTTGCTTATTCACGAAAACAACTAAAAATGACCTAGCTGCTCATATTAAGAGCTTATTTTCCTATCTAATCCTATTCCTAATTCTAATCAGTACAGTCTTCTTATCATGTGACATCATGCTTCCAATGAAGCCAGGTCAGAAGCTGATATGTTGAACTTATCCTTGATCTTGACCCCAAAAATAAATGAAACCCTGGCATGCAGCAATGTAGTTTCAAAGGGTAATAGAACCAACTATCATCTGAAAAAAATTATTTTGATATCTATGCTGCTCATAAGTTCCAGATAGTCAGCAACAGGGTCATAAAATCCAATAGGAAATACCTTTTTATGCTGCTGATATTTTCCTTCACTGATGTCAACGTTGAATGTGGATTGCTCAACCTTTGTTGGATCAAAATGCAAGCTCAACAACTGATCTGAACCTTCTTGTTCTTTTATGATCAGATCTTGATCATCAATCATTAAAATTTCCTTTTGATAATAGTGCTCACAATCAGATGATAAAACAGGGTTTACATCATATGAATTAAAATCAGTTGAAAACATATAATTGCCTATACAATCATTAGTTATCATAGGCTCATCCTGGTTTGCAAATTGATCATAAAATCCAGATTCATACCTGTCTTGAGAGTACTTTGCAAACACTGAAGAATCTAATTCTAAATCTGAAAGGAGCTCACATGCTTGCTGTTGTTCTGAATATGCTTCAAACTCATAATCTTCTTGTTCAAATCTGAATCATACTGATGTTTATCTGGCTCAGGTAGATGAAGGTTTTCAAAATCAAACTGCTCTGGGATTCTCTTTGAAGCACAAATGTTTTCCTCCACCTCTAAAGCATCTTCAAACAGAATGCTTAATGATGAAGATTTCCTTTCTAGCAGAAGAAGGGAAAGTTTTGAATGTAGTCCCATCACATAATATATCATGGCAGTTGTCTCTGTGGGTCGGATCTCCAAAGGCATATCATGATAAGTTTTGTAGAATCTTCGATTGAAGATAGGCAAAGTTTCGTCTTCCTCTTTCTTCAAAGCATAGAAATCAGCAAGATACAAATCAAGAGATTTGTTCTCACCCCAATGCTTCAAAAAGGCATCCGTGAATTCTATCCAAGAGCCAATGGAGTCAACTCTTAAACTCTTGAACCATATAGAAGCATCTCTAATCAATGATTTAGAGAAAAATCTCATGATTACATCCTCATGAACAATCTAAAAATAGTCAATAAAATATTCGAAAGATTCCAAGTGCCTTTCAGCTGAAGCTTGATTCTCTCCAGAAAACCAAGGGAGATATTCATAACAGTTAAGAGGATAAGGATGAAGACGAGAGGGAAATTTTAATGGCTTAAACATCTTCATCCTGATTTTGATTTGAAAGGTTGTGGGCTGATCATGAGGGATAACAATCTGCTGACAAGGTTCAAAGGTTATGGCAACAAATGGTGAGCTCTGCATAGGTTTTGAATCAGTTTTGGTTTCTTCAAGGTTACGTGGTTGATTACATTTAGAAGGAATTTGAATACAGCGGTCACTTTTATAAATGAGTTGTGGCACAAAGTCCGATTCACCTTCTACATTACAAGCAGGCTACAAATATTCTTCTATAGATGGATTTATAAAATATGGCTGATCATCTTTAGAATATATAAAACATAGGATAATTCTTTTAATATGTGAAGGGAAAAGTATAAAAGAGCTGATAAAAAATAACAGTAGTTCATAAAGTAAACTGATGAATTGGTACCTGGATTTTGAATTCATCTTCTTCATCTTTTATCAACTAGGTCCTCCCTAGTGGAGATTTATTAAATTCGGATGGATCAGGGAAATAGAAGTCTTTGTAAATCTGCCCTAGCAGCAGGGATAGGTTTTATTCTGATGATCTTCTATGGGTCTGCAACAGGTGTTGCTGGCGGCCTCTCTTGATTTTATCTGGTATGAGCCCTTCTCGAAACCACAGTTCTTCAATGGAGTCACCAAGGATGAGATCTTCACAAGCGGCAGTGCTTGAAGATTCCTCAACCCTAAAAAAATTTGATTTACTTATAAACTTCTGAGAACTAGATGCTTCAGCATAAGAAGATTGAAATGGAGGTCTATTTGATATAATAGCAGAAATACCTTTGGAATACCTTTTGTAGCTCCCCTTGTAGCTCTAGAGGTCTCCCTTAGCAAAACCCTAGCTCTTCTTAGAATCTCTTCTGGATCTGAAACAAGTGTTACTGGTGGCCCTTTAGGGTTTGCTCTGGTACTTGGTCTTCTTAAAGCCACCTTATTCCAATGGAGTCGCCAGATAGATGATTACAACCAGAATAGTCTCCAAACTTTGTCTATCATCAAAGCAATATCTATGTCGTCTCCCAAGGAAGCTAAGCTTCAGTCTCCTCTCCCCGGCAACGACGCCAATTTGTTATCACTCCAAGAAACTCCTCTAGGTTGTAGCTCGAGGATGCCTAGTAACTTACAATGTTTTTAGGGTTTTCTGATATGGATCAAGTCAGGTGACCTACATAACCTTCCACTCTCAGGACATGCATAAAACTCACTCAATTACAAGGCTTTTAGTTACAACTGTTCAGTAGTTTGACAATAAGGTGCAGGGATGGAGAAATCATCAAGCTGGCAGACTTACATACAAAACAGATGCATATAAATGGCTAAATCATGATAAGGATGGTACTTATAAATCAAATCACATTAACACACCAATAGGATGACAACTATTAGTTATTAATCAATTTGAAAATAACTTAAATACACATTCAGGCATAAGTACAGTAAAGACAGAGATGATAGATGAACAAATCATAACAAAAGAGTTTATATTCCAAAATGAGCAAAATAAGAAGCTAAGAATAGTATCGGATTATAAATCCCTGAAGTCGAACCCTTTTTCATAAAATCAGTCTTAGGGTTTATAGCCTCTTACAAAATATACAAATCCTAAAAACTTGGATCTGTTTTTTACAAAAATAAACAAAAGTAATAGTTTTTTCAAATTAGGGTTTAAAACCCTAATTGACTACTTGTCTTAACTGAATAATTAGTCCACTGAATGAACTTTTAGATAATTGAAGTAACTGCTGATGATTACTGCTACTGGCCCTCTGCCAGTTAGGCCACTGATTTCTCTTGATAGCTAGGGTTGGTGGCCTTTTGTGCTGATATGTCATAGTAGAGCTTAAACAGACCCTTTTCTGATGCTTCCCTCAGCGTCTTTCATCTTTAGATTACGTCCCTGAGCCATCTGTAGTTGCCCAAAACCAGTCCTGTATGCCAAAACTTGCTTTTAAGCCTTTGCCCGCTTTCGGTGGTTAAGAGGCCAGTCTATCGGAACCATTAGCTACCGAAAGTGGCTCTTTCGATGGCTAATGAATTGCCCCAGCGTCCGCCTAAGCCACTGAAAGCCCTGTTTTGCAAAAATTATTAAGTTTTTCTCAAAAATGTCTTTTTAGGCCTGTTTGCTCAGCTTTCCTCTTCTGCAGGCTTCATGCTAGGAGTGTTAACAACGCCTTGGCTAGTTTCAGGAGGTTGGAGACTAACTGCTACTTCAGCTAGGGTTTCTAAGGTGGGGTGGTTGCTAGCGTTTGCCTTGGCCTCCTTCAGTTGCAGCCTTTGGAGCCTAACAATCCTGTATAATCTAGCATTCTCCTTTAGGTACCTTGTATTCAGCCTCTTTAAGGAAATATATCTTTCTCTCTGCTCCAGGTAAGACTTATGTAGCAGCTTGTTTCTGCTGGTCAATGCAGCATTATTCTTCTTTATTTCTCTTTCCAAAACCTCCATCTCATAAATTTTCCTTAGTAATTGATTGATCTTTTGAGTTTTAGGCTTACTGGAGGAATCCCTCTATACTGGTTCATCTTGTTCTTTTGGTGCAGGTGATGGGAGTTCTTCAATCTTTGCTGTCAATTGCTCTGTTAGGTCAACTTTTGCCCTAAAAGTTTGGCCAAATTGCTGAAAACTGGGGCTCAGAGATGCATTTGGTTATCCAAACATGTGACACCTTTGTATAAAACAAAAGAGGTTTTTGTAGAATGGTTTGTTTTGAGAAAAAACCTCTCTCTATTTTTTGGAATTCGTTTTAATTTTCCCGGGATCTGGATTTCAAAAACATGTGTAAAACAGGAAATTCTGAGATCTGAAAATTAGGTCTCAGAGATGGATTTATTATCCCAATATGCAACACTTGTAAGAAAACTGTGAGATTTTATTGTTCTATGACCTGTTAGGAAAACAAACCTCTGAGCGTTTTTAAAATGATTCTCCAGTCGCTTAGAATCACCGTTTTAAAATGATTCCTTTTCACAGGAAAACGCCCCTTTCGATGGCTTGGAGCGCCCTGAAATTTTAGTCTTAGCTACCGAAAGCAGGGATTTCAGTGGCTAATGAACCGTTGGTATGTTCTCCTTAGCCACCGAAAGTCCCTTGCAACAAAATTTTATAAAAATGTGATCAACAGGATTTCGGTGGTTAACACCGTTTTTGGACTGTTCATTAAGCTGTCAAAACCAAGGCTTTTCAGTGGCTAATGAGCTGTTGGAAAGCTAGCCTAAGCCACCGAAAGTCATTTTTCCAAAATTTCATAAACAAACGCGATCAGTAGGCTTTCGATGGTCAACACGGTCCAGTGTAAAAATTGTTAGCTGCCGAAAGGTCATCTTTTCAGTGGCTAATGAGTTGTTGAAAAACTCGCCTAAGCCACCGAAAGCTAAAAATTTCAATTTGTTTTAAAAAATAGAACATCATATATCCCAAGCTTGTTAGTCATCCCAATATTTTTCATAATATGGCCTGAAACCTTCATCAGTGATCAAAAAATAAATTGTTTTGAGTGAACTTATTGAAAATTTTATTTTGGGAGATAACACTGTGATCGAGGAATACCAATCGATCATGAAGAATGATGTCTAGGAGATTGTTCCGAGACAGGAGAAGAAGTCTGTCGTGACTTCAAAGTGTATCTACAAGATCAAGCATGTTGTAGATGGTAGCATCGATAAATATAAGGTAAGCTTCGTAGCACGAGGCTTCTCACAGAAAGAAGGCATAGACTACGAAAAGACATTTGCACTCGTGGCGAGGTACACTTCCATTAGGACCATAATTTATTTGGCAGCAGTTATGAAATGAAAAAAACACCAGATGGATGTCAAGACATCCTTCTTGTGGTGTAGTTGAGGAGGAAGTGTACGTGGAACAACCACTAGGATTCGAGACACATGAAAGGAAGACCCATGTGTGCAAATTGAAGAAGGCCTTGTATGGATTGAAATAAGCACCGAGGACATGGTACGACAAGATGGATAGCTCCCTGATGAGCTTGGGATTTACCAAGAGTAAAGTAGATTCCAACCTCTACTTCAAGGTGGAAGATGGAATACCTGTGATACTCCTGCTATATGTCAATAACTTGTTTCCGGCAGGTGAAGAGGAACTAATTACAGATGCAAGGAGGAGACTTGTTACAGAGTTCGAGATGAAAGACCTAGGTATGATGCACTACTTCTTAGGCTTGGAGATGTGGCAGAGTGCAGATGGAATCTTCCTTGGGAAAGCGCAGTATGTTGTGGAGATTCTGAAGAGATTCAGAATGTTGGCCTGCAAGGCAATAGATACACCTATGGCATCTAACTTGAATCTTCTGAGTAATGTTTCATCTGAGTTGGGTGATGCCATGATATATCATCAAATGATTGGCTCACTGTTGTATCTAACGAATACAAGACCATAAATATGCTTTGCGATGAACACCCTGAGCCAGTTCATGATGGATCCGAGACATGTTCACCTGATAGCTGCAAAGAATGTTCTAAGGTACCTAAAAGATACAGTGGATTATGGGCTCAAATATGATGCAAATAAGAAGATTAACCTACACCATTATGTTGATTCGGACCGGGCAAGTAGCGCCACTGATAGGAAGAGAAACTCATGGTGTTGCTTCAGTTTGGGATCAAGCATGATCTCCTAGTTCAGCAAGAAGCAATCAGGTGTGGCATTGAGTACAGCCAAGCAAGAGTATGTTGATGCTTTCTCAACTAGTTGTGAGGAAATGTGGATGTGAAATCTATTGTCTGACTTGTTTGATCTCTAGTTGGATGTGACTTGTATCTTCTATGAGAATCAGAGTTGCGTGAAGCTGTCGAAAAACCTAGTGTTCCATGACAAGTTGAAGCACATCAAGATCAAGTTCCACTAAATCAAGGATATGGTGCAAACAGGAGTAGTGAATCTCTAATACATGGCAACAGAGGAGAAGATAGTTGATGTGTTGACCAAGCCTCTAGTGAGAGTGAAGTTCAAGTACTTCATAGAAATACTTGGTGTGATCCAAATCAAGCTCCCTCAAAAGAGGGAGTAATGTGTTTTAGCATAGCTAGAGAGACAGGTTGTATGAACGTAAAATCCTGACAAAGTTCATAGGTTGCTCAGATGTAATCAGACCCGTAGGTTATCCTCAGACAAGTCTTGGCAAAGCTCGTAGGTTATCCATGGATGTAATCTGTCCCGATGTGTTCTATGCTAGAAATAGATGATGCACGATATCTCACATGGGAAATGAGACAGGTTGTCCGAGTAGAAAAAATCCTGGTGAAGCAGGATGCTCGGACGTAATCAGTCCTATAGGTTATCCTTGGATGTAATCAGTCCTGGTGAAGCTTGCAGGTTATCCATGGACATAATCCGTCCTATAACAGGTTATTCGAGTGTGAAATGAGACCTAGCATGGTACGCAGGTTACTCGAATGTAATAAGTCTTGTGGGTTGTTTGAGTGTAAAAATGAGACCTGGCATGGTATGTAGATTACTCGGATGTAATACACTCCGAAGGTTTTCTTAATGTAAAAGGTACTGGACGTAGGTTGTCCAGATGTAATAAGTCCTTGAGGTTAACCAAAGAACGTAAAAGGTCCTGATGTAGTAGGTTGTTGGGTCGTAATCTATCCTTACATATATATCTATATATGTGTGTTCCCATGTTGAGATGATAAGGTCATGAAGCATGAGAGGTGCACCTAGGTGGTTCTACTGATAGAATGCAGGTTGACCATGCAGAGATGTAATGCACTGAGTGTGCTCCTAGGCAATTCTCACATAGTAGTAGCTACAGGTTGTCTTAATTATGTGAAAATTATCTTGGATTACTACTATGGTGAAAAAACACAGGTGGTCTTCATCTAAATCTTTTTTCTTTGTTTTGTTTTGTGTAGGACAAAAGAGATGATTTGGATACGACGAGATGAAGGTAGGAGATGCAGGTTATTTCCATGGAAATGTAAAGAAGGTCCTGAACCATTCCTACAAGATGTCTTGCTCAAGATGTGATGAATACCTAGATGAGGACAAGGGCCTGCACCCAGTCAAGAGAGGGATGGCTTTGTAGAAACTTCTGATGACAGATATTATCGATCGATGATCAGTAATAAGAACATGATGGTATCATCCATGATGATGACTGTGAAGAGAGAAAATACCTTCCTAGTTAAAAGGGAGTGACGATGTATTTATAACTTCGGAAGATATTATGATGTATATTATCATTGTATGTTGGTGTACCCCCATTGGGGATGTGTTTACCCCCTTGTGGGATGTATTAATTGTGTCTAGACCTTGAGGTACAACATCCATTGTAATTCGGGGCAATAGACCCCAATGTAACATCATGTAATGTGTATTTTGAGTCTCTCTAGGAGAATTCAGCCATGTTAGGGAAGACATGTGGGCCCCAGTCTTATGTTTGGTCAGTCACTTGAAAGGGTATAAATAAGGAGGCACTCTCCATCATTTATACACACCTCGCACTCTCAAGTTCACATGAGATAGAGAGACAGATAGGAGGAGAGATAGATAACTGTTGAATACTTCTTATTACTGCTTTTGATCATCTTACTATTGTGAGGAAGTTTACGAGGTTTTCTCCTTTATGGTTTCCCCAATGAATATCTTTGTGTCTCGTGTATCTTTTATATCTTATGCATCTTGTTTTACTTGTTAGTCTTTCAAATAAAGATCCTAGATAATCTAATCAGATCTAAAGAAAAACTAACAGTCCTTTGCTTATTGGAACGAGAATTTACACCAACAATATTCAATATTTCTATGCATCTTCTTATACTTCTAGAGCATGAACTAGAGAATTGTGGCCCAATAAGAATGAGATGGATGTAACCTATAGAACGATATATGAATGTTTTGAAAAAAGTTTGTTTGTAATAAGGAAAAACTAGAAGGTAGCATGTGTGAAGGATATTTAATGCAAGAGGCCAAAGGATTTTACACAGAATATATGAAGGATTTTAGCAATGTCAATCGATGTGTATGGGATAATGATGAAGACGAGAGAGTTGCAGGTGAAGTATTAGAAGGAAATGGACATCGCTTCAAGTTATCAAATGAGGAAAGAACTTCGATACATGCCTATGTTCTTCAAAACACATCCTCATTTGATAAGTGGTGCAGGTGAAATATTTTTTACATGATAATTTATCTATTTAATTTCATTTAATAGCCAAATTATTAGCATTACTACTATCATGTATGTTCATATTCTATGAAGAAAATGCAAAGAAGAGATTCAAATAGGGATGCGTCCATCTCGAAAGCGTATACTTCAGGATTCGGATATTGGAGGTGGTTCGACTTTTCCAAAATTTGATGATTGGATTGTTGATGCAATAAATTATGCACAACAACAAGTTCAAGATCTAACGATTGAGGAAATTGATATTTCACAACCTCCACATATATATTCTTCTCATTTCAGTGGGATGTGGGCCTATGGTAGTCCTTTAAGAGTGGAAGAAAAAGGACACATGAAAGGCAAATTGTGATCATGTTGTTAGTGTTGCATTTCATCACAACGCTCAAAAGAACTTATATGTTGGATTCATACAATAAATTATTGAAGTTGATTATGGTTAAACTAGTCCTACCTTATTAAATTGTAAATGGATCAAAACATTTGCAATACAACATGATGAGTATGGATTTTTACATGCAAATACATGTCAAATCGTATCAAAGACCAATGAACTGTATTTATCCCCTCTTCAAATTAACCAAACATTTCTAATTGATGATATAACAAGCTCGGGATGTTTGTATGTCATTCAAATGAAGCCTCATTCGAAAAGGAAATTCATGCAATGTATTGATATAATGGTTGATGTGTAGTGTAATAGTTTACAAGAAACATTGGAAAACGAAGTTGAACATGGCCATAGAGTATTTGAAGAAGAAACTTTTACTCCCAACGAAGAGTCTGAGATAGAGAATGTAATGCATGGTCAGAAAAATCTATTGTATGAGGACGGTGAAGAAGATCAAGCAGATGCATACATGAGTGATCAGGATCGTGATCTTGATGGCAATGCAAATGATCATGATGATGATTTTCCACCTTAACTTTGTGGAATAAACTTTCACTATCTAAATGGATTTATTGTTTTGGCCATTGGGATTAGATAGCCAAATGGTTGTACTAAAATTTGTATGGAATTTATCCTTAATGATATTGGATATGCAACATTTTAATTTTTTGTTTTTGTGCATCTCTACATACACGATATATGTGGCTTATTCTTGTCATGTTCTACTTGTTTTCAATATTGTGCAATGTTTAATTGCTTGTCTTAGTTTGCATATGTTGTTTAATAAAGTTACTGGGTGATTCCAATGGGCTCAAGTTAGTGTTCATGTTGTAAGAGTTGAATAGTTAATGTATACAATAGATTCATTACACTAGTTGGTTCTCCCTATCCAATAGAAATTAAAATGAATCTATTACTCTCATCATTGGATGTATTTATGAGATGGAGATTAATGGTTTCCATCTCAGAGCGATTACAATTCTAACTTTAGAACTAAGTGGTTGATGTTGTCATGAGCATTTGAATCTAGATATTTGATAGTCTTTGTTTTCACATGCACTAATGATTTTTTTAAGAGAAATTTTGGATATATAGGCTATGAAGAATAAGGAGTTGAAACGTAAAAGTGACCCCAACAAAGACAAAAATGTGACAGAATACAAGCGTGTTCGTAAAGACCACATCACAAGAAATGAAGAATATTTTTCATCCCCTGGTTTGGTAAATAAGTAAGTAGTTTCTCCTTGTACATTTTCACTTCTATGCATATTTCATGAAATTTTTATATAAACTATTTCATGATGTAGGCCATTTATACTTTTGATTCTAATTGGTAAGTTTTTTTCTTTATAGTGGAATGTTGGATTCTACAAAAAATGATCATCAGACACAAAAGGAAAGCAAAGAAAAATCATTACCAGCTTGTAGAAGCCAATTCCTTGGTAGATCAATACACGGAGATGAAGCTAACGATACTAATAATCAGCTTCCTCATATATCAAATGATCATGTCCAAGATTTTTCTAAAATATTTCCATATTCTGGACAATCAGGCTTACGAGAGCTTTATTTAAAATTAAAGCAAAGATTTGAAGAAACATCTCAGGGGATTGGTGACCTAGCAAGTGCCACACCTGTTGAGGAGATTCCTGATCTAACTAGTGACACACTTGTTGAGGAGATTGGTGAGATACCTAGTGCCACACCTGTTGTGGCCATTTATGAGGAACCAATTCAACCTTCTTCCTTAGAAAAACCACCAATTACATCTCCTCCAAGGAACGTGATAGGATGTGAACCTGTTATATCCACAAATATGAGCGGTTTTTCAACACCCAAAACTGGTTCTGAAGATCCATCACCTTTCATCAAAAGACGCAGAATTATTCAAGGCTTGTGTAGGTGAACACAAAGGGAAGCAAAAGAAAGAAAATCAGAAGGGAAGATGGATTACATGGTCAAGGTAAAAGATGGCCAACCTACTAGAACAAATGATTCAAGGTGGTCCATAGAGTTGGGCATGAGAATAAGGTATTATTTGGATGTTTCCAAATCTAACTTTATAGATCAAGATACAAGAAATGTTGATATAGTGATCCAACAAATGGAAAATGTTTTTGAGACTATTGGTGGTAGGATTTCTATTAAATATTACAAGTATATAATGAGTATTTTGATGAATAATTTTAGGCATAAATGCAGGAAACTAATCTTGGATGGAAAAGATAGGGAGAACATCCTGACTCTCAAACAATGGGAAGATTTGAAGGAAAGTATGTGTGCTTGGAAAGGACCCAACTAGTGCATCTAAAAATACTATTATCTAGTTTGGACCTTCCTTATACGGTGTTGATAAAAATTATTGTTATTGTACGTAAAACCTATGGACTATATACCTTGAGAGAGAAGATAAAATTTTGACCCTCGGTCTTGTGGGTAAAAGGGTTCTTTCCCCACATTAATTGTACACCTCGGTGTTGTGGGTAAAAGGGTTATTTCCCCACCTTGATCGTACACCTTAGTCTTTTTAGTGAAAATATTTTCTTTCCACTTTTTTATGACCACTCTTGTTTACCTTTGACCTTGTGTTGAACCTTGTTGGTCCTTATGTTGACACCTCCCTCTCCTAGTTTGGTACCTTATCCCTTTTGTCATGATGACTTACCTTTATTTGTATGTGCTCCTTTTCAGCCTCCTTGAGGCTGCTACTATGTATGGAAGTGTGCCACAGTATGATGGATGTGGTAGAGTGTGGGTTAAGGCTACCTCTACACATTTGAAAGGAGCTTCTTAGATCACATTGACATTAACATCTTAAACGCTTGCTAGAAATAGGTTAATGTCAATGTGGATGTTATGTTAGTGGTGTAAATGGTGTTAGTGCTCATTAAAAGTTAAACGCTTGGCTCATGACCCCAATCTAGCCTAAAATTTAATTTAACTCAACCAACATTGTAACCTCATTTGAGGACCAAAACAATATTGTAGTTAAGTTAAGACATTGGGGATATCTGAGACATAGATGTTGTCCATTAGGGTACCAAAATCCTCTAGTACTTGTTGACACAGTCACGACCAGTCTATCGAAGGGAACCCCACTCTACAGGAGTAAGCCGCAACGAAGGGGTTTCAGAAGTCGGGGTGGAATACCGCACCCCTTTCTGTATCGAAGGCTAACCCTTCATAGTACTCCTCATGCATGTCGAGGACCATATCGGATGTTGAGGACCAAAGGGTTGAAGTGCCAGGAAACCACTACAGACGTGTCATGAATGAGGTAGCCTAGTTTCCAGTCTATTTAGGGCTCTTGTACTCGAGGTCCCTCTTGGTAGTGGGATTCGCTTAGCCTATTGTTATTCCATTTCGTATTGTTTGACTGGGATTTCATCACCTAGCAGAGGATACAATTTGTGAGGAGCTTCCATCTTGTAGCTAGTATTTTGCTTGCACTTATACCCCATAGGATAGTGTGTCATTTTCTTTCTAGGTAGTCTTGCTTGTTGGCTTTCTAGATACTTTGTTGTAGACTCTCCTGATGAAACACGTTGTTGCATTTCGGTTTTAGAGCTTCCTTTTTGGCCTATGAGCCACCATTTTTTCGATCTCCTTCTACTCACTTGGTTGTAGTTGGATTTTTTAGCCTGCATTCAACATTCTTGCGCCTCTATTCATTACACAACACACCATCACGTGATCATAGCTCCATCACACTGCTCACATAGGCTTAGGTGGCATACCCCTCAGTTCAGTTCCTTGAACCATCACTGTGGGATCCATATTCGACGTCATTCACCACCTTTAGAGTCATATATTGCATCAAAGTCTGATTTTAGATTCCTATCAATCTAAACCTACCTTGTTCACCGCCCCATCTAGCCCCATGGCTGGTGCACCCACTAACTCCTTTCAGGGGGGACGGTTGATAGTGGGCTTGGGTTCATTCCACCCATCATTCTGGGTATGCCTTTTGTTGGACCTACATGTCGTGTTCCTAGTGGGGCCCTTTCCACATCATACATTGTTGCTAGTCCATTTCCCACTAGTGGTGGCCCCACTCCATCCATCGTGGTTCCTACTATACCACCATTCACACATGGAAGCATTGGCCCTTCTACAACCATTCTGGTTATTTTACAATCCCAGTGACTACTCCTATAATTGGAATTCAACCTTGCCCACCCCTATTTACACACAGGAACTACATTCCCTCTGGCACTGGCACCATTATTGGCTCTTCCCAATCAAGTCTCGGTTCTATTCTAACATTCATGTCTAGTATTAACCTGCATGATTTGGCACAGTTGAAAAACAAACCCATTCATCATAACCCATTATGGCCTCCCATGCCTACCAAACTCCCATCATACATCCCTAAGTTTGAGGGAAAGGAGGGAGAAGACCCCCAAAACCATATCATGTCATTCCACTTATGGTCTTCCTCTAATAGCATAGTGGATGATTCTATTTGATTGTGTTTATTCCACTCCACACTCACAAGTGTTGCAGTGGAATGGTATATCAAACTGTCCCTGCATGCCACTTACCTAAACTTTTTTTCGTTAGCCTCGATGTTTCTCCAGTACTTCTAGTTACTCGTTCATTATGATGAGGGTGTGGAAATACTATTATCCTATAGAGAAAACACAACTACACATATCACAGATCATCATCTATGAGTGGCATTGTCATCGTAGCTTGTATAAAATCCAGTTAGATGATAGGATTTTCCCGGATTGGTTTCTTAAAACCTTACTCCCCCCCATCGCCAAGGACATTTCATCTGAGTGCACACAAACTGAGGAGGAAGCCATCCTCAAGGCACAATAGTTCGATCTCATGTATTCCCAATTGGGTTATCTTTATACCATTATAATTGAAGCTTCCCATGCTAGCTCCTTACGTCGAGATATGTCATGGGAATCCCATGCTACGGATGGAGTCAATGGCTCTATTACCCAGCATCCTCACTTATACACGACTTCTCCTTCAATGCCACCTCATTTCGGTAACACCCCTAGTTTTTACCAACCTAGTTACGCCATGATTTTTCATGTGTAGAGGCTTAGACCGGAGCCACACCTTCCTGTGCGTCTCCCGTACCAGTTCCGCATGTTCATGGACCGAACTGCTTGGCACCTACGTGTAATGGTCAGACTATAAGCTTTTCATCCCCTCTAGCTGATCTTTCCTATTACCCACCACCTATGAAACCTACACCTGCTCCAGCCTCGACTCCTCCTATTCCTCACGAACAGGTCTACGCTCACCAGAACCCCCCTAATTAACCCACCCCCAATAACCAACAAGGGAAGGGAATACAACATAGAGGTAGGAACGTGGGAAACAACCAACCTCAAGGAGGTAGCCAACAACCCAACCCTCCAAACAGCAACGAATCTAATCCCCCTACAAATAATCCCCAACGTCCACCTAGACCTGGGAAGAACCCTCAGTTACGGACTAACCATCCATGCGTTATTTGTAACACCTATAGCCATTATACACATCAGTGTTCCCATATGAATCGGGTCTGCCATTTACTACAAACTGATAATCAATGTGACCCCAACACAACCGCTCTGGCTCAATCAAACCCAACACCACCCGTCCTTACCAAATCAAGGGATGCTTGCAACCCAACCCTTGGCACCACAAAATACCGCAACCACTTCTGTGGGTCAACCCATTGATCCTAGTGTCCATCACCTTATGACATGGTCATATGATGTCAAATTACAGAGTCGACGAAATCAATATGGATCCACCACGAAAACAGTTAAACCCTCCACGACATCTACCTCCACCTCTCTCAATGTGTCCTTACATTTGTGTTACACACAATTCTCATCACCATCATGTGTTGAGACCCAAAACATCAGAAATTGCCTCTAATCCCCTAAATGTGAAGTTGGACCTTGGCCAGGATTCACATTTTTATCCTTGAGTCCACCACTGCTTCTTCCCTTTATGCAATAAGCATTACCCTCTTCAGTAATGTCTCTTTTCTCTTGACAATGAGCGGTGCCACACCTTTACCCTTTGATCAATAAGTGGTTCCACCCTGGTAACGCTCTGTCTCCATAGTGAAAGAGCAGTGCTCGAGTTTCAAAAGGAAAAAGAGAACATTCACGAATATTCTCGAAGGAAAGCTTCATGGCACCCTCATCCCTACTCATTTGGACCACCTAGACTCGATATCCCCCCTAGTAGGATCTCTCTTCCACCTCATCCACCATTTTCTCAACCATCCATATCCTCCCAAAGGCTATAAATACTACCTCACCCCCCATGGGTTGGAGGAGGAAAGTTATGATGTTGCACTGAAGTTATGGCCAAATCTAGGGTGAGCATAGAGAAGGCAAGTTGGAGCTTTGAGGACAAGACTTGGTTTGTGAGGAGGCATCACAACACTAAGGCATTATGCCATGAAATATTTCTTCTTTCATCTTAATGCAATGATGGTTTCTTTCCCATAAAATGTATTGTGTTATGATCACTCATTTTTTTATCAGATTCCTTAGTCAGTGATATAGAGTTCTAGATCATTTTCAGCAACAAATTTGGCGACTCTGCTAGGGAAGACATTCAAATCTTCTGATCTTTCTTGGTTTTCAGACCTTGTCTTTATTCCAAACTTCAACTTTTTTAGTAATCAAATATGCTAGTTTGTAGTGAGATTTGAGTTTAGGTTAACCAGATCTGCTCAGATTTGAGTTCAGTTTAACCAGATCTGCTCATATTTGAGACACATCCACTTGCTATGCTTAATTTTTCTGTAAGTTGCATGATTTGATACTAGTTGTTTGACACTTAACTTTCTCTGTTTCACTCATTTTTGTTTTGAAACCTATAGGAGACATCGCGCTTTCGGTGAAGATAGTAAGTGGTGCCACCGTGTATGATCAGTGGTCAACAGGTAGTGCCATCGCTCTGTTTTAGTGGAAAATAGGAAGTGCTCAGAAGCTAACTCTCTGTCAACAACCTACTGCAAGCGGTGCCAGGTAGGGTTTTGTACCCCTGTGATTTCAAAACTTAGTATAACCCCTTTGATTTCAAAACTTAGTATAAGCTTATTTCTTTTTTGAATGTGTTTCTGGCTTCATCATTGATGTTTGACTGTTAATTTCAAGATATGGAAAGTGGTAAAGGCTTATTCCATTGTGTTTTAAAAGAACTAGGTTATTTTCATTCATTCAGCTGCTTGCTATGCTTGGGTTAGATTTTTGAAAGAGTGCTTGGAATTCATATAGCCGGAACTCTTTTCATTGTTAGATCGGCTAAAAAGAAAGCTTTTGCTTTTGGTTTCTCCATTTTTGTTCTTCATAGGTTCATGAAAGATTGTTTTTGCTTTTGGTTAGAAGAAAATTTGAGATTTGATCATAGTTGTATTTGAAGATGAACTATTGGATCCTTGATTAGTTTCACAAACTTTCAGGAGTCCATGTTCTTCTTCTTCTTTATATGCTCTTTTCTCGCCAAAAATATCATAGGTTGAGTTAGGTCTTTTCATATTTGAAGAATTTGAAAAAGAGATTAGTTTTCCAAGTAGTAGTAGTATCTTTCTTTTTGGAAAAGAGATCTTACTTCATCTTTCTTTCAAGATCAGTTATTAGAAGTTTGTTGCTTGTTTTCATTTTGAAAGATAGTTTAGTGTGACTGATTGGGATTTCTTTTTTAGAAACAAAATTGAATCACTCTCTCTCTCTCCTGTAAGTAGGGAATACCTAGAACGATAAAGTGAAAGATTTGCATAATCATGATGCATGGTTTTACTTTTCTATCTACACATCATGCATTCACTTAATCATTCAAGATAAAATTAACGCTAGTTCTAAGTTAAAAAAATTTAGTAACTTGAGTGATAGGTTAGAAGACGTGTTCTGGCATCTATAAACATAGGAGTTGTCATTCTATCGCCTGCGTTGCATCCCGAGGGCTTGTAGTTCTTCCACGTACCAACCAGTATATCGAACAACCTTTCACATACCCTTGAGGTATATAGAAAGGTACTTCACATACTCGGTAGTATATCGGAAGGATCCTGTCAAATGGTTGTGCATTAGACAACACTAACATGGATTTGAGCTCCCACGTACCTTGCATATATCAAGAGACACCTCTATGATACCTTAAACCAACTGATAAAATCCTTTTGGTCGTCTTGTTGGAGCAATACACCGAGAAAAACACTTGAGGAGCTACTATGCACATGTCATCCCGATAGTCGGGTATTCAAGAAAGGGTACGGTCCCAATCCTCCTTGATGTGTTTTACTATTCGACCCTGCAGTATATCACGAGTTGCAAAGACTTGACAATCCTAGTGAGGAACCGACTTTTATCAACCCCTCTTGTCACCTAAGTTTGCTTGTGACCTTTAGCTTGCATAGGAGTGGTTTTGTGTGTGATTTTAGTTTCAAACCCTAGGTTAGTTTCAAGTGACCAGCAGTCTGGCTGAGTTTCATTTGAGACGATCTTGAAGGGTTCAAGGCTTACCACCTGACTTTCCTCTTGTTGTAGGAGATATTATAATGGAAGCCACAGACCAAGGTGCCACAGCCGATTCCCACCTGGAAGGGAATCCAATTGTGGAAGTCGAGGAAGAATTCACTACTTATGATAATCCCTTGGTCGAACAACCTCCTACGGTTGATACCACCTTTCATTTTCCAATGAAAGGTCAAACTGGTTCGTCAAATTGGATCTTCAATCACCCATCTGATGACACCGGGGGGGCAGAATTTGGCCCTAATGCTCCTTTCTCGAGAACTTCTTTAGGTCAATTTATCTCTAAATATGGGACTACTAGACCTTCCTATGTTAACCCCATTAGGGATGCTTCATCGACTGAGGAAATTTTTAGAAGCTTCCAACCATCTATTGATCGTTTATGTAACTTTCAATAGAAACTTGCAAACATCACTGCTTCGCCTCTTCCTCATTGTGTCATCATGTCTTCTCTTTTACCTCGTCTTTCGGAAACAACCCCTCCCAAATATCGTGCACTTTCGTCGTCTCAAGTATCTCCTTGTATAGCATCACCGGCTCAAGGTTCCTAAAGTTCCAAATCCTGGGTCTGCCTCTGGTTCTCCCGTATCTTCTACCACTGGGGGGAAACCCCTAGCCCAAGTTGCCTCAATGATTAGTGGAGTAACTTCCAGTACAAGAGAAACCCCTGTTGTAGGACAACTAGCAATCATAGTTCCTTCCACAAATACCAATACATTTATTCCTCCTTCCAGTATAGGGAAAACCTGAGGGGTACAACTTGTAGTTAATAAAGCTTTTTGGGATTATACTTACCCAGGAAACCAACCACCTGTAAGCAATGTGAATTATCAATATACATCTTCAGGGATTGTTTATCGTAGAATACATTACCTTGGAAACATGTTTACATCATGGGGGAAACCTTTTTGGTCATATATGCTTATGCCTGGAGGAACACCTATGAATACTACTGGAGGATACGGAGAGCCACCTTTTGGTGGTCCACCTTTTGGAGGACCACCTGGTGGAGGCACACCTTTTGGAGGCCCACCTGAAGGAAGTCCATCTTCTGGAGTACCATCACCCGAAGGACCACCAACCCGGAGGACCACCATCAAGAGGTCCACCCCCTAGAGGATCACCTTTTGGGGAACCACCACCTGGAGGACCACCACCACCTAGAGGACCACCTCCACCTAGAGGAGTCCCTCCTCCTAGAGGCCCGTCGTCATCTGGAGGATCTTCAGGAGGATCATCTATGAATCCACCAGCCCAACAGCCAGTGTATCAATAGACTTATGGTCCTACTGGTATACAGATTCCATATCAATATTTCCAGTATGTTCAACCTATTCAACGATCCCATCCAACATAACCCTTCATGGCCTGCAATTTGAGTTAAGTTACCATCAGGCATTCTAAATTTTGATGGAAAGCAAGGAGAGGATCCAAAAAATCACATTATGACATTCCATCTATGGTTTTCTTCTAACTCCTTGATGGATGATTCAGTCTATTTGAGGATCTTCCAACGTACTTTAATTGGTATAGCTGCCAAATGGTACATTGAACTTCCACAACATTCGTTTGTGGATTTCAACTCATTGGCAACAATTTTTCTTACTCATTTCCAGCTGCCTATATGTTACGAAACTGGTACGGATATTTTAACATCACTTCGTCAGAACACTTTCACCCATATATCAGATCATATTCATGAGTGGAGGAGGCGACGAAGACTTATTAAAGATCCTATCCCAAACCAATTGTTGGCTGATTGGTTTGCGAAATCTTTATTGCCTCCCATTTCTCGTGACGTGGCTATAGGTGGTGTTGTCACTGAAGAGCAGGCTATTAGTTGGGCTCAGTACCTGGGCTTGTTTTATTTTCAGTTCATAACTTTGTATGATCTGATTCCCTCAGGATCATCGTACCAGCATAAACCCTTCCAAGCTACCTATAGAAACTCTTGTTGATGGGGTTGTAGGTTCAATCCAGCCCTCGTCAACAGCTAAGCCTGCTAAGCAACAGAGTACTTCTACTACTACTCCTTATGCTCTTGTTGTTTTCACCAAGGTGAATGTTATTCAAACTATGCAGACACACGGTAATAAAAAGAAAGGAAAAGGAAAAGGTAAAAAATCTGGGAACCAACAGGAGAATCCCAAGACTACGACCCCAGAGAACGAGAACAAAGGTAAAAGGAATGCTAAGTATCCATGCCTACTGTGTGATGGTGATCACTTCATGAAAGAGTTCCCTCCTCGTGAAGAAATTAGTAAATTTTTGAAAAATAACCCTGCACCGGTGGTACTTACCGATCCTTTTCCGTCTCAACAACAGTTGATTGATCATATGTCTTCACAAGAAACCTCTAATTCTACTAAACAGATACAAATGATGTCTGCGAAAACTGTTAGCTTGACCACTCGTAGTCAGACATATGACAAACTAGCAGAGAAGAAGGATGAAAGCACATCTTCTGAGAAAGTTATTTCTATGAATTCTTCTCCTCCACCTCCATCTAATGGCCCTCTTATGATCGAGAAAGCTAACCTTGACTTGATTTTGCGCCCACCTAAGAGTACTCTTCAGAAATATTTTTTCAATCCAAATGCTTGAGCTGCACAATTATACAACGTTGTTGAATATTTGGCTGAAGCACCTTGTGGGATGTCTACCTTGGAGGTACTCAAAAATTTCCCTATGTAGGGAAAAAACATGTTCATGGCTTTAGGGGCCTTAGATTTGAATAACACTAGTTTGATTCATTTTAATGTGGAGAATTACAAGTCCAAGTTATCCCACCATATCCCATTTCAAATCACGACCAAGGTAGTTGGAAGAAAGGTCCACCGGACCGTTTTAGACGAAGGAGCTTCCACCTCAGTGTTGTCTATGTCTTGCTGGAGAGACACTGGTTCTCCTAAACTTACGAGGTCACCCACAACTTTGAAAGCTTTCAACGGACAAGGTTTCCAACCTCATGGTCTGTTATCGGCCCTATTGATCAAGTTAGGGGGAAAAACTGTTTCCATCCAAGGGGAAGTAGTCGATGCTCCGTTAGATTACAATATTCTATTGGGGAGAAACTGGTTCTATGCTATAACGGTTGTCGCTTCAACAGTTTTTCGTACTCTCCAATTCCCTCATTTAGGGAAGATTGTGACCATTGATCAGCTTGATTTTCTTTCACCAGATGTTACTGCCCCCATTGCAAACAATATTCCTATGCTAGGGAAATCCCCTATAACTTATCAATCGATTGGGGTAGGGATGTTGAAGGATTCAACCCTTATGGGTGTGTTTCCCTCCACCCCTCCTAGTACGAAAGTGGCAACTGTGAACATGATTTCCACAACCGGCCACATTTCTAGAGGTAAAGAAGTTGTTGAGAAATATTCTCTAGGCCCTTACGAAGCGCTCTACGATGCTATCCAATCTATTTTCGATGTATACTATGATCATCGTCATCTAGTGGCATCGGATCCCTACCACCTGCCCTATTGGTTAAAATCCCTTCTCCCCACTCTAGATTATCTCTCGCATACCTTCCCCTCGGATGAGTCTATTATGGAGATCATGAGTGTGGATGAACCCATATGGGAAGACCATCACCATAGATCCTGTTTTCTTCCCAATGCCAATTCGAAAGCCCTTGATTTTGTTTCTCTCATTAGTACTGATATTGTCAAAAATACTCAGACACACATTAGAGGAAATTTCAATTCAAAACAAGCCTCCTAAGGAAAATAATAAAATAATAGTTAAAATAATAAAATAATATTTATTAATTTTGGAGGAAGAAAAGAAAAAAACTATTTTTTTGTTCGTATTTTCGACATATCACCCTTGTGTTTTCACTCAAATTTCAATCGGGAGAGCTCGTTATGTCATCATCATGTTTTTTCAGGTATTTCTTGTTTTTGGGGTAGAGGGGTCCGTCAAAATTATGCAGAATGGGTACTCGTTGGACATGGAATTTAATTCCGCATCCAACAATCTCTCTCGATCGAAATTCGAGTAAAAACACAGGGAGATATGTCGAAAATACGAACAAAAAAAGTAGTTTTTTTATGATACCTATCCCCAAATTTATATTAAAAATTGTTTAAGACCTATACGGTATTTCAAATTTAAAGCAATTTCATTTACTAACACATGATGACATGTAATTTGAATTAGGGTTGGGAGGCCCATTTTGAGTTGAAATTTTCTCTAATGTGTACTGCTACAAGGAATTGATTCTGAAGGAAACCTGTGAAACGTTACTCAAACAACTCCCATTGACATATAAGTGAATCCCAGAACTGTTCAACTGAAGAAACTGAAAAGTATAGAGGTCTATTCAAAGAGTTCTAAGATGTTTTTTTCCTGGACGTATTAAGAGATGTTTGGGATTGATTTGTCCATCGTTGTACACAAAATTAAGACTTATCCCATGGTGAGGCTAATCCGGAAAAAACTACGTCAAGTCCATCCTAGGAAGGTTGCGGCAATAAAAGCCGAGGTAGAGAATCTTCTGAAAGTAGGTTTTATTTATCCCGTACCACTGACTGAGTGGGTATCTAATATGGTCCATGTAGCTAAGAAGCAAGGCACTATTAGGATTTGAATCGATTTTGGGTGAATCCGCGGACCTAGGTAACACTTTTTGGCAAGCGCATTTCGGCAAAAACAGAAAAACGCACCTCAGTCGAGGGCTTGTTAAACCCTCGACCGAGGTTTTATCAAGCCCTCGACCGAGGTTTTGTTCAGCCCTCGACCGAGGTATTTAAATACCTCGGTCGAGGTTTTTGTTCGGTCGAGGGCTTTACAAACCCTCGGTCGAGGTTTCGTTAAGACCTCGACCGAGGTATTTAAATACCTCGGTCGAGGTTCATACCTCGGTTGAGGGCTTAAGAAAATAGACTTAGCCCACATTCAAACAAATGAAATTTTTTTTGTGCCTTGCAGAGGTGTACACCCTGCCATTCCTAGCACATAACTGAGCGGAGTTGATACCGATAAATTCACCAACGAATCTTCTATCCATTGAGGTATCATACACGCATTTTGGCATTCATATGAAATTTATTTTTTAATTACTTCTAAAACTTATACTTAGAAAACCACACGGCAACTTTGAAGCAGCTCAAAGAAAAAATCCGCAGAGTTAAAAATACACAGCCAAAAAATTCTTAAAAATGAACACATCACATATCGACGTGTCCTCTTCAAAAGGGTATCTTTGGTTTTTCAATTTTTGAAAAAATAGAAAAAATTGCTTTACGTGGACAAATATGTGTTTAAAACGATGCTGAAATCGAATGTGGTCACTTTCGAAAAATAATAAATAATTGTATAATGCGAAAAAAATTAACAAAAAAATATGCACATCACACTACATTTTATGTAGATCATGCTCATATATATATTTTTTTTAAATTATTAATGCAAGATTGAATTACTCTACGTGGACACGAGCCACTTATTAGCTTCTTCAAATTTTTAAGGTCACATAGTTCATTAAATGCAAAAATTCACAAATTAAATGACATCGGAATATTTTTTTTAAAATATCACTATGAAGCCAACATAATATTCTACAATTTGTTTTTTTACTGCAAGTCAAAATTCACATGGCATATATGCGTTTTGAGGGCTTCTATCTAGCACATGAGTAAAAAATCAGGTTTTCATCGCCAAATTTGGCCAAAAAGTGTTACCCATCTTCATGGAATCACCCTTTTCAATATTTGAATAGAGCTTGTCCCAAGGACAACTTTCCTACTCCACATATCGATCAAATCATTGATAACTATGCTAGGAGTGTCATCTTCTCATTTATGGAATCGGCTATAATCAGATAGAAATTATACCCACCGACCAGCATAAGACAACATTCATTTGTCTGTGGGGAACCTTTGCCTATCGAAAGTTACCCTTTGGTTTGTAAAAACGCTGGAGCTACCTTCCATTGCGTAATGTCCTACGCTTTTCACGATATTAAACGCATTGTGGAACTGTATCTGGATGACCTCCCTGCTCATTCACAGTAGCATGAGGATCTCCCAAGGTATCTTAGAGACATTTTCCTTCGATGCCGCCATTATCACATTCGGCTTAATCCACACAAGTGTGTCTTTTGTGTTGAGACTAGACGTCTTCTTGGCTTCGTGGTTTCCAAATATGGCATCTGGATAGATCCTTTGAAGATAGCTATTATTTTGGCCGTACCCACCCCGACTAATATTACTAAACTCCAAAGTTTGCGAGGGAAGGCAAAATTTCTTCATCGTTTTGTGTGCAACTTTGCAGAAAAAATGCATGGTTATATGTGTCTCCTTAAGAATAACACTCTGTTATTTTGGGATGACCAATCCCAATGACATTTTGATAATTTGAAACACACTCTGATGCATTCACCGGTGTTACACCCCCAAAATTATTCAAAAACCTTTATGTTATATGTTGTCGCCTCCACTACTACCATCAGTATGGTTCTAGTGCAGGAAGATTTCAATGGCTAAGAACATGTGATTTACTATCTAAGTAAGAAAATCCTTGACTCTTAAACTCGTTATTCACATGTGGAGAAGTTTACTTTGGCCATGGTCATTGCTGTGCAAATATTTCGTCACTACATTTTACTACGCACCACAATGGTTCTTGCTGATCAAAACCCTATGTATTACATTTTGACTTGACAAGTACTAGGGGGCTAGTATTCATGTTGGATCGTCATCCTGCAGGAATTCAATCTCGAGTTCGCTAAGGCTACTTCCAAGAAGTCCTTAGTTTTTGCGCAGTTGATGTGTGACCTTCCCTGTGCTCTCATGGAAGCTGAGCTCAATGATTCATTTACGAATGAATTTTTGTTCCTGATTAGCACAACTAATTCGTGGTATGGAGATCTAATCATCTATCTCCAAACCCAAAGGTTTCAGCCAGATATGTCCCATGACAATCACCGGTGCATTGGTCACCACACTAAATACTACCTCATTTTAAATGATACATTATACCAGCGTGGTATCGACTTTGTTCTTCAACGATGTCTTACACACGAAGAGGTTTAACAAGTTTTGAATGGCTGCCACTCTGGAGCATGTGGCAGTCATCTTCCTGGGATGGCTACAGCTCAGAAAATTATTCGCACTGGGTATTTTTGGCCCTCAATATTCAAAGATTGCCATGAGGTGGTAAAAAAGTGCCCACCCTGTCAACTTTTTTATCTGAAAAAGCGCACCCACCCTGCTCCTTTACACCCCGTCATTGCCATTGGCCCTTTCTCCAAATGGGGGATAGATTTTATGCATCATAAGCCTACCTTAGTAAAGGGGCATGGTTACATCATCGTAGTTGTTTATTTTACAAAATGGGTTGAGGAAATTCCTACATATGCAGAGGATGGTCGGACTTCCACCCTCTTTTTTATCAATCACGTAATATCTAGGTTTGGAGTTCCACAAGCCATAGTCACTGATCACGGATCCCATTTCTATAATCAAATGATGGATGAGTTAAGTGCTAAGTTGGGTTTTCACCTTGAAAACTCAACTCCTTATTATCTGTAGGCTAATGGTCAAGTCCATGCCATTAACAAATTTTTAATGACAATACTGCGTAGAATAGTTGGAGATCATAAATCCAACTAGCACTTGACTCTATTTTTTGCATTATGGGCTTATAAGACTTCGGTTAAAACAATAACGAGTTTCACACCCTTTCAGTTTGTCTATGGGCTAGAAGTTTTCCTTCCTATTGAATGTGAAATCCCGTCACTCAAGCTCATAATTGAGCTTCTCCCAAATACTTCTGTCGAAGAAGAACGGTTTTTGTATTTGACAAATCTTGATGAGAATCGGAGAGATTTTTTTCCTTGGCTAATGAGGCACATAAAAAATGCATCAAAGCACAATATGATAAATCCATTCAACCTCGCGTGTTTAATGAAGCTGACATGGTTCTGACCTATGATCAGAAGCATGACAAGCTTGGAAGAGGGAAGTTAGAATCCATGTGGTATGGGCCTTTCATCGTCAGTAAAGTTTTAGAGAAAGCGACATATGAGCTTGTAGATTACGATGTGATACCTTTCGGGCAACCTCGCAATGGGTTGTACCTGAAAAGGTACTATGCTTGAAGTCAATTATGTTATAGTACCTTGTATATATGTACATTGATTGAATTTTTTGTATGGTTTTAGTATTTCAATATGGTTTTGAGTTTTTGTCAGTACTGTTTATACCATGTTTTGGTTATGCAGATCAAATGGTTTTTATGGTTTTTTTTATGGTGCTTGTTGTCATACCCTTAACCTCACTTCAGCTGCTTGGGTTTTGTATTCCTTGGCTCATGACTTAGTTGATTCAGGAGTGGTTTGTGTAGGTCCAGCCACCAATAACATCATCGAGCATCATGCGGTAATAGGTTTGTTGACCGAGGCTGCATCTCGGGGCATTGATCACTTAGTAGTCTTCATGGACTCACAGTTAGTGGTTTTTCACTTGAACCACGTCTATGCCATCTGAAACTCTACACTCATTCGTCTTTTTTGGAGAGTGTGTTTGTTAGAAAGGTCGTTTGAATTGATCACTTATCGGCATATTCCTAGGTCTTATAACACTGTTGCAGACTCATTGGCCAATTACATATTGGACTCGTATATTGCCCACACATAAATTTCGATAAATAGAACATGGTTCATTGTAAATAAAATAAACAGCAAAATTACATAAAAACTCATATAAATTTCATTCCCCATTTAAACACATATAATATGTCGTAAATAAGTCTGTATATATATATAAAGTGTTTTACAAAAAATATGGTCTCGAGACCCGACTGAAGCACACTGGATTTCAGATAATAAAAAAGGACAAAAATACTGAAGCTAGATAGCTTTCAATGTCTACATCATGTAGGTAACTAGTGATGCTCATGGTAACACATGATGGGTCTCGCTACCCTCCGTAGGAGGCAACTGAATCGACCCAATACTCCAGTTGTATGTCTCTGGTGCCTCCTCGGGTCGTTTATGGAAGCATCTGGAATATCAAGAGTTGACCGATTGAGGTTCGTCTCCAACTCAGTCAACTCATCGTCTCCACTGTGTACGAAGAGGGCCCCCACTCGCCTATCAATTGGGGATGAACCCCCAAGTCGTGCATCTCCTACATTTGCATGAAAATTTTGGTTTCGTTATCATTTATAAAAATTATAAAAAATAAAAAACAAAACAAAAATCAATGACTTGAGCATTTTTATTACCAATATCGCCCCATTGGGAACCTGTCGATAAGGATAAATCAGGGTCTCCTCTAAATTCGGTACCACTATATGCATAATCCTCAACCTTGAGGAGTTGGTCATCTAACCAATGGAAAAATGTTCTCCCATACTTGAACTTGGATCTGCCGCCACAAGTGCAGGCCATGATCTCTACCCACCGCAGCATGCGAGAGTCTCGTGCTCTCAACTCGGTGAAATCTACCTATGGCTTCAGATGAGGTACCCACTCGAAGAATAAATATGTCAAGATGGTGGCATAACCAAACTGTTTCAACTCCCCCTGTCGACACTTATTCAGCTGTTCCTTGAAGACACTCAGTAAAGCCTCGACCTAGTTAAAGACCATAGGCGCCATAGCCTCCAAGGCATAAAGCATATGTGCTCGGGAAGCCTGATGAGCCCCTTGGCTACTTGCAACCCATTGCATGGTGAAAAGTATTGTCCATAGAGGGAAACCCATCACTACCTTGATGGGGATCTTTTTCCCAGACATTTGAGTGCCCGGAAAACAATGACGATCTATAAGCTCTTGTGTTGTGACATCTCCCCCTCAGGAACCTGTCAGTGAGATTGGCGCCCCGTGCCTAGATAATCATGTAAGTAAGTAGATGCATTCTACTTCCACGGTAAGAACATAGGCCCTCACCTCGAAGTACTACTACTCTAGGTTCCACAATCTTAGTATATATTCCAATAGTCTCACATGAGGCCTCATGCTTGGAACATGGAAGAATTTTAGGAGGCCACAACCCCATAAAGAAGCTATAGAACCAGCATCTACTCCATTCCTGACATCATCATCGTCACGTTTCGTCTCCTTCCACACAACCATTTTTGTTGACATGACCTGCCAAAAATCAAAATTGAGTATTAAAACATATATCCAACCATTAAAAGTACTTTAAAGCCTTTATTTTGGGTGGGTAGTTGAGTTTTTGGGGGCATCCTGTAGCACCACTCTTGTCTCTTTGATACAAAGTGGTGGCACCACCTTCTCAGCGTGAAAATCTGGGTTTTTTTCGGGCACCGCCTTTCCCACAAGGGGAAATAGCGTTACCCTACGAGTGATTTTCACCCCCCAAAACCTCAAAAACTCTGCATGGAAAGGGAAAATGCAACCATAAAAATGATGGGAATAGGTTTGGCTCTTACCTAGAGCTGACGGATCAAGAAACGGACGGTTGATGACTCTGGAATCCTTGCCTGAAGTATGCACATCAATGGCTCCAAAATAGCTCTCCAACTTGGTAAATAGTGAAATGGTAAGTTTTTTACTATTTCATTGGTTTTTATATGAAATGTTTTTGGGTTTTATTATTATTTTAATCATTTTTAATTATTTTTAATAAAATACCCTTTTATATAGTCATTAAGAACTTGTTTTTAAATATTTTGGAGTTCTAATAGTCTCTTAAAAAGTTTTTGTAGGGATGAAAGTTAAATTTTTTGGTTATGAGCAAGTTCATTTTGACTTTTTCGTACTTCCATAAAACAGAAAAAGTCGATGAGCAATAATTTTGACATTTTGGTCGTGCTCTTTAAACCCAATACCAAATTTTCGAGTCAAATTTCGCTTCTTTTCAGACTCATTAAACCCCTTCATCGCAAAAACAAAACCCTAATGGAGTCTTCTTTAAGCTCTTTTAGAACTCCTTAAATGTGAAAAGATCGTTGAGCGAACTTGTCTTCTTCACACTTGTAAAAGCACTTGAAGAGTCGTCCTTCCGACGGTAGTTTATCTCTTTTTCGGTTCGGATTGATTAATTACGAAAAAGGAACACTCTAGTTGATCTCAACTAGAAGAGTTCTCTTAGGAATTATTTTATACTTTTTCAAGCCCTAAGGACTAAATAATACAAAAAAGACCCTTTGGAGTCTTCTTCTGTTTTCGTTTAGACTTTCAAAACATGAATGATACTGAGTTAACTTTCAATGGACTCATTAAATTAAACACTGAGAGACCCATTTTTTGGGAATGAACCCCTCCTTTCTCAGGTTTGTGAATGTGACGTACCCATACACCAATATCATGCAGAATTAAAAAATTTCATTGAGAACCTTCACTATTGTTCGAAACACAGGGCATGGTCATGAACCACATCTCAACATTTCCAATAGTGTCACGCCACCTCTTCCATAGATCAGTTCGACAATCTGCAAGGAAATATCTCAGAGGAGATCAGACGACGGAGAGAAAACGCGACGGAAATCAACGATTCCAAACGATCTCGCAGACTGGAACCAAATCAACGGTTCAGAATCCACCTGCAAAAATAAACGGTGTGGAAAGCCTGAGTTGCGGGGTCAAAAAGTTACAAAACTTGCAACCTCACTTCTCGCAGCCTACATCTCACATCCCGCATTGGAAACAAATCAACGACAGAGAATCATCCCACGAAGATCGATGACGCAGAGATTTGAATGGTGGGATTGGGAATGATGGAAATCGCGACACCGCGATCCCGCATCCCGCATCTCGCAAGTTGCGGAGAGGAAGTTGCGGAAGGGAAATCTGCAGAAACCAAAACCTGCGAAACAAAATTTCGCATCCCGCATCCCGCAAATTTGTGCTAAGGAGGATTTCTAGTAGGAAACTCATATTTTCCACTGAATTCTTGGATCGATCTAATCATTCAGGCCATTGCCAATCTAGCCAATCTACCCTGCAACTTAGTTCAAAATGCAATGATGGAAAACATGCATGGATGCCTATACTTGTAGTTATTCAAACGAACAATGCATCAGTTCAACATAGCAACATGCTCATCATATTCCATCAAGCAATTTGCAAAACAAGATATATAATTGCAGTGAATAACATAGACAAGAACACTTATCTTGAACAGAACTTGTCCCGCAACCAACTATGTCGCTGCAATGTTCCTCCCAACCATAGGCCAGTGTGCTCCTTAGTCTCTCAGCAACACTACCACCCCCGAGTTGGGCATGATTTCCTTAAGGAATAAGGGAACACTAGCGGACTCATACATAGCCAAGGTGCAATAACACTTAGCCAAGCCAACACAGTTGGGTTTATCAGGCTATATGGGAAAACATCCCAACAGATGGGTTTCACTGGCCACTTAGCCAAGCCATCTATCAGCTGGGTTTCACAGACTGAACACAATCAATCCAACATTCACCTTTAAGGACCAGTCAAGCCAACATATGGGTTTATCAAACTGTACATAGTCAAGCCATCTCACTGGTGGCTTTATTAGGCTAACTAGCCAAGCCAGAATTCCCAGTCGAGTTTGTCAGACTATCCAGCTAAAGGTTACTCACCAGGTCAAACATGACAAGACACAGCCAAGCCAACAGATGGGTTTATCAAGCTACCAGCCAAGACATCTTTCCCGTTGGGTCTATCAGGCTTCCAAGGCAATGGGCAAGAAGAACAGCTCATCTTCAAAGCTAAGAACATCTTCACAAGACCTATATGGCATGGCCTCCCTATTTCCTACACACCCAACACAAGGAAGTGTCCCCTTCTCTGCTCCACAGTCCCTTGGGCTACACCTTCCCTTCCAGTGCTATTCAAGATGTGCATAGCAGGTTTACCAACCACTCTTATCTTATTGTGAGGTTCCACACTAGGTTTATCAAGCACATTCTACATCTTTCCCATTCCTAAGTCTTGTACATAGCTCAAACCCGAACCAGGGTGCACAACACAACAACAACAGGGAGTCTCCACAATACAGGCTTACTCTAGAACACGAGTAACAGGGTCTCATACACTATGTAGTTTAAGGCACGCTACAACACAGCAATCACAGTCTTTCCAAGGAAAATACACTCATAGAAAGCGAAGGACAGACACAGATGGAGTTCCGCTATTACCACAATATCATTAGACACTCGCAGAATGCGAAGGATACACACAGATGGAGTTCCACTACTACCAAAAGGTCACTCTTCTCTGGAAAACGAAGATGGTAGTGAACGATGAATGCTCCCTGAACCAGCACATCCCGCAGTTCTCCAAAGTGAGAGTAAATCCCAAAACGTGAACGCATGGGTCAAAATTGGCATACGGTTCTAGTGTTTTCTTGTCCATGCAAGCAAAACACGACATCCAAAAACTAGGTGCTCTTCCCCTTCCAAGCAATAACTACCTCAACCACCTTCTGGCAGAATAAATGGTTGGGAAGAGAAGACAAGAAAGAGGGTAGTTGACAGTTCTATTGGGATCTCCCCATGACACATGGCTTTTCCCCAAACTGGCTCAAGGTTAACATTCCCACCCCTTTATCCTTAGGAAAATCATGCCCCCATCTCATTATTCGTTGCATTGACATAGTTGGTTGTGGGTTTTCATTAATTTGCATATTTACATGATGTTTACAAATGTGCTTGCCTTAGCACAGAAACCATAGGCATCGACCATGATCGCCTATATACCAAACATTAATCGATGACAGGGCCTTGGCCTTGAGCTCCTTGTCATGACTCGATATAATATTTACATCATATACATTAATGCAATGGGGTCAAAACCAGGGTGTTACAGTGAAGCATATGAGCATGGACTTATCTTAGGATAAGCTACAACGAGTGTTTATTACCCTCTTTGGACTCGTAAAAATGAAAAGAGGCACTCGTCAATCATGATGAGGAAATTAAGGGAAGGGAACTATCTCATTTGCAATGAATGGAAGTTATTAATCACCTTTGAACATGGCACTTGTTTTCATTTCATTTAGTCAATTGGGTATTCAGCTTGCTTCCAAGTCGATCCACTTTCATGAGTCATGTCACTCCTTTGAGTCTTTCAAAGAATACATCATCCACGGTCGCATTATGTTTTAGTATCCTCCTGGTCAAGTCAATGCTGCCAAGTCTTCGGTCGTATTTCTCGAAGTTCAAAGGGAAGTCATGTTGAGAGTTTGCATCTGTAGTTAAACTTTTGTGTCAGTTACCTTTTGAGTCAATCCTATCATGGTTGCATCATACTCAAAATTCCAAAATTTTGTTTTGAGTATTGTGTCGTCGATGCAGGATTCATCATGGCCCTCCTTTGACGAGAATATCCCTGTTGAATTCAGCGCATTATCCAGGTTTTAGTCTTAGAAACAAACAACAAGTACCTTGAGACATGTATGCATTAATGACAGATCCTCTTGCTTTCGACATAGGTTCACATCATTGACCTTTGATCGAAAGATTCGACCGAGTGTTCGATATTAGATCATCTATTCACACTCAGGAGATTGCACTAAGGTACTTTGGGAATCATCGACATCAATGGTGATCTCCCTCGCACTTGTTAATGGTTCTCATCATTTGCTGGTAATCAAGTGGTTTCTACCATGTTCGACATCAAGACCTTGTAATCACATGGATAGAATCCTACTTTGTGGAAGACGAGACGAAGACCCTGGGTATATATTTAGCGCTCATTGCTTTCCCTAGGTTACGATGGAATATTTGTATGAGTCCTAGCATGGATCCACATTTGTATGATCGTGGTTGTGCTCAAATTTGTGTCCATATGACATAGATATACATTGTATGTCTAGTAGCTATGCCCAAGTTTGAGTCTTCTTCGCATGGATCTATGCTATATTCTAGTAGCCATGTTTATTCATCTCTCTCATGGATCTGCTTTGTATTGGTCTACATCCATGATGAGGATTCATTTGGATATGAGTCAAAAGTATTGATGTATTGCAGAAAATCTAGGTTGATGATGATCTATGATCAAGCGATTTATTTCCTTGAAGTGATAACTTACTCTTACAAAGCTCTCATTTATCATATCCCTCTAGCATCATGCTTTGGGGGGCATTCAGTTACACACAATTCTCGACACCATCATGTGTTGAGACCCAAAACATCAGAAATCTCGTCCAATCCCTGAAATGTGAAGTTGGGCTTTGGCCAAGATTCATATTTTTATCCTTGATTCCATCATTGCTTCTACCATTTATGCAATAAGCGTTACCCTCTTCAGTAACGCCTCTCGTCTCTTGAAAATGAGTGGTGTCACTGCCTTTACCGTTTGATCACTAAGTGATTACACCCAGATAAAGCTCTATCTCCATAGTGAAAGAGCGGTGCTCAAGTTTCAAAAGGAAAAAGAGAAGATTCATGAAGCTTCTCGAAGGAAAGCTTCATGGAACCCTCATCCCTACTCTTGTGGACCACATGGACTCGAGATACCCCCTAGTAGGATCTCCCTTCCACCTCATCCACCTTTTTCTCAACCTTCACTATCCTCCCAAAGGCTATAAATACTGACTCACCCCCCATGGGTTGGAGGAGGAAAGTTATGTTGTTGCACTGAAAGTCTGGACAAATCTAGGGTGAGCATAAAGAAGGCAAGTTGGAGCTTTGACGACAATACTTGGTTTGTGAGGAGGCATCACAACACTAAGGCATTATGGTTGTAATCTCTATTCTTTCATCTTAATGCAATGATGGTTTCTTTCCCATAAAATGTATTGTGTTATGATCACTCATTTTGTTATCATATTCCCTAGTCAATGATATAGAGTTATAGATCATTTTCTGGTACTTTTAATCTTGTTTGTTGTTTGATGTGTTTATTACAGGTACATATGTGGAAATATAATACCATAGAAGGTCAATGCATCATAGTGTAGGATAGATAAAAGACTTATTCTAGACATATAATCAATTCTAGGGGAAGTGCTTATCCTTGTTATCACTCATTTGTTTTAGACCTATATCATTCAGATCTAGGGAAACAACTCATGTCCACAAGAGCTGAGAATTTCCAGCAACAATTTGTCGATATCCCCCATGGAAGGGATTGCCAAAGTCGTGTTTCCCTTTGTGTCATGTAGCGAACAATCCCACTTCCAGAGATGCTTTAAATTACAGTATTGTCGACAACTTTGCCCAGTCTCGCTCTGTTGTGTCAGCTCTGGAAGTCCTCAAAACTTGTCCTTTGCAACACAAAGCTTTGTTATCTGCGTTAGGTGTTGTTGATGCCTATGATTCTCCATTGATCACTTTCGACTTGGATCAAGCATAAACTTGGATGCCATCATCCGTCGCCTTCCAGGTTTCAGTCACAATTCAGAGTTTGGTCATTCATCGATGAGGGAGCATCAACGTGTGTTATATCAACCTTTGTTTGGAAAAAACTTGGATCCCCAACCCTTCAACCACTGCCCTCTGTGCTTACGATGGTCAAGTTGCTCAACTACAAGGCGTTCTCATGAATGCCCCCGTTGAGTTGGCCAGAAAAAACATCTTATTGACATTGAGGTTGTCAAAGCCCAAATCGATTACAATATCCTCCTTGCACATAGTTATATGTATGCAATGTGAGTTGTTTCCTCTACCTTCTTTTGACTTTTGATGTTCCCCCATGATTGGAATATTGTGACCATCGACCAACTGACGTATTATGATCCTAAGGGACCGGCCACCCCGGACCATGTACTTCCTACGATCGACACCACCATCAACAACATATCCATCCCTTCCATGTCTGTCATTTGCACGAGCCTATTTTCCAATGCTCCTTTGACTGACACCTTTTTGTCCTTACCACCTCCTCCTTCGCCGACTGACATATCATATTTGTGCACTGTCTCATCCGGTAATGTGTTGATCTCCTCGCAAACTCAAACACAGAATTCGGGGAATTATTGGGGTTCATTCCCCGTACACACGATCCCCTTCCTTTTTCCACCTTCTAAAATTTTGAGTAAGCAATTCATGGCTACTCTCAACCTTCCCCGTTTCGCTTTAAGTATTCCCGTGTAGTACCTTGATCCCCCCACCCTTCCCCCGACTCCACAGATCGTGTTGACTCCAGTCCAACCTATTGAGATGATGTTGCACACACCTCCTAGTACACAAATGATTGCTCATGTCTCTACTACTGCCCCCCCCCCCTCCTCCCATGAAAAATGGGGGCAAGACGCCCAACATGACGATAGAACCACGTCCTCCTCCTACATGTGCTTTATGCGAAGTCTAAGGCCATGCGACACATAATTATTCTGATTTTCCTATTCTTCGCACCCACATTTGCACTATAGTCGAGACCGACGATGCTGTAATTGTCACCGTACCAACCATACCTACGATTAAGAAAAAATCCTTGTGAACCAACCACTCGTGTGTAGTTTGTGGCTTGCATGGTCATTATTCCCACCATTTCTCGAACTTGCCCGAGTACAAGTCGCTCCTCAATGTCCTTCGTTAACACTCCCTTGTGTCTGAAATCATTGTCCTTGAGGAGATCCACCCTCCGACCTCTTCCTCAAACACCACTAACACCATTTACATGATCTCGAGCTCTAGTAGTCCTTCCCCCTCCCCGATCGTAGAAGATCCATATGATCTATCCACGCACCACTTTCATAATGACGAGGATATCCTTGAATCTCTTTCGACTCTTGAATATCCTTGGGATTATTTGGACCATCGCTCCTTCTTCATCCTCGACGATCCTTCTTCATCGTCAAACCAATTCTCTGTCGAAGCGAAAGACTTCATCTATGGAAGTGTCGATTGGTTTAAAAACCCAATCCCAACACCTAACTCCTTTTCAAAAAGTAACATGGCTAACATTTTACTAACCATTAATGTCGATATATCAACCACACCCGAGATAGTTGAAGATATTACACTCAGTGCATATTTCTCCCCTGAAGAACTCACTTCATATAAAACACCTTTTCAGGAATTTCATGATATCTTCGCTTGTTCCTACACCGAGATGTCCGGCCTCGATTCATCTATCGTTGAACATTGTATTGATACATGGCCTGATGTTATCCCCATTTTCCAAAAGAAACGTCTTATCCACCTGTCAAAGGCCCCTACCGTCAAAGCTGAGATCGAGAAACTATGCAAAGCAAGATTTATATACCCCATTGCGTATACCACTTGGGTTTCCAATCTTGTTCCCATCAATAAAGAATAGTGTACCATTTGGGTCTGTACTGACTTCCATGACTTGAATTCAACATGTCCCAAAGGAAACTTCCCTACTCGGTTTATTGACCAAATCATCGACGCTTGTGTTGGTCATGAATTGTTTTCCTTCATGGACGGTTTTTTCGGTTATAACCAAATTCAGATCCACAAATAAGATCAGTACAAAACCGCTTTCACTATCCCTTAGGGAACTTTTGCATATCGTGTCATGACGTTTGGCCTAAAACACGTTGGAGCCACTTTTTAGCAGGCCATGACCTTTTGCTTCCATGACCTCATTCACATTATACTGGTTTAGTTAGATGACCTCACAACTCGATCTCGGAAGCATTCTCAACATTTGGACGACTTACGGCAAGTCTTCTTGCAATGTCACAAATATAACGTCTTCTTAAACCCCCCTCAAGTGTGTGTTTTGTGTCCCACTCGATCACTTGTTAGGATTCCTCGTGTTTCACAAAGGGAATACCTTAGATCCTTTGAAGGTTCAATCCATCCTGAATCTTCCCCCTCCACGTACTTTGTTCCAATTGCAGAGCCTCCAAGGCAAGGCCAATTTCCTTCGTCGGTTTATTCCGGACTATGCAATGAAAGTCCATGGATTCTTACGCTTGCTCCATACCAACATTCATTTTGTATGGTATGAGCATGCACAAGATGCTTTAATGCATTGAAACAAGCTCTGACTTCCTCTCCCTTATTGTCTCTTGCCTTCACCCAAGGAGTCTATCCTCTACATGTCGACATCTAAAAATGCTAACATTGGAGTCTTAGTCCAAGAAGACGATGCTCGTCAAGAGCACGTGATCTATTATGTAAGTCAGGAAGTCTTAGGACCACCTTTACATTATTCCCAAGAAGAGAAGATTTCCCTTGTCATCATCTTTTCGGTACATAAGCTACGTCACTACATTCTCTTGAGTCTAACTTGAGTCGTGGCTGATTCCAACCCCATGTGCTATCTCTTGAGTCGCCGCCTTATCCAAGGTTGTGCTGCAAAGTGGATTGTCGTTCTCCAAGAGTACGACTTGGAATTCGTCATACCCAAAAGCACTAAAGCTTTGGTGTTAGCTTCATTGATGGCAGACTTCCCCTTGTCATCTACCTCACCCGCTATCATAATCAATCTTCCTGATGAATTCTTATTCGTCATCTCTATGGAAGACACGTGGTATGGGGGAATCCTCATTTACTTGTGCAAACATAAATTCGAGCCCCATTTAAGACGTGAAGATCGTCGTCGCATCTGACACCAAGCAACTTGATATCTCCTTATCGGTGATGTATTGTACCGTCGTGGTGTAAACACCATCATGCATCGTTGCCTCACCCATGATGAAGTTGAACAAGTCTTGAATTACTATCAAAGTGCAGCCTATGGTCGCCACCTCTCTGGTTTTTCTGTCGCTCAAATGATCCTCTACTCTGGTTATTTTTGGCCCACCATCATTTCTAATTGCGTCCATGCATTTAAACACTGCCACAGTTTCCAACTCTTTTCCCCAAAGGAAAGGACACCTCTTGCGCCACTACATCATGTCGTCAGTGTCAGTCCCTTTTGCAAATGGGTGATTAAATTCATGACATGTGACCCTCCTTCGATCGGCAACCATAAATACATCATTATGGTCGTTGAATACTTTACCAAATGGGATGAATCCATGCCTTCTTTCAATTGTAAGGCTGATACTATCGCGCTCTTATTTTTTAACCACGTTATCGCCCATTTCGGTGTCCCCCTTTAGCTAGTCTCAGACCACGATTCTCATTTCGAGGACACTGTTTGGACAGAGCTATCCGCCACATTGAATTTTGAACACTAGTATTCCTCGGCTTACTACCCTCAGGGCAATGGCCAAGTTGAGGCTGTCAACAAGATCCTCGAAACCATACTCCAACGAATGGTAGACAAACATAATTTCAATTGTCACCACTTGCTATTTTCCACCCTCTGGACCTATTGGATATCGACTAAAATCACCACCGATTTTACCCCATTTCACTTAGTCCATGGTGTGGAATCGGTTCTTCCCATTGAATTCTAGATTCCATCACTTCGCCTTGCCATCGAATTTCTACCTGATACTTCACCATTAGAGAAACACCTACTTATCCTTGAACAAACTGATGAGAACCATCGCACTTCTCTCCAAATGATCGAAGTGTACAAGACTCGATCGGATTCCCATTATGACTCCCACATCCACCCATGCACATTTAGCGAAGGGGACTTAGTCCTCGTTTACGACCAAGCACGTGATAAGAATGGGAAAGGGAAGTTAGAATCCATGTGCTATGGCCCTTATATCATCCATCGATGTCTCAGAAAGGGGGCATACCTCCTTGTTGAGTCTGACGGTCGCCTCTTGAAGAATCCCTACAATGGGCTCTACCTCAAGATATTCTACGCCTAAGTCGACCACCTTGAGTACCCTTATATCACAGTTTTTCTTTATTTTTTTGCATCGTTTTTACCACGAGTCTCATAGTTTGTTTCCTTGGTTGTTCCAAATGGATCCTACCTTACCTTGTTATGTCGGTTTCATTGATAGAGAAAGTAGATGGTCTCCTAATCTCGCCTCAACTGCATGCGTCATTTATTCCCCATCAGATGAGTTGATCCATATCGATGGAATGTGTGTTGGTATTGCTACCAACAACTAGGCTTAGTACGAAGATGTCGCTGGTCTCTTGACCGCCTCCCTTCTCTTAAGTATTTGTCGCCTTGATGTCTTCCTAGAATCCCAACTTCTTGTCTCCTAGTTGAATAACTGCTACCGAGTACGTGATCCCTGTCTCTTTAGAAATTTCATGCACACTAGACACTTGGTTATACATTCTGAATCCATTTTATTCAAGCATGTTCCCAGAAGTCTCAATAGTGTAGCAGACCAAATGGCTAATGACATTCTAGAGTGGCACATCAATCATCGCATATAGGAAATAAACTGCATCATGCATCATCATATAGTCATGCATACATATGTCATATACATCATATATGCATAATCATAAAAGAGACTCATAAAACTCATAAAAATACAAAAAGGTGCATCCATGTGCATATATATCATAAATATCATGTTCAGTACAGAAATAGAAGCACCACAGGATTTCTCATCATATATATCATACAAAAATCCCCATGCTCAAATTCATTGGGGGCAGCATCACAAGCTATTAGCTTGAGTCGTCCTCCTCTGACTATGTGTCCTCCTTCATGTCCTCCTCATCGGAGCTGGGCATGATTTCCACAAGAAACTAGGGAACAACAAGCTCACACACAGCCAACATACATCAAAACAAAGTCAAACTCACCTACAGTTAGGTTTCTCAAACTATCCGGCCAAGGATTACACACAAGGCCAAATACATAACAAAAAACAGCCAAACCAACCTACAGTTGGGTTTCTCAGACTGCTAAGGCAATGGAAAGGTAGAATTGCTAGCTAGTGAGCTCAACCACAAAGCTATGGACACCTACACTAGATCTATCCAGCTTGGCACTTCACTATACCTACACACCCAACACAAGAAAGTAATCCCTTCACTGCTACATAGTTCCCTTAGGCCATACCTTCCCTTCCAGTGCTCTTGAGGGTGTGCATTAAAGGATTTTCCTACCCCTCTTGATCTGTCTGTGAGGTTCCTCTCTTCACTAGAGTTATCAGCCAAATATGGCCCCTTCCACTCCTAAGTCTTTCAGACCCAAATAGGGATGCACATCACAGCAATCCACAGGGAAAACACGGCCACACAAGCTCCACTTTGTAACACAGAGAAAATAGGGTCTCATACCACAATGTCACTCAAGCAAACATTGCAGAACCACACTTTCGGGACTCAAGATGGTCGAACCATCAGCTACGCGCATGAACAAACCGATCAAAATGGTCAAATTGTCTGGAATGCCAGAATGGAAGAATGGTCAGGAATAATGAACAAAATGGTGTCCTCCCACAAAGAGGAACAACAAAAAAACCTTCTCGTGACTGAGAGAAAGGACGGGTTGGCATGCATCAATGAGCTTCCTTGCGTCAGAAGCAAGATTATGGCTTCCCAAACTGCAGATTTGCAGGCTTGCTCAGACAAGCAATCAGACTGCCATGCCTTGTTCTTCCCAAGGCATTAACTTCCTCAACCAAATTCTAGAAGAAATTGATGATTGAAGACAGAGGACAAAAAGCTAGCTAAGGGCCCATGGGTTTCGCCATTGACATCTGGTCACACTCTATTGGCTCAAGGGGTTTGAATAACTCCCCACCGTATCTGTTGTGGAATCATGCCCCTATCTCTTTCACTTTGTAGTCCCATAAATAGTTGTGGTATTTTATTAAATTGTGTATTTACATGATATTCAAAATATGTTGTGCTTGATTTAGCACTATCACCATAGGCATCAACCTTGATCACCTATACACAAAACATCAATCAATGGCAGGGTCTTGTCCTTGAGCTCCTAGCCATGATTCATCACAATAATATATACATCATGTACAATTCAATACCTTGGGGTCAAAACTGGGGTATTACATTCTCCTCCCCCTTACAACAACACTGCCCTTAGTGCTCTTCAGAATTGAACAAAAATGGATGTTCCAATCGCATGGCATCCTCCAACTCCCATGTAGCCTCCTCAGGACCATAGTGCTCCCACTACAACTTCACCTGTCCAATGGCTCAATTCTGGAGCACTGTGACCTTCCTGTCAACGATGTGCAATGGTTTGGTTTGGAACTCTCCCTCGGGTTCCACCTGGATCACATCCCAATCAATCACATGGTTAGGGTCATGTACATATTTCTTAAGTAAAGAAACATGAAAAACATTATGAGCTCTAGTGCTAGCAGGAAATGCAAGTCTATATGCAACTGGACCTATTCTCTCAATCACTTCAAACGGCCCACAGTATCTAGGTGATAGTTTGGCACAACTTCCAAGCTTCAAGGAACTCTTCCTTGCCCCCACTCTGAGGTAAACATGATCCCCAACACTGAACTCTCTATGCACCCTATGCTTGTCTGCATAGCTTTTCTGTCTGTCCTGGAATGCTTCCAGATTCTGCCTGATCTCTGCAACCTCCTGCTCCATTTCCTTGAGCAATTCTGGACCAAGCACAATCCTGTTCATTGGATTATCCCATGTCACTGGTGTCCTACGCGAATTCTACCAAGTGTAAATAATATTCCCACTTGGTTGGTTGTCCATCACATACATACGAAGCATTTCTTCCAGCACTTGATTCACTCTCTCAATCTGGCCATCAGTCTGAGGATGGTAGGCAGTGTTGAATTTCAAATTTGTACCTAAATATGCAAACAACGCCTTCCAAAAATTGGAAGTGAACTTGGCATCCATGTCAGAGACTATTTCCTTAGGAAATCCATGCAATCTAAAAAATCTCCTTCATAAATATTTTTGCAATGTCATCAGTATTATATGTGGACTTAACCGGTATAAAATGTGCTACCTTTGTCAACTTGGCCACCACAACCATGATGGAATCATGTTGCCTCCAAGTCATGGAAATCCTATGATAAAATCCATGAAAACAACTTCCCATTTCCATTCTAGAACTGGAAAGGGTTGCAACAAACCTACTGGGTGTTGATGCTCAACCTTTACCTGCTAACATTTCATGCACTTTGAAATATACCCAGCAATGTCCTTCTTCATTCCTGGCCAAAAATATTGCTTTCTAGCTGTAGCAACTGTCTTCTGATATTCTAGGTGACCAGAATAGGGAGCTTGATGGATCTCATCCATAACAACTCTCCTCAAGTCTGCTACATTTGGAATATAAATTATGTATTTATAAGTAAGAAGTCCATCTTCTTCCAATTTATATGCTTCGTACCTCTTCTCAAGACTTTGTTGTCTGTAGTTTATCTTTTACCTGCACATACATTCAATCTTCAGTAGAATGATTAACAATTTGTTGTCTCAAATCTCAAAACCAAACTCATATAAAAACTCCGGCCATCTAACTTTCCTAGCATTTAGAGTAGGCTGATCAAACAAGTATTTTAGACCACAGTGATCTGTCCTTAGCTCAAATGCCCGGTAAGTAATGGCTCCACATCTTGGGAGCATGTACTATGGATGCAAGTTCTAAATCGTGAGTGGCATAGTTCTTCTCATGATCCCTCAACTTCCTAGACTCATAACACACCAAGTGGTTGTCTTGCATAAGAACTCCTCCAAGTCATTGACCGCATGCATCAGTATGCACCACAAAGTCCTTTTCTGGGTCTGCAATCTTCAAAAATGGTGCACTAGTAAGAAGATTCTTCAGCTGCTAGAAGCTTTCTTCACACCTTGGTGTCCATTCAAACTTCATCCCCTTCTTTTGCAAAGAAGTGATGGAATATGAAACCTTCGAGAATCCCTCAATGAATCTCCTGTAGTATCCATCAAGTCCCATAAAATACCTTACATCTGTTACATTTCTTGGGGTTGGTCAATTCATAATGGATTCGATATTTTCAGAGTCCACATATATACCTTCATCAGAGATAATGTGGCCCAAAAAATGAACTCTATATTTATAGAAGTCACATTTGTTCAACTTGGCATACAGCTTATGCTCCCTTAGCAATTTCAAAGTCAGACTCAAATGTTCTTCATGATCTTCCTCGTTCTTAGAATAAATAAGAATGCCATCAAGGAAAATAAGAACAAATTTGTCCAAATACCTGTTGAAAACACTATTCATGAGACACATAAATGTAGTTGCTGCATTTGTGAGACCAAATGGTACCACTACAAACTCATAATGTCCATACCTTGTTCTGAAGGTTGTCTTATGAATGTATTCATCTTTGATTATTACCTGATGGTAACCAGACCTCAAGTCAATCATCGAAAATACCTTTGCCCCTCTCATTTGATCAAAGAGTTCATAAATTCTAGGCAAAGGGTATTTATTCTTCACAATGACTTTATTCAGTTGTCTGTAATCAATAAACGATCTGAGTGTACCATCTTTCTTCTTTACAAATAGAACCGGTGCTCCCCAAGGAGACACACTCGGCCTGATATACTTCTTCTCCAACAACTCTTGTAGCTACATCTTCAGCTCTAGCATTTCTGGTGTACTCATCCTGTAAGGTGTCTTAGACACTAGTGCTGCTCCTGGTACAAGTTCAATTGTGAAATCAATGTCCCTCTTTGGAGGAAGTCTTGGAATCTCTTCAAGAAAAACATCCTTGAATTCCTGCAATACATGAAATTCCTCCAACCTAGGAGTTTCATTCTCTGTTGCCTCCAAAACATGGGCTGCATACAACTGACAACCTTTCCTACATAGCTTCTTCAGCTACATTGCTGAAATTCGCCTGACAAAAATCACCTTTGGAATGCCTCTTACCACTCTTGGGTTTCTTTTTTCATCCATGCATTCAAAAGTTTTATTATAACATACAAGCTTAACTCTGTGAGCTTCTAACCAGTCCATTCCTATGAGAATATCATAGGAACCAAGTGGTAGAACATTCAGATCTGCACAAGTTACTAGCCCATTCATAACCAATGGAAATTTTTCTACCGTTTCACTAACTTTTCTCTTGGTCCCAGTTGCTAGCTGAACTAACCCTGATTTTCCATGCTTTAACTTCTTAAAATCTAAAATCTCAACAAATCTAGGAGTAATATAACTGTGAGTAGATCCAGGGTCAATCAAAACAGAAACAGATTGCTCAACAATCTTACCTGCAACATCAACCACAGTTGACTAATGATCTGCCTGGCGGTCCTCTAGCACTGCGTAAATTCTAGGGGCATCCCTTGCCACTTAACCCATAGTTTCTGCTTCTTGGATGTTCTGAACTCGCCTTGCATTCCCATTATGCTGCGAATAGTTCCTATGCAGGTAGGGTCCTCCACATTTTTAACATTGGAACAACTCTATTGGATCCTTGGGATATTTGAGCATGTCTCCCATCACTCCAGTTGGCTGGTTTACAGCTTGTGATGGTTGCCTCTGTTTATTTCGGAAGTGAGAAGGTTTGAAACCTTTCTTCCTTTGGTCAAATTTCTCATTATTTTTGTCCTTCCACGTCTTATGGTAATCAGGCTTGCCTTTGTTCTGATCATAACAATACATAGCCTTCCTGATGGCCTATTCCATATTTCTAGGCTCATCAAAATCAATCAAGTATCTGTATGCTTGAGGTAGCCCACTCAGAAAACATTGGATTTCTACTTTCTCATCCTTGATATACCTGACATACCTTAACAACTCCAAGAATTATTTGCATACTCTTCCATGGCCATCTATCCCAATCTCAGCTCATGGAATTCTTTAATATTACCATCATAGTTCCTATCAGAGAGGTACTTCTTCCTGAAAAAATTCTGGAACTACTTCCACACTATCTCCCTTTCCCTGATCTTCTTCACTTCCCTGAAGTGCTCCCACCATATGGATGCTCTTCCAGTCAAATTGAAGATGGCTACCCTAGCCTTTATATTTCCATAGTAGTCTTGGAATTAGAAATATTTTCTCATCCCAAGAAGCCAAGCTTCATCTTCTTGACCGTTCTTTATCTCACCATCAAAGGTAGGAGGCTTGGCCTTCTTGAATTCATCATGCAAACTATTCTGGTAGTGCCTCTTTCTATTATTCCCGTGAGAAGAAGAGCTCGAATCCCCAGTGGATCCTTCAGAGTCAGATGATCCACTAGAATATCTCTTTCTTCTTCTGGCACTACTTTTACTACCTTCTGGAGTTGTTGTCCAACGCCCAGAGCTCATCAGCCTTTGGATGTCTCTCCAGCTCTGCAGCATGGCTGCATTCAGCTAATTTTGCTCTTCCTAAGATTTAATCTGGCTTCTCATGGTGGCTACAATATCTGGGGAGTATCTTGAAATCTTCTCCCATTAGACTCTATCTCAGCATTTCCAACTCGGACATTTTCTCCCATAGCATCTTCCTCGTTCTCATAGGGATTCTAAGCATCATACCTCTCGTAGGTTCTCATGGTTGAGCCAAAGCCCCACTTTTTCAATCTACACTATGACTCTACAAAATGTGTTGACAACATCATTTGTTAGTTGCATAGCAACTTCAGAATTAAGAACCATTTACTTACTGTCACCTGGCCCATCTAGGCCCAATGTTGTAACCAACATCTTTGTTAACTGTTCAACTTGGCCCATTTAGGCCCTAGTGCTGTAACCAGTAGCTTTGATACCACAATGTGACGTCCCCATACACCATAATGTAGATAATCTACAATTTTTACTTCAAGAACTCCTAGTTCTCCTTTCAAAACACGGGGCATGGATGTTAACACACTCTTCACCATTCATTCTCAGGCTTAGAAACCACTGTAATGGTCGTTCCACCCTCCACAAATCCCTTCCGTGACCGAAAACCCTTTTCTGCACTGAATCTACCATTTCCATTTTCTGCCTTTTTGACCTTGGAAATCAAAAATTGGAAACACAAAGTGTGAAGAAGATATTAACCTCATGCTCTGCCTTCCGCCCTCGAGTGCAGAACTCGGGAATCAGAAGACTAACAAACGACGGAAACCTTTATCCATGGTTCTGCATTTCACCTTTCTGCTCTCCAGTGCGGACCTCAGGAATCGGAAAAATATTCAAACGATGGAAACCTTTATCCTTGTTCCCACCTTTCGCATTCTGCCTTTCCGCCCTCCAGTACAAAACTCGAGAATCGAAAAACTTAACTTTCAACCTTAGCCTTTTCTGCACTTCCGATCTCGGACTTCGGAAATCGGAAAGTTAACTTTTGCCTAAGAACTTTTATGCACTTTTCCGCTCCCACCCTCTGCCTTCCACAGGAAGATCCCAAGGTGCAGAAACACAACATTTCTTCCCTATTCAACTGCTCTTTTCCAATTTCAGCCTTCCACCTCCCTTAGGTGGATTTCAAGGGGCGGAAACACTAAATCAGAGGCATTCTGACCCTTTGATCAGGCTTCCAGCCTTCATGGACTTAGGAAAAAATGCATTGAAACATACCAGGCAAATATAAATGCAAATACAAGTAATATTCACAAGTAAACTTCTACTTAAATCATCCATAAGAATTCAACATAAACATAGCAATTCATAAGTAAATACATTGCATAAACAAATGCAAATGCAGGAACATTCATCACAGTAAACTCTCCTCAAACATTGCAAGCATTCATCATATTCATTCATTTAGTCATTCGTTCCTAAGCAATTAGATTGTATAAGCAAGAATGACAGCGAATATTCATCTTAAATGGAGTTGTCCTGTAACTAGCTATGTCGTTGCAACGTTCCACCCAACCATAGGCCAGTGTGTTCATTAATCTCTCAACACACTGCCACCCCCGCGATGGGCATCATTTCCACAAGGAACTAGGGAACAACAAGATCTCACACAACCAACATACATCAAAACACAGTCAAACCAACCTACAGTTGGGTTTCTCAAACTATCCGGCCAAGGATTACACACAAGGCCAAATACACAACAAAACACAACCAAACCAACCTACAGTTGGGTTTCTCAGACTGTTAAGGAAATGGAAAGGTAGAATTGCTAGCTAGCGAGCTCAACCACAGAGCTATGGACACCTACACTAGATCTATCCAGTTTGGCACTTCACTATACCTACACACCCAACACAAGGAAGTATTAGCTTCACTGCTACACAGTTCCTTCTGGCCATATCTTCCCTTCTAGTGCTCTTTAGGGTGTGCATTAAAGGATTTTCCAACCCCTCTTGATCTGTCTGTGAGGCTCCTCTCTTCACTAGAGTTATCAGCCAATTCTGGCCCCTTCCACTCCTAAGTCTTTCAGACTCAAATAGGAATGCACATCATAGAAATCCACAGGGAAAACACAACCACATAGGCTCCACTCTGTAACATAGAGAAAACAGGGTCTCATACCACAATGTCACTCAGGAAAGCATTGCGGAACCACACCTTCGCAACGCAGGATGGTCGAACCATCAACAACACGCATGAATAAACCGATTAGAATGATTGAATGGTATGGAATGCTAGAATGGAAGAATGGTCAGGAATAATAAACATAATGGTGTCCTCCCTGTAACACCCTGGTTTTGACCCCGTTTGCATTTAAAGTATATGATGTAAATATTGTATTTAATCGTGGTGTGGAGCTCAAGGAAAAATCCCCACCATCGATTTAGCATGTTGTAGTTCGGCAAGTAAATTAGATGCCGATGGTGTTTTGCGCTAGCTAGGCACATTATAATTTTACATCATGTAACTATGCAATTAATAAAATATACCACATCCAGCTATGTCAATGCGACCGTTGAAGAGAAGGGGCATGATCTCAAAATGATGGGGGGGGGGGGAACCATTTAAACCTTTGGGCCAATGGAGAAAATCCAAATGTCAAGGGGAAAACCCATAAATTTGTCAACTACCCTTTTTGTCTTTTGTGCCCAGTCATTTAGGCAGTCGTTGAGAAATTAATGCATGGGGATGGGAAGATTATGGGAGTCAAATTCGAATTTGGGGAGCCACCCATTTTGGAAAAGTGTGTACTTGACTTGTTGGGCATGTAAATGCTTGGAAAAATCATGCCCAAGCTATTACTCACCCACACCCTTTCATTTTTCACAATTCCCATGGAGGTTTGGCACTCCCACGTAGGTGAAGCTTACTGAACTCCTTCCCTCACAATTTTGGGCAATTAAATCTCGTTGACATGGCTGGGAAACCGGATTTTGTTGTGTTCAATGGATGGGAGAAGAGACCCACGATTTTGGGGGTTTAAGGGGATGTTTTCCCTCTGCTCACGCGGCTGAGTTTGGCTGGGAATTTTTCCTCCACGATTTTGTGGTTTCCTCATTTTCCCATGCCCGGAATTCGTCCATTTGGCTTGCTCGGTGGTTACGAAGCCAAGTCTTCCCGATTTGGAAGTTTGGGGAGGTCGTTTTTTCCCCCATGTTGCCCATAAACGTTTTCTGAGTTCAGATCTGTGATTTGGGGATTTTTGGTGGTCTTTTTTCCCTTAAAATGCCTGTGGGTGATTTGTGAAACTGTGTTTGCCTTCAGAGGGTTGTTTTCCCTTTCACCGAATTATTTTGGTTGAAAACCATTTCCTTTCATGCCCTGGATGTGCATTTTGTGGTTATGTGCATCCCTGTGTTAGCTTGGCTGAGTAAGTCTAAGAAACCCATTTGTTATTTGGTTTTCTTGGTTGAGTAAGTCCAAGGAACCTAGCTGTTAGATGGGTGACTGAGTTGGGATATGATTGGTTGGCTTGGTTGAGTAAGTCCAAGGAACCTCCACGTTATTGGTTTGTTTCCCCCACGTAGTCTGTGAAACCCAACTGTGTGTTGGATTGACTGTGGGTGTGTGGTTTTGTTGCAGGTAAGACTGTTGTTCCCTTGTTCCTTGTGGAATCATGCCCGGCTCGAGGGTGGCAGCGTTGCTGAGAGATTGATGAGCACGCTGGCCTATGGTTGGGTGGAACGACGCAGCGACATAGCCGGTTGTGGGAGGCATCAAGCTTCAATTCAAGATAAGTATTCTTGTGCTTTCTAACTCCTGCAACTGTAATTGTTTTACAAATGACAATATGAACAATGTTGAAATGTGTTGAATGTATGTGATTGCTTCCGCTGTTTACTTATTGATGATTAGGCATTTGCATCTGTGTATGCTTCATTATTCAATGCATTTTTAAATTAACATGTTCATGGGGCTAGATTTCCCGAGTTGATAGCAACATCGGTAGCGTCCTCTTCGTCGGTTTGAGGGTCGGGGACGTTACAGTGTGGTATCAGAGCCCACATTGCAGCATGGGCCTCATTGGGCCATGGAAAAGCAGTGACAGATACAAGGTTTCCCTCTACCCATCAGAGGAAAAATGTGAAAGACAAGAAAATTTCAAAAAATTTCTAGGTATGGGAAAAATCGGATGACTTACGCAGAAGTCCATCCGATACATCGGAGGACTTAAAGTTGAGTCCTTCCGGTAAAGGAACCTAGCGGAGAGAAAATTTTGAAAAATTTTCTAAGTTTGAATTTTTTCCGAAGCTCTCGACTGGGCTAAGCCGATACGTCGGCTAACAACCCAGGACCCAGCTGGCAAAGCAAACGGAAAGAAAAATTTCGAAAAATTTTCTAACTGTCAAAATTGTCGAAAGACGTTTGCTGAAGCCAGTCGATACATCAGCTCAGTTAGCCGAAGGGCTGCCGATGATGCAGGATGAGAAAGTATGAAGGGAGCCGACGTGTCGGCAAGGCTCGCCGGAAGGGAGCCGACACGACGACAGAAGAGGAAGATAAGAAGGAAAAAACTTGAAAATTTTTCTAAGTCTAGGAAATCTCGGAAAAGAATAGAAGATCAATCCGTCGAGGCGTCGGAAAAGGATAGAATATCGATTAGCCGAAGCATCGGAAAAGGATAGAAGATCGATCAGTCGAAGCGTTGGAATAGAAAATAAGATCGATTTGAGGCGTTGGAAAAGAATAGAAGATCAATCAGTCGATGCGTCGAAAGACAGAAGAAGATCGACCCGATGTGCGTCGGAAGACAAATGAAGATCGGTCCGCCGAGGTGTCGGAAGAGTTGTCAACTAGCAACCCGATACATCGAATGACTAGTTGGGAAGGGATCCGATCAGATGGAAAAATCTGAGTTTTTTCAGTGGGAAAAATAGATTCTCAGCATATTTTGACCCCCGTCGTCCCCCTGAGACCGTCTTTCTTGGAGGAAAGAAAATTCTATGTTTTGACAAGTTTCAATGTGGGATTTTTCCAAATGCGGGTAAGTGAATTATAAATTTCTAAGGTTGATTATGCAACTAACAATGGTGTTTATTAACACATTTGCAGAGTCATAGTGCAATTTGGAAGGTTGGCCATGAACAGTTCCAAGCAGAGAAATTCCAAGAAGACCAACATCATGAGTGATGCCCAGAATCCCTATGAGCTCAAGGCAGATGCCGTGGAGGAAAGTATTTAGGTTACGAATGATCAGACAGAATTTGACGAGGAAATAAATCAAAATAATTCCCCAAATCTTGCAGCCACTATAAGAGGCCTGAAGGTGGAGTTGCAGAATTGCAGAGAAAACAATGAAAGAATGGTTAAAGCTCAGGAGGAGAAAAATCAGTTGACTACAGCCCTACTACAGAGTTTGACAGACCTCCAAGGGAAATTAAACTCCCACCATCAGAGGGATGTGAAGCTTTGTCGAAGGAAGAAAGGGTTCAAACCTTCTCCCTTCCAAGATCAGCAAAAGAATCCATCACAAGCTATGACTAGGCCAGCCATAATGATGGGAGACAAGCCAAGGAAACCATTCCGATGTTGAGGATGTGGAGAAGACCACATGATTAAGTACTGTCCACATCGGAATGGGAATGAAATTCCCGTCCAAAATATTCAGAGAGTTGAAACGGTGGGGAAACCACTCCAATGCTGGGAATGTGGAGGAAACCATTTGCGCAAGAACTGTCTGCATCGGGATGGGAGTGTGAGGAAAGATCACAACATCCAAGGAGCTAAAACTGAAATTGGGACAGCTGACCATGAAGGATTATGCAAACAAGTTCTTGGGTGGGGTATGCAGTGAAAACCCAATATCTTCTGAGTAGGCTACCTCAAGCTTACAAAGACATGATTGAGGTTGATGATCCTAGAAGTCTAGAGGAGGCTATCAGGAAGGCTAAGCGGTGGTGTGACCAGAACCCAGGTTCTAAGACCAAAATTGTATGTACATTTTCATTATGTGAATGAAGAAATCCTATTTTGGCATGATCTTTGTGTGAACTCAGTCATGTAAGAATGTGTGGTTTGCATGAATTAAATCCTCTATCAATGATTGATAAGCATGTGTGTGTGAGAGAAGGTCTCCGAGAGGAGGAGAAATAGAGATCAATTGATCGATTCTCTGATCAATCGAATGTGAGTTAGATTAATACTCCATTGAGGGTTTCATGAATGAATTATGTTCAGCATAACTTGGTTGTAGGTTTCTGAACAAACAATCGATCACTGCAAGGATCGATGGTAAACAAGGTCTGAGCTGTACCTATCACTAGTACAAGTGATCAATTTTGCCACGGCAAAACGTGGCAATATCCACGGAAAAGCGTGGATATTGCCACGTCTAAGTGTTTTTTGTTCCGTGGAAACTATTCCGTCGCAATAGAGACGACCCCTAATTTGCGTCGCAAGAGCGACAATGTTCTATATTTCGTTAGATGTCTCAGTCGTCGCTATATCCACGCCTGGCCGTCTCTGTATCCACGCCTTGTCGTCGCTATAGCCACGCTCTGTACAAGGTTTTTAAAAAAATGCAAATCCAAGACGTCGCTATAGCCACGCCTTTCCGTCGCTATAGCCACGCCTTTTCGTCGCTATAGCCACGCTCCATATAAGGTTTTTTTTAAAATGCAAATCCAAAGCGTCGCTATAGCCACGCCTTTCCGTCGCTATAGGCACGCCTTTCCGTCGCTATAGCCACGCTCCATATAAAGTTTTTTTAAAAATGCAAATCCAAGACGTCGCTATAGCCACGCCTTTTCGTCGCTATAGGCACGCCTTTCCATCGCTATAGCCACGCCTTGTTGTCGCTGTATCCACGGTTGGTCAAATTTAAAAAAAAAAAAATACTTGCTGTCGTCGCTTAAGCGACGGTATTTGAAATTTTTAAAAAAAAA
>LPNX010819283.1:175202-246254 GCA_001517045.1 Pseudotsuga menziesii | reverse complement strand
GAGCGCGTTAAGGAACTGGAGAAGCAGCTAGAAGCAGCAAAGGCACAGCAGGTCGATCTGCAGCCAGTTAAAGATCACATCTTGGCTCAGAAAGCTAAGGTGCTGCACCTACAGAATGCTCTAGAGGAGGAAAGATGTCAGGTCCTCCAGATCGATGGCAGACTGGATGAAATTTTAAACACAGCTTCTTATTTTGTGGACAAGTCGCAAGACATACTTGAAGTACTGACTTCAAGGATAACCCGGATGGAGGATGACAAAGAAGTCCCAGCTGAGCTAGTAGTCAAAGATAAACAAGCTTTGAACGGGACCATGACCTGATAGAATTTGCCGTCAACACTGCAGAAGATTTTTAGAAGAATGTCAAGAAAACAAAGGGAACATGCGCAGAATTCTTTAGAAGAGCCCTGGTCACCTACAATCGTTGTCAGGCAGAAGCTGGGCAGAGATTACAAGATTTCCCAACTCATGATGCATTTGCAGAAATGTTGCAAAAAAAGCAACAGGATGAGGAAGCCAAAGTGCAATGCATCAGTGCTATTGATGAACAAATCCTCAGAAATGAAATAGGCCACTCGGCCATCAGTGTACAGCTCTTGGAGGAACAGGTACGGTTGAACACGGCCAGAATTGAGGCCATTCGGAAGCAAGCTGACAAATTCGAGCTGAACATTCAGTTTCTGGAACCTAACTCGTTTGAGAGTCTCGCTACTGAAGCAGCAGCATGGAGAAAGTTCTTGGAAGACCAAGCGGCACCCTCCTCATGAGATAGACTGGTCAAACTTTTGTATAACTTAATATTTTGTAAAAGGTTGTGGGAAATTGAAACGTTGAGGGAACCCAAAGGTCGCTTTGGGCAACCCAACCAATTTTGCTTTTTGTATAAAACTAGGGAAGATAGACAAAAAAAGGGCTTTTTCCCGGTAAGACTGGAGGAACTATTGTAAGAAGAACTACTTCCTTTTGCAATAAAGATTTTAGTTTGCCTGTTGGAGAAAGATATGTGAAGTTTCCAAATGCTACTGAATGGATGGCGAAAAGATGAACTACTTTATTTTTTGGCTTGTGTCCATAATCGTGAGATCGTTCTAACTCAATGACTTATGTCTTGTTGAATGGTTTCTGATTTGTTTTTTTGGAAAATTCATTTAGAGTAATGCTTGTGTTTCATATAACAGTTAGCTACCTGATTGTTAGAATATATTCTGGTTCATGTGTTGTAGACATAAATATCAGCTGCCTGTAATTGTGTTTATCATACATGGAGATAATGCATTACTCGTTAATAATCTTTTCTAGCTCCCCGGGGATAGATAGTTAGGTGTTTAGATTGTTAGTTGTTTTATTTCCTGATTGCATATGTGGTTTAGGTGTTATGAACATAAGACGAAAGGTAAGAACCTGCGCAGCACATTGTGTTGTTCCTTGCATCTTTATCACCCTGCATGGTTAAGATAGGCATATGCATTGCATATATTAAGTCAAAATACAAATTCCGGTGGACCGGGCTGCAACCGGTAAACCCTTGTTGTTACTCTGACCTACGGTAGCTGGACCGTAAACCGGACGGATTCCCTATACCAAACAGTCAGCGGGCTAGTTGGGAACGTTGATTGGGGAGAATCCCTTACTGTTGTCGCCTGCGAATTTCCAGGCCTCAACAATGAGACAAGAAACACGAAATACATTATGGATTTTACTCCCTTCCGGAAGTTCCAATTCATATGCTACTTCCCCAATCTTCCGAACTACCTTGTATGGGCCATAGTATCTTGGTTTTAGCTTTTCTAACCCATTCTTTTTGAGAGATGTTTGTTTGTATGGCTGCAACCTCAAATATACTAAACCATTAACCTGAAAGGTCCTTTCTTCTCTATGTCTATCTGCATATTGTTTTTGCTAATTTTGGGCAACCTGCAAATTGTCTTTCAATAGATTTAAAATTTCTTGGCTCTCTTCCACCCAATCTTTAGCTTTTGGAGCTCTACTATCACCAAAGATCATTTCAACAAAGGTAAGTGCATCATAGCCATATAATGCTTTGAAAGGAGACATACCGATTGACATATGAAAGGGGTGTTGTAGCAAAGTTCACCCAAGTGTAGCCATTTTGCCCATGCTTTTTGCTGCTCTCCCACATAGTTTCTTAGGTACCCTTCCAACCACTGATTCACCCTCTCTGTTTGTCCATCAGTTTGTGGATTATAGCTTGTACTTGGAGTCAATTGAGTGCCCACCAATCTAAAAAGTTCTTTCCAAAAATCACTCATGAATCTACTATCTCTATCACTTACAATGCTCTTGGGGAGCCCATGCAATCTGAATATTTCTTTGAAAAAAATATCAGCCACTTGTGCAGCACTAAAAGATGATGTAACAGCAAAGAAATGAGCAAATTTTGTCAATCTATCCACTACTACATATATGCAATCCTTACCCAAAGATTTGGGCAAACCGGTGATGAAATCCATTGAGATACTGTCCCATTTTTGCTTCGGAATAGGTAACGGTTGCAATAAACTAGCTGGGCATGTAAGTTCTGATTTGTTTTGCTAACATACCTTACATTCATTCACATATTTTTGAACATCTTCCTTCAGCCCCTTCCAAAAGAATCTTTGCCTCAATTGCCTATAAGTTTTGAAGATCCCTGGATGGCTAGCGAGTGGGGAATCATGTGCTTCTTGTAAAATTTTGTACTTGAGCTTTGAACCTTGAACCAAATAAATTCTGCCCTTATAATATATCAGCCCATTTAAAATCCTGTAGTTATCATCCCCCTTGATTCCATCTAATATATCACAAGCAAATTCATCTTTGGCATATTCAACTAGTAACATGTTTTTCCAATCCTTGGCAATGTCCATGAGAGAAAAAGAAGGTCTTCAAGATAATGCATCTGCTACAATGTTATTCTTTCCTTTCACATACTCAATATCAAATTCATAAGCTTGAATCTTGCTTACCCACTTTTGTTGCCTTTCATTTAGATCCTTTTGGGTGAGGAAGTGCCTTAGACTATTGAGATCAGTTTTCACCACAAACTTGTTCCCTACCAAGTATTGTCGAAACTTGGCCAATGCATGCATGATGGCCAACATTTCTTTCTCATATATGGAGCAAAGTTTTTCATGAGCCTGCAACTTTCTGCTCTCAAAGGCTATAGGGTGTTGGCCTTGCTTTAGGAGAACCCATATTCCTTCACTTGAAGCATCACATTCAACAACAAAAGGCTTAGAAAAATCAGGTAATGCAAGTATGGGACAATTACTCATTACCTCTTTCATTTTTTGGAAGTCCTTTTCATCCTCTTCATTCCACTTGAAAGAATCCTTCTTAGTCAAATTAGTGAGTGGAGAAGTCAACTTGGAGAACCCTTTCACAAACTTTCTATAATAGGTGCATATTCCAATGAAGCCTCTTAATTCGGTGATGTTTTTTTGTTGTGGCCATCCTAAGATAGCCCTGATTTTTTCCATGTGTACTTTCATCCTTGCCCAATAATGTGCCCAAGATACAATTGTTCCTTCATCCCAAATTCAAATTTAGACACCTTAGCAAACAAGGACTGTTCTTGCAAAGTTTTCAACACAACCTCTAGATGCTGCAAGTGCTCTTCCCAAGTTTTATTGTAAATGAGAATATCATCAAAGAAGACCAAAACAAACCTTCTAAGCTGCTTGCAAAAGATTCTATTCATGCATGCTTGAAATGCGGCTGGAGCATTGGTTAACCCAAATGGCAGAATAAATAACTCAAAGTGACCATAATGACATCCAAAAGCAGTCTTTTGCACATCTTCTTCCTTCATTCGAATTTGGTGATAACTTGATCTAAGGTCAATTTTGGAGAAATATTTGGCTCCAAATAACTCATCCATGAGCTCATCAATCCTAGGAATAGGATACCTATTCTTGATGGTCTTCTTGTTCAAAGCTCTAAAATCTATACACATTCTCAAAGTTCCATCTTTCTTCTTTACTATAATGTCCTCTTCCGCTTAGGCATTTGAGGAACAACCCGCTAACCTATGTGATTCCTATAGGTTCGAGCGGGTACTGACAGTCAAGGAATCAACCGAAGACTGATGCCATATATAGAAGATCTAGGGTATCAATATTATATCACCATTGGGTCGAAGAGGGCCACTAGAGCCAAAGGCCACCTGCATGCATGACATCCGAGCATTATTTAATGATGCATGCACCCGATTAAGTCTCTGTGCGCATGCATGCAAGTCAACTACAAATTAGAAGATAAAGTGACCTAATTAGGTCAAAAGTTAGGGTTTTCGCAGTTGAAAGTTATAAAAGAAAGATAAAGTGAATGGAGAAGTCACTTATGTGATAATTGAATTGTGGAGTCGAATTGGAGAGCTCGGTGAGCTAAGTTGGGGTTGAGCGCATGCTCAGCTAACTGGTGTATTTCGGCAGCGAAATCTATCTGCCCTAGTTCATCATCAGGTTGGATCATCCGAGTTCAACACTAGTTCATCATCAGGTTACATTTAGCAGTTATTCCAGAAAGTTGATTATTCATCCATCCAGAGGGTTTCACCGTCACACCATGTCACCGTGATTGGAGACAAAGCAATTCGTTTTCCTACCTACAGGGTTCAGAACTTCAGCATGCTGCTTCCATCATCATCAGAGGGGTATTATAACCCTAGTGCACATCATCCAGGCTTCCAGCAGCAGCTTATTTATTATTCTGGAGCTTATACAGTTTGAGAGGAGGGCGCATTCACCTGTGGAGGACGACTTGGTGTATCTCCTTATTCCTCCAGCAGAATCCTTGCATGCGGTACCAGTCTCTTCACCATCAGCTGATCTATATATTGGTATGTACATGCATTGATTTCTCCTATTTTATAGCATCTCAATATTTTTCTAGGGCACATATTTGCATGCAACTGCATGCATGCAAAGTTCGAGGTTTGCTTTCCTATTTGATTAAGGAGCAAGTCTATTAGCCATCTACAGTATACACATAAACAGGAAAATATCAATTTGGGATATTACAATGGTATCAGAGCTATTTTCCTTGCCAGCTGTGGGCATGCAAAAATTATAAATGAATCTAGGAGACCCATACAACATTACTCACAGGAGACAGAGGTATAGAGACAGAGAAGAGGAGTTAGAGGACATAGATTTGGGGAACAAAGAGTATCAGTTTGAAAAAGGCAAAGAAACAATGGCCGATGATGATAAAATAGCTTTCAATAGTCTCATATCAGCCATAAAAGAACTCACCACTGGGCAAAAAGAAATGATGAGCACCTTCAGGCAAATGATTGAGAAGAATGGGCCCACCCCACACAGTCCCTTATTTCCCAACAATGATAGGGTATCCACCAGCAGTAGTAGGGAGCACTTACATACCAACATACAGAGCCATCCCCATATATACAAGCCTTTCTGACCTACCATGCCTCAATTCTTAGATAGTCCAGCTGTAGTGCCTCTAGCACAAGCAGAACCAGAAGAACCCATGAGTGCCTATCTGAGAGAATATAGGGCTTTAGGAGAGGACTTCCATTCAGCCATGACCTTCACTGACTTCTGCCACTTTAAAAGTAAGAACAAACCCAAAGCTTACAATAGGCCATTCACCCAGAACTATGAGTTACAGCGCACCGCAGGGAAACTGACTATCCCTACCTTTCAGGGCACCCGGGGCGACCCAGCTAGGAATTGGGTGCAGAATTTGGATACATACTTCCAGCTCAACCCCATGATTGAGACAGATGCCATTAAATTGGCTACTTTGCATTTGGACGGAGAAGCACATGAGTGGTGGTACCACGGGTTAGTGACACTGGGTCACAACACCATCACCTCATACACCGAGTTTACACAGAGGCTCATTGAGCGGTTTGATCGGAAGGATCCAGAGGTACACTTTAGGGAGCTGGCACAACTCAAGCAAACAAGGAGTGCAAATGCTTTTATTTCTGAGTTTCAGAGGATAGCAGTCATGGTCACAGATATATTAGAGAGCAAGTTGATTATGTTGTTCACTGAGGCTCTCACTGAACCCTTACAGGGATGGGTCAAGTCTTATAGAACCACCACCCTAGCAGATGCCATCAGACGGACTAGAGACTTGCAGGATGCAGTGCCCAAAAATAGGTTTCCTCCCAGGACCAATGTTCCTATTAAAGATAAAGAAAGGAAACCATGGCCCAAGAAAGAATGGATGGACAATGATACCCGACAGGACCTTAGAAGAAAAAAGTTATGTTTCACTTGCCAGGAACCATGGATACCAGGTCACAGATGTTCAAGAAAAGGAAAGGCCTACTACATAGAGGCTTATTCCGACAGTGAGGAGGATGAGGATTACCAGGATCAGGAGCAGGGAGAGACAACAGAGACAGTTGCTGAGGGACATGCCTCAGGAGGTACCATTGCTACCATGACAGGGGTTCCTAGATTCCACACTCTTCGGATCAGAGGTACCGTACAGGGCCACAGAGTGGGAGTACTGATAGATGGTGGGGCATCCCACAACTTTATTGATGCTGCATGGGTTAAAAAGAGACAATCAAACTGAGAGCTTTGATGGGTTTTCGGTAGCAGCAGCAGGTCACACAATGGAGTGTAGTCAGAGGATTCCTAAATTAAAGGTAACGCTTGGGAATTATACAGTGATAGAGACATTCTATGTGGTAGATGTACCTGACATGAATGTGGTACTAGGAGTTCAGTGGCTGTATTCCATAGGGAAGTATTCCACAAATTACCAGACTATGGAGATGGAGTTTACAGGAGCAGAAGAACAGAAGGTGGTATTGAGAGGGATGAATACCTATCCTCCCACAGCAGTGACATCACACAGGATGGAGGTAGTACTCCGGCAGGGAGATATTGAGTGGGTTGCAGAGTGTATGGTTACCTTCAGGAAACCACCGGATGAGGCCACACAACATCCAACAGATATAAAGGCCTTACTACAGAAGCACAAGGTAGTATTCGGAGACCTTCCAGCAGGTCGACCTCCAGATAGGGGATTTGAGCACATTATTGAGTTAGAGGAGGGGACCCAAGGAATTATCACCACTCCTTACAGACATCCCAAGAGGTATAAAGATGAGATCGAGAGTACAATCCAGGAACTACTCAAGCTGGGATACACCAAACATAGCTCCAGTCCCTTTGCATCTTCAGTAGTGCTAGTGAAGAAAAAGGATGGAACCTTACGCATGTGCATTGATTATAGGGCACTCAATAAGAAGACCATAAAGAACAGGTATCCCATCTCGAGGATTGATGAGTTAATGGATGAACTACAGGGGGCAAAGTAATTTTCCAAAATTGACCTCCGCTCAGGGTACCATCAGATTCGGGTCAGGGAACAGGATGTTCCAAAGACCGCTTTCCGTTGCCACTACGGACATTATGAGTTTCTAGTGATGCCATTTGGGCTCACTAATGCACCAACTACTTTCCAATCATGCATGAACCATATCTTCAGGACACAGTTGCGTAAATATATTCTGGTATTCTTCGACGACATATTGATATACAGTCGGACTTGGGAAGAACATTTGAGACATCTTGATGAAGTACTTGGTATTCTACAGGAGCAGTCACTATATGCCAAAATGTCCAAGTGTCAGTTCGGCATGCAGGAGATGTTGTACTTAGGACATGTGATAGGGGCCAACGGGGTCCAGGTGCACTTAGAGAAGATTCGGGCAATTTTGGATTGGCCTGCACCTAAAAATGTGACAGAACTGAGGAGCTTTTTGGGCCTTTGCACCTACTACAGGAGGTATGTCAGCGGATTCTCACAGATGACCGCACCCCTCACAGATCTTACCAAGAAGGGAGCATTTAGTTGGTCGGAGGTAGCACAACAAACATTCGAGAAAATGAAGGAGGTAATGAGTTCATGCCCAGTATTAGCTTTACCAGACTTTTCTCAATCCTTTGTGTTAGAATGTGATGCTTTAGGAGAGGGAATTGGGGCAGTTTTGATGCAGAACAACCACCCCATTGCATTTGAGAGCAGGAAGCTCAAAGACTATGAGTGCCACTATTCGATATATGACAAAGAGATGTTAGCTATCCTCCATGTGCTAACCAAGTTCAGGCAGTACTTAGTAGGTGCCAGGTTCAAGGTTAAGACAGATCGCAACAGCCTGAAATACTTCCTAGAGCAGGAAGAGCTAAACGAGAGACAACAGAGATGGGTAAGTAAAATTCAGGCTTATGACTTCGAGATTGAGTACATAAAGGGGAAGAGCAATGTAGTGGCCGATGCGCTTTCTAGATGACTAGCTACTTTATCCCTTATGAGCATCTCATCAGACTGGAGGTCTCATCTTTTGGTTGAGTACTCCAAAGATAAGTTTGCTTGCGAGCTATTGGATGGACAAATTCAGGATGATAGGTACAGGGTCATTGATGATATCATATACTATAAAAACAGAATCTTCTTGATTCCAGAGTCTCCCCTCAAGAAGAAAATCTTACAGGCATCGCATGATTCACCATTAGCAAGGCATCAGGGGTTTCTCAAGACCTACAGACAGATTAGAGAAAGGTTCTCATGGAAGGGCCTCAAGAAAGATGTGATACAACATGTGAGGGAGTGCAGCTTGTGCCAACAAAACAAAATAAAGCACATCCACCCGGCTGGTTTACTACATCCCTTACCTATTCCCGAGCAGAAATGGGAGAGCATTTCTATGTACTTCATTACTGGGCTGCCCAAGGTCCAAAGCAGAGACTGCTTGTACGTAGTAGTGGACAGATTGACTAAGTTTGCTCACTTCTTTGCCATATCATCAGATTATTCAGTAGCATAGGTAGCAGAACTATTTTTCAGAGAGGTATTTAGACTCCATGGGTTACCCAAGACCATTGTCAATGACAAGGACAACAAATTCATAGGAGCCTTTTGGAAAGAGCTTTTCCGGTTAGTGGGGACCGAGTTAGCCATGAGCACAAGTTATCATCCACAGAGTGACGGGCAGACAGAGATTATTAATAAATGGATTGAGAGATACTTGAGAAATTACATATCAGGTCAGCAGAGGACATGGATCAAATGGTTACACTTGGGTGAACATTGTTACAACACCACCTACCATATGACCATTAGGATGACCCCTTTCCGAGCCCTGTATGAGTATGATGCTTCCACTTTTGCAGACCGGATATTTGGCGATACCAAGGCCCCCAAGGCCAAGGAGTGTATTCAAGAGGGTCAAGATATCCTCAAGATACTTAGGGAGAACATACAAGCTGCTCAAAATCAACAGAAGATATATGCAAATAGGCACAGAGTTGAGCGTAGTTTTGAGGTGGGGGACTTCGTTTATTTATGCCTCCAGCTTTACCGACAGTCATCTCTTAAAAAGAAAGGAGCAAAAAAACTCCAACCTCGTTTCTATGGTCCATACAAGATAATTCAGAAGGTCGGAGAGGTAGCATATGAGCTAGAACTACCCCCAGAGAGTAAGATTCACAACGTATTTCATGTCTCTAATCTCAAGAAGGTGGTTGGTCAACGGATTGTTACATCTTCCGAGCTGCCTCCCCTTGATGACGAGGGGCAATTGGTTCTGATTCCGGAGCGCATCCTAGAGGTGCGAGAGCGGAAACTGAGGAAGAGAATCATTAGAGATTACTTGGTTTAGTGGAAAGATCTGCCTATAGAGGAGGCTACTTGGGAGGCAGAACAGGTATTACAGCACCCAGCTTTACAGTTGCTTGAGGACAAGCAAATTCAAGCGGGGAGGACTGTAATGTCCTCTTCTGCTTAGGCATTTGAGGACCAACCCGCTAACCTATGTGATTCCTATAGGTTCGAGCGGGTACTGACAGTCAAGGAATCAGCCGAACACTGATGCCATATATAGAAGATCTAGGGCATCAATATTATATCACCATTGGGTTGAAGAGGGCCACTAGAGCCAAAGGCTATCTGCATGCATGACATCCGGGCATTATTTAATGATGCATGCACCCAATTAAGTCTCCGTGCGCATGCATGCAAGTCAACTGCAAATTAGAAGATAAAGTGACCTAATTAGGTCAAAAGTTAGGGTTTACGCATGCATGCAAGTCAACTACAAATTAGAAGGTAAAGTGACCTAATTAGGTCAAAAGTTAGGGTTTTCAAAGTTGAAAGTTATAAAAGAAAGATAAAGTGAATGGAGAAGTCACTTATGTGATAATTGATTTGTGGAGTCGAATTGTAGAGCTTGGCGAGCTAAGTTGGGGTTGAGCGCATGCTCAGCTAACTGGTGTATTTCGACAGTGAAATCTATCTACCCTAGTTCATCATCAGGTTGGATCATCTAGGTTCAGCACTAGTTCATCATCAGGTTACATTCAGCAGTTATTCCGGGAAGTTGATTATTCATCCATCCAGAGGGTTTCACCGTCACACCGTGTCATCGTGATTGGAGACAAAGCAATTTGTTTTCCTACCTACAGGGTTCAGAACTTCTGCATGTTGCTTCCATCATCATCAAAGGGGTGTTATAACCCTAGTGCACATCCTCCGGGCTTCCAGCAGCAGCTTATTTATTATTCTGGAGCTTATACAGTTTGAGAGGAGGGCGCATTCACCTGTGGAGGACGACTTGGTGTATCTCCTTATTCCTCCGGCAGAATCCTTGCATGCTGGGACCAGTCTCTTCACCATCAGCTGATCTATATACTGGTATGTACATGCATTGATTTCTCCTATTTTATAGCATCTCAGTATTTTTCTAGGGCACATATTTGCATGCAACTGCATGCATGCAAAGTTCGGGGTTTGCTTTCCTATTTGATTAAGGAGTAAGTCTATTAGCCATCTATAGTATACACATAAACAGGAAAATATAAGTTTGGGATATTGCATTTACCAACACTACTGAAGAAGCATAAGGGCTAGAGCTTGGTCTAATGAGTCCCAACTCTAATAGTTATTGGATGGCCTTCTCAATCTCATCTCTGAATTTCTTGGGATGTCTATAAAATGGTATCTGAATGCGTGAAGTACCCTCCTCCAAAACAATGTTGTGCTCAATCCCCCTATCAAGTGGTCTACCATGTGGAAGATCTCTAAAAACTTTTTCATACTTTTTCAATAGTTTCTCTATCTCCTTTGGGTGTTCAAAAACCTTTATGTTTGGCTTGGGAGATGTGATATGACATTCAACATCCCATTCTATGTCCCCATGCCTCAATATAGATCACATACTATTGCAAGTCACTACTTGATTTGGGTAAGTGTGCTGCCCCCTCACAACCCTTAGTACACCTTTTGAATCTTGAAATTTCATCTCAGGAATTTGATAATTTACTGTATGCTCGCTTATAGGATACAACCATTGCACTCCCAAAACCACATTAGTATCAGCAACATCAACCACATAAAAACTCTAAACAAAAGGATAGTTACCTACCGTGACTTGCAGCTTTGGAACCCATGTTTTGCATTGCATTGTGTTGTGACCCCGAATGACAACTGTGAAGCCATCGAATGGTTCAGTAGGTATCTTCCTTTTCTCCACGATATCTGCATCAATGAAGTTGTGTGTGGCTCCTCCATCTACCAAAATTGAAGCTTTTGTCCTAATACCACACCCTTGCATCTAATAGTGTGATAGCGAGGCACTGCTGAAAGTATTGCCATTCTTGCTTTGTCCGGTGAAGGCTGATTTTCTTCTTGCCTTTCTTCTCCAGTTGTTGTCCCATATGCTTCCTCTTGATCTGCATTGTATCTTTTTTCATCCATACCCCCTTCATACTCATCATTATCAGAAAATACTTCTATGTATTGAGCTTTTCCCTTAGTGCATTTATGCCCCGATGTCCATGGTTGAAAGCATGTGAAGCACAATTTTTTTCTTCGAAGTTCATCCCTGTTTCGTCCTTCTTTCTTATTCTTTTCACTTGAAGCTCTTTGCAAAGGATTCCTATCAGGTGCATCTCTTTGCCAAGGCTTCTTTTCAAATTTGAAATTAGGCTTGGGAGGAAATCTTGTTCTAGGAAGCACATTTTAGAGATCTCTAGTCAAGCTCATTGCATCTTTTAATGTAGTAGGCTTGTGAGCTTTGACCAAACCTTCAATGAACAACAATACTAACCTTCCCATAGACACATCAGCCACCTTGTCTGATAATTTTTGAAATTCATCATATAATCAGTCGGGGTCTCAACTTGCTTCAATTGTGCTAGTTCTTTGAAAGACAATTCAGGGTTTTTTTGCTCAAATCTCTCTAGTATCCTGTCAATAAATTCTCCATATGTGTTAACTTGATCATTACCCAAAGTCTTCGGTCCATGGAACCACCAGTCATTGGCATCTCCTTCCAAGTGCAATATGGCCATTTTTAAGGCATCTTCTTCCACCATTGGATTCAGCTGAAAATACACATCAAATTTTTGCACCTAAGTGTTAGCAGAACATTGAGAGGAACCATCAAAAGTAGGGAGTGGCACTTTACTAATGGCACAATTTAAGTCTTTGTTTTTATATAGAGACTTATTATCTTCCTTCTTTTTGAGTTTATTTGCAGCAAGAAAGTACTAATCAAATGGTACACTTCTTTTACAATCTTCATCCAATTTATCCCATTCTTTTGCCATTGTAGCAAGTTCAAGTTGAACGTTAGGCTCTTCTTTGAGTACAAGAAATTTAGGTGCAGTAGGCCTTGGTGTGCTCTGAAATTCATGGGGTCTATTATGGGGTCCTATTCTTGAAAAAATATGCTCACCCATTTTCTTCTTTTCTTTAGATTGTGAACTACTGCTATCTCCTATTACTCCTAATTTGCTTCCAAATTGGCAAACCAACAATTCGAATCCTTTCATAAGCTGCTGGTTCATGTTCTTGGTTATGTCATCAAAGAGAGGTTGTATGAGTTTCATATATTCCATCTTTTCATGATCAGTGGGTCCCTTCCCCTCACTAGTCATAGTTTCAGCAAAATGTACCTCTTCTTCTACTACTTCTTCTCCTCCAACAAAAACACTTTCAACTTCAGGATCTAAGGGTGGTGGTGTATTGCTTTGACTCCTTGTTAATACCATCAGGTGCCAAGACCATGCTCTGATGCCACTTGTAATGTCCCTTTTTGAAATCTTATTAAATGACCAATTTTTCCACTTTTTTCCCCAATTTCGACCTTAACTAGTTTTGATGTCTGGACCTCCAAATTAACCCAAATGCTCCCAAATTTTCTCAGAAGGTGTTTGACTGATATTATAACTTAAATATGATGTTCATGGATGTTTTCTGACCCCCCCATTACTTCTGCAAACTTGTTTAATGTTCTGTTCAAAGTAGGAGTCTTTACTAGCAAATTGGGGCTCCAATTCCCCCTGGGTAATTGCCGGAAATGGCTTCTCAAATGATCCCAAAGTCACTTGAAATTTTGAAAAGATGCAAGGGATGAGTAAGGGACATTTTTAAAGTCTCATATGTATCATGGTTCATTTTATTCACTCTGTTATGAATATTTTCAAAAAAGCTCCCAAATCACAATTTCAACGCTTGGGGAAAATGCACCAAGTCTTCTCCCAATGCAATAAACATGAGTAAAATGGCTTCCAATTCTTAAGTACTGAACATGAGACTTGAAATACACATTAATGACAGTCCATTCATCATACATTTATCAGAGAGACGTTCCTCCATTCGAAATAATAAGCATTACCATGGCATATATCAAAATAGAGTGGAAATGGTCATTGTTTGCTTATTAAAAGTCATTTTGACATACAAATATTGGGTATTTTGACTTGAAACTTTCTGAGAGTGAAGAACAGAGCATATTTACTGATTACAATCATAAATAGATCAGGAAGAGCTCTCCCAAAGAGTACATGAGCTCACCCAAGGCGCAATCCCTCCATGAACATGAATATGGGAAGAAAATTGGAAATAGTTGAGAGGAAGTGCTGCAATAGAAGAATCCACAAGCTGTCCTGTAGCTTACACTTGCAAATAAGACTCCATTAAAACTCCATGAAAGACCTGAGTGGCCTCTCCAAACACCAACTTGAATGAGAATCTTTCACTCTCAAAATTGGCTAAGGCAAGAAAACTAGTCATCCACTAGCTCTCAGAATTCACAAATGACAATTTCTCAAATGATCAAAAGCCCTTCTCTTGGTTGCTTCCTATATTTTATAAACATCCTTAACCTTCTAAGGTTACCAATCCATCCACTAACTCAATCCAATTCGAATTAGGGAGTAGGTTCATGATTTGCCATGTGTCCTCCCTTTCCTAGCCTTCCATCTTCCCCAAATTCAATTTGGAGCCCATTGAGCTTCCTCAACTCACATGATAGCTCTCTTGGATGCTCTATTTCGACCTGCCATGTCAGATATGTCAGATGTTAGCCTTCAGATATGATTTGTGTCATAGGTGTCTCACTAGCTAGGGAATCTAGTCCAAGTGTCTCACTAGCTCCAAATGACTCTTCCTTTCCAATGTAAGTTACATTTCCTCCCAAATTCGACCTATGATGCATATGGCCAAGTGTATTGTAATGTTCCATTTTTTATAAATAGGGAATTGACCAAGGACCTTTAATACAGGGAGCACATTATGACAATTATTCAGTCATCAGTATAGTAAAGAGGGCCATCAGAGTTATTATCATAAAGCATGCAGGCCTTATTTCTTCAGTATTAAAGTCAACTTGAAATTAGAATTACACGCATGCAAAAGTGAGCATAAACCCTAAAAGTGCATAAGGATCTATTTAAGAAGGGTTATGGGACTAAAGGAGATATCTATTGTTATTGTTGATTGATTTTGGAGTTTCGAGCAGCAGCATAGCGTGCAGCCGCGGCAGTTGGGGTTGGAGATAGTGTCTTCAACTAGCAAGGGTTCGGCAGTGAGATATCTGCCCTAGTCTCTTATTGGGATAGATCATCCAGGTTTATCCATTGCATCCATCATATACTACAGTATTCGAAGATCCAGCACATTCCGAAGGGTTATTAGCAGATCCACGTTTTGCAGTCGGAAGTAGCAAGGAAAACACAAAAGGATTCGCTGGGACCACAAAACCCAATCTTTCCTCCGCATGTCAGCTTCCTCTTTCTCAGCAGGCCTATCCTACGGTATGCAGTAATTATCAGCCATCAGTTTGCTTAGCTGGAGCAGCTATCAGCCAAACAGATCAGTTGGGGGCATGAGCAGCAGAACTGCCAATCAATTCGCTAGGGCAATTAGAGGCAGCCAAACCTCTGCATGTGCCAGTCCATCTCTCCGGCATCAGCAGATGGACAAGCTCAGAAAGTTTCAGCTCGAACGGACATCTCCTACGAAAACGTCACCTTCAGTCTAGAGGGTGTTTATGGTACTACGGGGGGGGGTAACACCGGAGGAAAAGAGCATTATTAGACCACCCATCTGAATCCTTATGCATGCAGCTATCTTTGGAGTCATTATCAGACAGAATATCAATGGTAAGTGTTAATTTCTCTCTGCAAAACCCTAACCCTAATTCAATTATATTTTAGGGCATTTTTGCATGGCGAGTTTGCATGCACAGTTATTTTGCAAATTTGTATGAGATTGAGTGTGTGAGTCAGCACTATCATAGAACATTAGAGAACATCAATCTTTGGGATATTACATGTATTAACCTTCTAACTCATCCAAGAACCTTTAGGCTTCCCAGGGATTCAAAATTGCAACAGGAGAATGCCATGTGGCACCAAATTTCTAGCTTGTGTGGACCCCATAGTCTCCATGTGTCTCCATGCTCCATTGCCACTTCAATTTTCTCTTGTATTTATTTAATGAGCTACATTATTAAATATTTATCTCATTCTGATGTCTGAACATCATTTATTAGCTCCCTTATTAAAATTCCAAATGTATCCATCCAACCTAGGGAACTAGTAGGATTGATGGAATTGTCCTGCAATGCAATTATTTGAATGGGGACATTACATTTATATTTCCTTCTGTAATTTTTATTTTATAATTAGTTCTACTTTTTATTTCAATGTTATATATATATATATATATATATATATATATATATACATAATTGTCGTCCCCAACCTATCGTCCCCTGAAAAATTGAGGGTGTGCTCTAGCCGTCCCAAATACTCGTCCCCGAGTCCCCCGCGTTCCCCCGTCCCTGAGGCCAGTGCAACATAGACAATTAAAAATGAGACTCAAATTTAATAACACCTTTTTTTCCTTCCCCACAAGCTTAGGCATGCTTTTATATTTAATAACTATTTTTCACTTAATCAACCTTTCAACTATTTCAATACTTTGACTAGCTGTGTTTTCACCTTATACTCGAAAAAAATGTTATTTGTTTACAATTTTGAAGATGCCTGAGATTTCCGATTGTGCACAGGTCGCAATGAACAAGATTTTCCTTTTGATATCTGTTGACCCTTAATCTGTTATAGCCACTGTTAATTTCTTCTTGGACTTAATCCTTCATCAGAAATCTGGACAATGGTTTCAGAAATTGCACCCAATTTAACTCTCAATGGTGAATTAAACACTTTCGGTGGGTCATTTCTTGAAGCAAACCAACAACAAAGTATTAGGAATTATTTCATCGATAACTTCTTTCATTCTGTTGGTTAACTGAAATGATACAATCCACAAATTACTATTATCTTTATCTTGGGTAGCATTTTCAAAGAGGGGCAAGAGGCAATTTCTCTTTGAAACTGTTACAGAATGGCAGCTGCACTCCCACTTTTCACTCTCTAAGATAGCTCTTTTTCTCTTATCTGCACGTATATTGCCCAAAATAGCAGTTGCTTCTGGAAGGATTTCAATGTATATCGATATATTAATAATTAATTGCAGTGGCAGCTCTGCTTCTTCATGAGTATCGATATGCATCTTTTCTTTTGTATGACATCAATTATCCTCCTGTGATTTTGATTTCCTAGATCATTTTTGCTGGGCCTCCTTTGATGATTCACAGTAGTGATACAATGCCTTTTCCTTTTCTTACACAGTTCAAATAGGTTGTTATCTGCAATTTTTGTGATTCTACCCTTATTTTGTGTATAAGTTTTTATCAATTTGTAGGAGAATGATTTTCATACTCTTGCATGATGTCTATTGAGGATAATATCGCCAAAATCCAGCAGTTTGGTTTCCAAGGGCAACAAAAATTTGACCAATGATCAGGCAGGAGTGTCCCCATAATATAATCCCAAGTTGGGCTCTGATAGCAATGTAATAAACCAATCTGATTCATATACTGAATATCCAAAATAAATTGGATACTATAAGAGAATCCATACAGATAAATATTATGTATTGAATATATAATATGATTGATGATTAGAATAGCATGTCATGTTGTGTATAAATATGGTATATAGTATATACACTGAATGGTCACATACGTAAATAGATATGCCTTTTAGATATGTGCCATTTTAAAACTATTATTATTATTGACATCTTTATTATAATAAGCACTTTACACTTGTCACACACTAACCAGTGAAACACAAAGAAGTAGACTACCTGTTGGAATTATTTTCTTAGTTGTAACTAGGGCAATGGTTTCTATCACACATCATGTTATGTATATAACTTTTACTGGGAAAAGTTTTCAATCCAAAAGGTGAACTTTTGATTCACTGGCTTTCATCTCAAATCAGGAAGACAGATAATTATAAATTATTCCCCTTGAGGTTTGTGGGCAGTAAGAAAATGAATAAGTTGGTTCACAACTTCACACATGGAATTGGATATAAAACAGAAAGCAACATTACATATAACAAGGGACCTTAAGATTGAAGGCAGAGATTCTTCCTAGTTTTTCCCGTGTCCATTTGTATATGTTATTTCATGTTTTCAAAACATACTTCTACAATTATTTCTACCTTTGTAATAATGACAGTTATTTTCTTGTTATACTCCATCTTTGGAAGAGGTTCCACTCCATTTTCAAAAGAATGATATGGATGCATCATGTACTATAATTTACTAAATATACAACTGAGTACATATAAGCAACATCATGCAAATCTCCTTCAAATCAACCAAAGATTTCAGCTCAGAAAAAGCATACCACAGTAAGTAATGCTTCAAGGGCTTTGAGCGCACTTATTTGCACTGGAATTGACACCACATCATCAATTGCAGCCAACTCTATTTCCAACCCACTGGATGCAGGATAGCCTCCTGATAACCCACTGATATGTTTCCTCTTTCGTGGGGTGCTCAATTGCACCAAGCCACTACCACCCGTTGTGCATGATTTTGGTTGCCCAGCTATATTTGGAGAGTTTAAACTAGCTCCACAATTTGAACCCTTCAAATCAGCTATTGCATTGTAAATGACGGCTGGTGCAAGATATGAAGCCATTCCTGTTCACCAGATGCAAATGAGCACAGTTAGAGTGATACTCTGGACTCTGAACAGAACACAACCAGCTGAAACCCACCAAAAACATACAAAAACAAAAGGGTATTATAATACTAATGTCAATTAGGCCCAATATGGCAATTTTCCACCCATGAAATATTCTGGTGTGCATTCCAAAAGTCACGGGAAAATGCACGGCTGCTATTAGAATGGTGTACCTTCAACAAATTAGATTCTTCAACCAAAGAAACCAAAATTCAACTAAACATGCATTCACATAAAAGAATTCCTTGCCTATATAACAATGATGTATCTTCAATAGATTAGATTCCTTGATCAAAGAAACCAAAATACAAGCAATACTTTCACATAAATTTTTGCTCAAACTAGAACCTGTTGTGTGTAGGTCATGAACAATTTACAAATATGGAAAAATAGAGCTTGAAGTTACACATTCCAGGCAATCAAGAAAGCATGACAGTTTTATGGCAATTTCTTGAATTCTATGATTATTTCTTCTGTGATACCATAATATAGATGAGACAAAACATACACCGAGGTCAGACCATTTCCTATCCTTGTCAATCCATGCCTAATTTAACAAATGCTAGTCTAGATAAATGTTGCCTAGAAGACCAGATTTTCTTGTATTCAGAGAACTTAAATAAAATATCTAGCATCCCTAATCTGCTGTTTGGAATTTTTTGCTGACTTTCTTGCATGATCTAGGCTTATGTGAAAGATAAAACCATAGGTACAAAAAAAACATTGGTAAGTATTACTCAGCAAGGAGAAGAACTCACTACACCCACTACATGCTTTACAGCATGCGGTCAATCATATAACGGTTCCAATTAATAAAAAAGAATGGAATCATGAAAGATAACAGAAAAGAGAAAATAGTGAATACCATAAAGATTCAAACTCACCAACTCCCATAGAAAAAAGTAAATTTCGTGCATTAGAATATAGCTTGATCCGCAGAGCTGGTGAGATGCACCGTCTGAAATATTCTGTCAAAAGTCTAACAATATTTGCTGCATGAGGTAGCAATTGACTGCACAATGTAAAGTTAAAACCAATTGTAATCAATCCAAACCAGATATTGGTATTTTGCAGACTTCCAAAATACAATAACATCACAAGTAAAAATTTCAATAAAAAAAAATTATGATAATAAACTTTATATATATATATATATTTTAATTTACTGTGAAATATAGCAAAATGTAATCCTGAGGTGAAGCATACAAATGAAAACAGAACTAAACAGCTAACCATTATTACAATTTCACAATCAATCACTGATCAGTATAGCACAACACAACTCATACACAGAATTCCATATTTTAATTAGTCAGACCTCTATACAAGGCAGACTTCAACAATGTCCAACATTTGGAACATTGCTCTCTTCTACAAATTGCCCTGATGAGTAAAGTGTTCACTTAAAAGTTGAAACACATTGGCTCAAGAAGTCTTCACACAGCAAAAACGAGAAATTCAATGACCAAAAAGGATACCTTCCACTGCTAGCTTTTTTTTAATTGTAAATAAATGTATGTGATTATAAGAAGTATTTTTCAGAGAAAAAAAATGACCAAAAAGGATACTTAATTAGTCTAACTCAATTCCCTTACCTATACCTATAGTTTAAATGTTTGATTTAATGTTCGAAACCTAATCCTTTAGGGTTATGGTAAAAGGTTTATTGTATTTACTATAGGTGAATATGAAGAGTCACAGTGAAGTCCAAGAGACATCTTGGAAAACGAAACCAGGGGTCACATCATTGTATTGTGTATAATCTTAATTGAAATGTGCATTCACGATTATCTTTATTGAGTGTTCCAACAGTGGTATTAGAGCTATGGTTTTGTTTTTTATAATTCCATTGTCATCTGAATGTGCTGCATTAATGGTGAATGGATTTGTATTACACCATAGCACTAACTCTGCTCCCATGATTCCTAGCAACTGTAGCCTTTGCCATGACCTGGGCACCTAGGCATTTAGAGGTTAAGAGAAACCCTAATCCAAAGCCCTAGTTTTTAATGATCACCTACTCCAATGTTTCCATTTGTGTTCAGTCTGCCAATGTTTCCAATTTGCTCAGCCTGCTAGCATAATTGCAAATCTCACCCAATCTGCAGCTTATTCTATGGCTTGACCTGGGGAAACCCTAATTTGAGTTGCCTCAAACGGTGATTTTGTATCCTCAGATTACTCCCCAAACTTATGGGTGAGTTGATACTTGTGTCCTTATGCCTCCCTGTGCACGAAGCAAGTTCATAAGTAGAGACAAGGGAGAGATCAAGATAATAATGTATGGTGTGAAGATGTGTGCTTCGAGCATATGGAAGGTATGTGACTAAACCATTTGAATGGAGGTACTAGTTGTGCTTTCAATAACAATGGAAGCAACTACGTAGAGAGATGGCTTTCTAAATATTTGTATCGCAACATGATTTGCTTGAACATACTAAATGATATGACTGAAACTCTGTAGTTTTTATTGCTAAGAACGACACTAGCCTGGCCCATACAATTCCTTATACTTTGTTACCTTTTCAACTTGTTTCGTTGGATCTCCCCTTGATTTGTCTTGCTCCTCTCTTCCCTTCTTCCTCCAATAGATAGGGTTATTTGTCTTGTAGGTGAGTAATTCTATCCATTGTCTTTTCCTCATGCTCGAGATATTTGCCTTTGCCATTTTGGAGGTGATTGATAACTAATTACATTGTTTATTCCTTGTTGAACTTCTCATGGAGTTAGTTACTTGTAACAAATGAATCTAACCAACTCCATTTGTTTATTATTGTTGAACACTTCCCAAAGAGTTGGCCACAAGAGAGATATTATTGTGTTATTTCCATTGGAGAAATAGTGGATCTAACCACTAGTTTGTTGTTTCTAGAAAAACTTGTTAAGCAAATAGTGGATCTAGAAAAGGAGATTTATTATACTAAGCTAGAAGGAAGTTGAGCTACAATCTCTATATAAAGAGTAGGCCTTGTTGGACGTTGGGTTCAATGCTCCCTGTGAGTTTCGTGACATGGACTAACTACCTCCCAAAATCCTAACTCTGGCAATTGTGGAAAAGATTAATGCCTGCGAGTTTTGGTCTAATGGCAGTCATGAGTCCAAGAAATGGTATCAGAGCAAGAAGTCAAGGGTTCGAAACTGACCCGGTTTGCGCAGAAGGGGTGATTAGTAAACAACAACGAGTAACTAATTCACTTATTAAGTCATTCCAAATGATTAATTAATTTCTCAAAATTCCCATAATTAAAATGAGATCTTGTCTATTATTTCACATATAAAACATATCATGCCTGGAATCAAATAATTCAACAGAAAAACAGATATGCAGATTAGATTTGATAACGGAGTTCGTCAGACCCCCCTAACTACACCTTTGGGTTGAATCAATCACTGAACCAATTCATTAGTCCATCAAATGCAGCAGATTACATCAAATTTTCAGCCAACGACTGAAATTCTAACTATGTACATAAAGGACAGATATACCAATGTGATACCTCAAGTGTACAAAATGGAAAGCATTGTCTCATCTGTAGTATCTTCAAGCACTGGACAGTTACACAGTCTGAAAACAGATCCTACGGTTTGAAGTTTCTTCGATCTCCTCAGTCCAAAGTTCTATGTCTGCTCAGACGATCAATTGATTGATCCATCCATTGATTGCCTTTGTTGATTGACCCTCTGTCAATAGACTTCACTTCCATTGAATTCTCTTTTTAGACCACGTCCAAACTGCACATTAAATAGTACAATTGGTTTGTTTTCAAGATCCGTAGGTGGCGTTTGTATCCGTGAGCAAAGTGCCCAATCAGGTATGAAAATCCGATTTATTGCTCAAATTATATGTAGGATAAGAATCCATGCCCAAATCAAGAGCAAAATGGCATGAAATGAGGATCGAATTCAAAGATCCATGTCCAAAGATCTTTGTACAAACCAAAAAATCAAATCTGCAGGCATAAATCCCATATTTGTTCAGGACCGTTCATTTAAATTCGTCGTCATTGAAGTTGGACCGTCGATTTACCAACCCACCAAGGATCTAGACCATTTTGATGCTGACTTTTTCGATGGTCCCATTGTGTTGACCCCTGAATGTTCCAATCCGACTATTCTGACTGTCCCGACATCGGAAGTTGAAAGTCGTAACTGACAACACAACTTTTGCAATAAACCTTCTGACTCTGACTCTTCTGATCCTGACGTCGAAAGTCAAAAGTTGGCACGACGATATCAACTCCTGCAACTTTCATTTCAACTTTCGATTCCCAACTATTCTGATTCGGAAGTCAAAAGTCGACACTATGCCAAGTCACTGCCAACTTTCCTACCACGTTATCAAGGCTACCATGTGTCACAATATTGGGTTACCACCTCAGTGTACGGTCTGTCTATACTATCTGCATGTCACATTATGGGTGTACCACATGGCACCACTTTCCATAATTCACCAAAACTTCAGATCGCGATATCTTTTGCGTCTGAAATCTGGTTTTGATGAAACAAGTATCATTAGAAAGCTCTCAATGAGCTCTATACAATGGTGTGCTTCTTGGAAACATTTGAGGACTTCGAAATTTTGGTCACTTGGGAGATCCACCTAGATCAGGGGGAGATTGTTGGACATTGGGTTCAGCACTCACTGTGAGTTTCATGACATGGACTAACTACCTCCTAAGATCCTAACTCTGGCGATTGTGGCAAAGATTAGCACCTGTAGGTTTTGGTCTAACAGTAATCACGAGTCCAACAACCCTTCCTCATCGATTTTTCTCAGTTGGACCATTGGAGTTTTTCTCCTCAAACCTTAATAAATATATTTTCTTGGTGCATATATGAAGTGTAAGGGTTTCTATCATGTTATTGCAAGCCTTTTGAATCTATTTCTAAATAGGGTTAGAGATGTGTAGAATTGCTAGAACTTGTTTTTCTAGGGCCATATGAAAAGGGTATATCTACCATGTTGGAAAGGTTTTATGTGAGGAGTCTCTCCCTCTGTTTCCCTTTGATGTCTTATGCATAAATGTCCTAGCTTGCTTCTATCATTTTCTAGAGTTGTTGCTTGTAATACTTCATTGTGTAGGTCACACCCCATTTAGCAATGTTTTGAAGTCGCACCTTTTGGGCCCTCCTAATCTATTTTCTACCTTCATTTTTCATCCTGTTAAAGTTTCTTGTGGCATGCTTTAGTGGCCCTTGTTGGCTTAACCATTCATAAACTTGCCCACTTGGATTCATCTCTTGACTCCATTTTCCCTTGTTGGTATAGGCACTAATCTCTCGATTATTAAATCACTTTTATATTCTATATTACACTCATTTTGTTAAGGCTTACTCTTCTTATAATACCTTGAGCCTCAATGCCATAGCCTTAGCAATCTTATGTAGGGATATCCCCATTGAATTGGAGGAGATACAACTTTAATTGTAGAGAGAGGGAGTTATTGAGGTGATAGTGGGTAACCCCATTTAGTTTCCCTTGAATTGCATGTGTCGATTGTGACACTTTTTACTTAGATGCATCTTGAAGAGGTAGCATTTTGGCATCATTGCTGGGGACAATGCCCATTTCCCGGAATTTGTAGAATGGCTCCATATAATTTTTATGAGTGGAGATTTTTTATGACTTTTACTCGTAATGGTAACTCCGTCGAAGGAAAAAATCCTTAGTCCTTCCATATTTTGAAGACCTTGTTGGGTGTAAAGGTGAGTGCATCCAACAAGTGTGTGAAGTACTAAAGACCACTTTCAGATTTTGATTTCAAGTTTGAAAAATTAAAGTATGGTTCCATCCAAAGAAGTGTTTTGTGAAGATTTCCACTACAAAGTGAAAGTTGAAATTTCAATGTATAATTTATGCAATGATAAAAAGTGGGATGATAATCATTAGGACATAATGATCAAGATCTAAAATTGTGCTCCTAAGTTAAAAATTTAACATGGAATCAAAGCAGTACTGAAAGAAGACATATGTAATATCCCCCAACTAGTATTCTTGGCTATTGTGTTTAATGGCTAGTCTATTTGTTGCTTATTCAGGGTATTTTGGTATTCACAATATATAGAACTAGATTTGCATGTTATTGCATGAAGCCCAGAAATAAAGAAATAGAGATATCCAATGTAAATAGACTTGAATTCAAAGCAAGTACATACAAATGATCAATATTTGAGCAGTCGAACAAGATAGAAAAGACATGGCATAGAAAAATGTGTTGCTCCTCTAATTCAACTCGCCCATGCAAGGAAGGCGCCCTTCTAGTTCTTCAATCCAACTGTAAATGCTCGAAAAAGGTGAGATTGATCCCTGAAATCAACAATAAATGTAATAGTGGCCTTCTGAAGAGTTTGGATGAGACATGCAGACCATATGGCGACTCCCTGTCAAGATAAGTTGCTCCCTTTGTGTACAAGTCGCCCATGCAAAGCTATGCCCTCTTCTTGTGATAGGTCCCAATAGCTAGCTCCAGAAAAATGCTGATATGATCAATATGTTGTAGAATGGTCCACAACGATCTCTGGAAGGTTTTGGTTGAATATTCGACCTTCAAAGTGGTTGGATGATTCTCTTCTTATAGATGTGTTGGAGACCCTTGCGCCCCCACTGATAAATAACCCTTGTGCCTTTGATAAAGTGATGCTCCAATAATTATGAGATATCTGTGAAGTGCTATGCTAGACTTGGATGATCTATCCTAAAAAATGACTAGGGTAGATAGATTTTGCTGCCGAAATACACTTGATAGTTGAAGATTGCGCCCTCAACCCCAACTTGGCTCTCAGAGCTCTCGAATCTGGTCTCAAAATTGAATAACAACGTATGCATGATTAGGGATTCAATTTGCCTTCTTTTATTGAGTTGAGTTTACATGTGCTTGCTTTTGCATGCATGCAACTTAAATGACGCATGTCGCGCAAATTGAGTTATGGCACACATGGTCCTGATGTCAGTTAATACTTGCTCCATTAGCCCTCTTTTATCCACTGCTGACTTAATATCATTGCTTAAGGTTTTCTTTTTATTCCAAGTGGCATCAGTCCTTAGTCAATTCGCTACTTGTCAATACCCGCTCGAACCTATGGGAATTAGATAAGTTAACGAGGTAGTTCTTGGTGCTTAAGTAGAAGAGGACATTACACCATTGCAACAGTTTCTTCCCTAAGTCTAAACACTTGTGACCACATATTGGACTTAAAATTAGTGTTCTGAAACTTGCCTTAGTAGGGCGGATTTATTTGTGGAGGTCTGAAAAAGTAGGGCTCCAAAAAAGTAGGCACAAAAAATAGGCCCAAAAAAATAGGCCCAAAAAATTAGGGTCCAAAAACTAGGCCCAAAAATTAGGGTAAAAAAAAAGTAGGCTCGAAAAATTAGAGTTCGAAGAAAGTAGGCCCAAAAAATTAGGGTTCAAAAAAGCAGGTTTGGAAAAATACGGTCCGAAAAAGTAGATCCAAAAAAGTTGGGTCGAAGAAAAAAAAGCAGCTTCAAAAATTGCAGACTTGGAGATTACAAAAGCTTCAAAAATTGCAGGCTTGGAGATTACAAAATAGGGGTTTGACGTAACATGCAAATCTGAAGTGCTTGTTAAAAAGGAGATTTGTGATTGGTTTAAGGACCATTTTTAGAGCAATGATCATAGGTCCAAGGGGATCTTGGATCTAGTGCATTCAGACACATGTAGACTGATGACAGTGGCATCCTTCGATGTATCCGTGTACTATGTGTGGTTCCCTCCATAAGACATGAAGACAATGAACACTTCAGCAAATTCTAGGAGTTCAACACTTGACAAAGAAGAAGATCAAGGTGTTTAGGACTTTGGTGATTTATGCGAGAAGGTGGGGATTAAAAGGGAGTCAATAAAACAAGCAAAGATAAGTATTTAATGCTTTATGCAATAAGTTTTATTTACTTAAATTGAATTGATAATTTGTGATGAATAACATAACTGTTTAGTTGGTACAAGTTAACTCTTGTGGACATTTCCGTCATGTGTTGCAGAATAGGTCCATTGTGAAGACTATGAAGATCTACTCATGTTCTTCTGAAAAAGATGCATCCAGTACGACAGTTATACCCACATCAAGTGTCCTCACCAGATATTGGGGAACAAGACTCCTAAGGAAGCATTCGCAAGAGTGTAGCATCCAGCATACACCCTTGTGCCGAGGAAGAAGAGGACGAAGACTGTAGCCTTCAAGAGATCTATAAGGTCTCACATGGAGTTTGATAGTGAGGAGCAAGAGGCTCTGAAGGATGAGTGTCCCTCTAGTACAGTGATCATCCTTCTAACTATTAGGACAAGATAAGAAGGCCAACAAAACTAGTGGATCTGCTGAGAAATGATGCAATGATCGGGAATGGGCTAGCATGGCTTCGTGATGCTTTGCAAAATGTAGAGGGGCATGCAATTACCAGTAGTGACTTCCAAGGGGCTCTACAAGATCAAGCATGCAGTTCTAAAAAGGCATCAAGAAAGACACAGTTTGCAGACTTTGAAAGAGTCATGGATTGTATTCAGTGTCCTTGAGGGAGCAGGAGGCTCATCTTGATAGATCCACTTGGCGATAGATGACATATATGAATACATAGAGATCAACAATGCAGAAGGTAGCGGGTTGCTTCAGTGCAAGATACTCAAATGTAGAGTGCTCAGATGTAGAGAGTGTAGCATATTTAGATGCAGAGGGAGCAGAATTCTCAAATGCAGAGGAAGTAGAATACTCAGGTGCAGATGGAGTAGGGTGCTCTAGCACAGAGGGAGTAGCTGTAGCACAGCTTGTTAATGGAGGATCTTGGCTTGATACATTACTTCTTGGGATTAAAGGTGTGGCAGAGATCATATGAGATCTTCCTTAGTCAAGGGAAGTACACAGTTGAGATCCAAAGAGATTCAAGATGATAAACTGCAAGTCCATGGCTACACTTATGATGACAAATCTGAAGTAGTTGAGTTATTCTGCTTCAGATTCAGATTTAATGGATCCCACAATGGACAGGCAGCTGACTGGATCCTTGATGAGTTGTTTTGCAGTGAGCACCCTGAGCCAGTATATGATTGGGTCGAGGCATGTACATTGGGTTGTGGCAAAGCATGTACTAAGTTACCTATGTGGTACAGTTGGATATGGTCTAAGAGATGTCTCTAGTGATGAAGTGAAGCTGCAAAGATATACAGATTCTGACTGGGTGGAGTGCAGTGGAGAGGAGAAGCACCTTGGGGTGTTGCTTTAGCTTGGATCAATTATGATCAGTGTTGAAAAACTCTCTGAAAAATCGCCGACTTTTTAACTTCTCAAAAAGTCGCGACTTTTTCCAAAAAGTCACAAAGGCTAAAAATGGCAAGTCCTGACTTTTTCCAAAAAGTCTCCATTTTTGCTAAAATGGCTAATTTTCCAAAGATTTGCCATTTTAGCCATTTTGTTGTATACTAACACCTTTCCTCTACCGTATAAATATTTCGAAACTTTGTTGTATTTGAAGATCAAACCATGCAAGGATAATCTATACAAAATATGTATCTGTTTATCAAAGATCACAATGGTAATTGAATTACTTTTTTCAATATTAGGGAATTTTTTGAGCAAACATATTTTGAGTGATCATCATAGCACATTGTAGGAAAAAGAGAGCAATGTTTCAAGTGGTAGATGAGTTAGGGCTAAATGTAGGCTCATGTCGGAAATTCAATTTGGGAGGAGTGAAAAATACATCTACGATTTATCACCAATACAAAACAAGCAATACGTTTAATGGCTGACAACCAAATCAATAAAATATATCTTTCAAAAATTAGGTTTAAGTCATAAGATGGAGGGACAAATAAAAAGCATTTATAAAAACCTTATACAAACCTAATCATTGGAGTAGGGAAAAATATGAAGTATAAATGGAAAACGCGGGAAGAGAGCAGTGATATTAGATAGCTAGAAACATATTGCAGCCGGTGTCGCAAGATTATTTGATCCGGGGATCAAATATCACTTCACCTGAGACATGGTGCAGAAGGGAGTAATAGAGCTCCAGCATATATCCATAGATGAGTAGATTGCAGATATTCACACCAAGCCTTTGTCTTAGGTGAAGTTTTCATACTTTAGAGATAAGCTTGGCGTGATGGAGAATGACTTCCTCAAAGAGAGGGAGCATTGCTGGCCATATAAAACAAGTGACAAATATTCACAAGAGGTGGATGGCTCAGACATCGTGATGGTTCTACAGATGGATATCTTCCACTTACAAGGCCATGTGGAATTGGCTAGTATGGATGGTCCTACAGATGAGCAACCTTGGATGTCTTCCACTCATGAGGCCCTGTAAATTTGGCTAGTGATGCGTGGTCTAAAGATGAGTAGTCTTGGGTGACTTCCATTCACAGGGTCGTGGATATGGCTAGTGATCGATGGCCCTACAGCCTTGGGTGACTTCCAATCATGTGGTCATGAACTTGACTAGCGATGGATGGCCCGACAGACATGCAGCAATGGCTTCCACTCACGGGAAATGGCCATCTGTTTTGGCTAGTGGAGTACCACGAGGCCATTTTATTTGGCTAGTGGACTATAATGAGACCATATGATTCGGCTAGTGATGGATGGCTCTACAGCATCGGGCAGACGTTCTACCATAGGAAATGGCCCATGTGTTAGTGGAGTACCGTGGGGTCATGGATTTAGCTAGTGGAGTACCACGAGACCATGTGATTTGGCTCGTGAAGAATGATACATTCACTCACGGGAAATGACCATGTGCACATGGTTGGTGATGAATGGCCCTAGCGTAGTCCTACTTAGACGATGGCTAAGTGAAGAAGACTCGAGGTGTTGGCATAGTCTGTGATTTGCCTAGCACTATGCAACTTCAGATACGAACATCCTCACCAAGTGTGATGCTTGGCGTGATGCAGAATGTCTCCCTCGCTAAGAGGGAGTCTTAATGTTTCTATAGTATCAGCATCGGGAAGACATTCATTATGAATCGAGGTCAGAGTAGTCTATTCTATGATAGAGAACTATTGTTGAATTGACAAGACCTAAGAAGTGTCAAGGACTTCTTAGTGGGTCTATTCAACATTAGGAGTCTTTGCATGAATAAACGATTATATGGGGAGAAGAATAACATCATCATCATGAGAAACTTTTCTTAAGAAAGACGGAAAATCCAATAATAAATATGTCAACAATAAAATCAACATTGAAGTGGTCAAACAATAGGTCGGCCCTGGCAGAAAGGCAAGTTGGCCCCACTAGTAAAATTCAAGTGATTGATGTGTATAAATAAGCAGCTAAACATTTAATTTTGATCATCAACACAACAACTCTTCTCTACTCTACACAAGTGCACACTTTTAGCTGGGTTCAAAGGAGCATGTTTTGAAGTATTTATATCTCTCTCTTGGGTTCGCTATTCTTCCCTCTTGAAGATTCACTATGTCTCTGTCACTGCTCTATGACTGATGCGCATTTTCTATGCAACTAGTTTGTGCTCTGTCACTGTTATACCCTTGTGATTAGGGTTCTTCTTCTTGTTGTTGCACTCTTATTATTGAAAATATTCTTCTTAAGAAAAGTTTGGGTTTTTTCCATATATGGGTTTTCCCAGCGAAAATATTTGTGTCTACAGCGTATGGTTATCTTTCAGTGATTCTTGTTTATTTCCGCTGCAAAGTGGAATAATAATGATTAGGACATTATTATCAAGATCTGAAATTGAACTGCTAAGTTTAATTCAACATAAATGTGAGCAAAGGTTAATTTCTAGATATCAAATTTCACGTCACATCTCAACCTCATGCATTATTGACATTTTGATGTTGGCACTACCCAAAACTGTTATTCTTGAAGGTCTGAATGATGCTTTGTTGTTGCATACAAATTTTCCCTTAAAGAGGCATTTGGAAGGGCCCTTTTCAGATTGACGACCGGATACCATATTTTTTAGAGCCTCATTTCAAACCTCTGAAATTTTGTTTTGAATTAGCATGTGTTGGAACATGCTTTTCTGTTTAAAATTTTTATATTGGCTACCATTTATACAATATAAATTTATTTTGTGTTGGACACACCGAGCACACAGAGAGAGGGGGATGAACAGTTTGTATATCTTTTGTTACTTTTTCAACAATAATAATCATCAACAACTTATTCAATACTATGAAGAGTATGTTGTTATCATTATATCAACAATTATAGCTCATCATCACATATCATCATATCATCATCACATAAGAAGCATAGAAAAACACTATACACAATATTTTTACGTAGAAACTCAAGTCTTGGGGGGAAAAACACATAATCCTTATAATAATAATTTTCCAGCAACAACTAGAAGGAAGCATCAACCCCCTTGTTACAATGACTTCAATTCTACAACTACAACTGAAAAGAAGCTACAACCCCCTGATTTACAAGTTGAAACCTGAAGAAAGCCCTAGGTCCCTAGATTTCCTTGCCCCATCCTACCACCCTGATATGAAAATAAAAATTGTTGAACCACGACCACACTGATTCTGTGGACCTGCTAATCAACACTTGTACTACACTGCACCACACTGCACAACAACTGTCACTGCTCACCACCTCTCATCAATTGTTATTGTTGACCACTACTCATCCACTGACCATTGTACCACACCACACAACAACTGTCAATGCTGACCATTGCTCATCAATTGACCACTGCACCACACCTGTACCAATAACCTGTACCAACAACCTGTGCAAAACAATTTGTCTAATCAATCTGTTGCTCACATCATCCAACTCACTCAATCTGTGTCTAACCAACTACACACCAAACTCAGTCCACCTGAGTCAAACCAACTGCTCATACAACTTATCGAGTGTGAGTTAGACCAACTGCACATAAGGAAACCATTGCCAAACCTGCTCAACTGAACCAACCTATACCAAGTTGCTTGTGTACCTTTTCAAAGATCACAAGATGAAGAAACAATAGACAAATAAAAAACACTCTTGATCATGTCATCACATAGCCCTCACAACATGCTTTCCAACAAGCCAAGAATTTTGTAATTCTGATTCTATATGAGAAAGTTATGCCAATTTGAGTGAATCTGTTCAATCCAAAAATTTCTCCTCCACAGAGTTTCGCACTTTTCTCCAAGAGTTGTGAAATACTAAAGAAAGACTTGATTCATGAATAAATGAAATGTTTGATCTTCTATTTATACACAAAATTTCAATTTTTAATTGACTATGCCAACATGTAGATAAAAAATTAATAATTAATTAAAGTAATTGCTTTTTGTTTGGTCTTTTGACCCAAAAGATAGGTAAATTTGTCTTGACAACTTTAAAAATTAAAATCTCTTCAACAGTGAGGAGTTGGGAGACGCTCCACATATCAACAGAAAGGGATTGGCGAGCACTATCTCCCTATGATGGGATTATTTGCAATTACTTGGTCCAATATTCTTAAATTCTTCAATTTGTACAGGACATCAAGACTCCACACATAAAGGTACCAACGACCATGTTACCTTATGCACAAGTTCCAAGGTCAAAGGCTTCAATGGACATCATCAAAGGAATGAGGGATTCAATGGGATTCAATGGTCTTCACATCCACAGACTTCACATCAACAAGGAGGAGGGCTCCACCATAAACTCATCATATCAAGGGTATCAAGGCCCCCAACACCACCAATCAAGTGGGAACAAAGAATATTTCAAGAATATCATCATCATATTCAAGTTCTCCCTATCATCAAAAACATATCCAATGGTTCCACTATATATCTTCATCACCATAAGAGTACCAACACCCCAAAAGAGGGGTACAAAGACCTCACCACTAGTTTTCAACACCTTATGGGCTTCATATCCATGATCACAAGGCTACAACATGCCAATAACCATATAGCGTCCAAGGGCGATCAATCAACCATATGTATGGGTTCAATTTCTCTTTGCAAAACCCTAACCCTAATTCAGTTATATTTTAGGGCATTTTCACATGGCGAGTTTGCATGCACAGTTATTTTGCAAATTTGCATGAGATTGAGTGTGCTAGTCAGCACTATCATAGAACATTAGAGAATATCAGTATTTGGGATATTACAATGTTCCTTTAATGATGTCTTGATTAACTCAATTCCCAGGTCGTTAATGAAGTCGATTTGGCTCATAGCTAGTATGGGAATGTGTAAAATCACATCAACAACTCCAATTGACCCCTAACACACTCAAATCAACCCCCAAATGCACTCAGATCGATCCCCAATTCACTGAACAAACTTAGCAATCAAAATTGCGTGGGGAATAAGAACTCTTTGCCCGAGCCAATTTATTGTCTTTAAAGCCTCGGACAAATGCTTAGATTGCTCAGCTTAATGCATGGGATCACTGAGGGAATGTGACTATTTTCTTGCACAATTCTTTCATGCAAGGAAACAACAATTGGTTGCATGAACTATCGATATGAGAATAGTAAAATCACAAGACCGATAGGTTGTTGCAATTCATCACAACAAGACAGAAAGTCTCTGAGCTCCCCTATTCCAAGTCTCTAATGTTCAAAAAAAGCTACATGATCTTCCCTTTACATACAAAAACTATAAGTTAGATACCACTATGCATTTCCAGCACACATGACAAATACAATATGCCTAGCTTTCATGAGCAAACTTTGGATATTTTGACTAAAATGCTTTGGAATCATGGATTAGAATCTTGAAAATGTTGTTTTTCTTTAAAATTTAAATATTTTATGTATTTTTGAGTAAAATGAGTCATCAAATTCAAATCGGTAGATTCATGACCGATTCATTACCACTTATGATTCTGAGTCTGAGTTGACCCTCGGCCGATTCCAAGTCCGATACCGATTTTTTACATTACGAATACAACATTGTTGAAAAAGTACCAAGGAAATGTTGTTCATCTTGTGATGCCTTGGGGTGGACAAGGACATTAAAAAGTGGTCCCTAGTACTTTATAAGTGAAATGTACTTTATTTTAATAAAATCACTTTATAAAAGGGGTTTGATTGTTATATTAATTAATTGTCTTTATGAGAATTAAAAAGGTGGGTAAAGTATTTAATTGCCCATTAATATTTAAATTAGGTGAATTAAAAATCATTTAATGAGAAAGGTGGAGCAATTAATGTGGGCACATGAAATCATCTATAAAGGAAACACAGTACACATACCCGCTTAATGAGCTGGAAGACATGGGTCCGCATACATATGAGTGTAATATCTCCAGTATTCCTTTAGCTTTACTTTCATTGCTGGGAAATGTCTTCTTTGCATTCTTTCCTTGTGCACATCCTTTGTAAATGCCTTCATGCTTTGCCTGGATTTCTGGAAGTCCTGAGACTACTTTGCTTTGAATTGGTAGTGCTCTGTAGTGCACATGTGCAAGCCTTCGATGCCAAAGTTCACTTGGTTCTATCAAGTCATGAACCGATGCTTGTTCAGGTTGTCCCTTCAATTTGTACAAGCCTTCATCTTGCTCTCCAATTACTGTTGCATCATCGATTGTCTTTCCTTTAGACAACATTAGAACTAAGCCATCAATAAATGCAACTCTCATTCCCTTTGCATCTAGTGCAAAGAGGGACAGAATATTCTTCTTCAATCCTGAAACATATAGCACATCTTTCATCTTCAAAGATTTTGTGAAGTCTAGCTTGTATGAAGTTGTTGCAGCTGCAACTGTTCCCAAATTTCTGGAAATTTTGGACCCTCCTTTTTTTGATTTTGTTTGCCCCACTCTGCTACATGTTGGATTATTTGAGGCTGTTTCCTTGCTATTTGAGTTTTCGTCTTGGTCTGTGCATATTTTGGACTATAAGGCTCTGTCGGTTGTACGTTGTTTCATCTTTGAAGTCTAAAGTCGGTTTGTTAGTCGCCATTCTTTCAAGAGTTAGTTAGACGTGGTGCTGATCTCGGTTCCTGTTTTGAAAAGACCTTACCTTGCGTTTTCGGAAAGAATTTTGACTTTGATCGGAGGCGCAGATTGATTGAGTTCCGTCGTTGCGGCTCCAGAATAGGCTAACTGCCCGTCGGATTGTTTGTTTTTTCGTCGACGCCCTGTTCTTTGTTTTTTCGATGACCAGCCGATCTGCGGGTTTTCCTTGACCTTTGAACTTCCGCCGTTGCGACTGTATAGCTCACTAGCTATCCGATGTCTGCAGAGGATCCAACATTCGATGTTTCGTCGCGCCTTTTTTAGTCTGTGTGCCAGAGATCTTAGAGTGTAGGTTACCCACCGTTGCGGCTGCGTAACCCACTAATGAGCTGACGTCAAGTGTTTCGATTCGCCGATGGGGGTTTTTATATGCCCTTTTCTTAATCGTTTCCATCATTTGTTATAAGGTCGTCTTTTTCCGTAAGGGACCTGTGTGCCTTGTTTAGGTTGAAATTTACATAGAACCTAGCTCTGGTTTTTCTTCTTTAGCACCCATTTTTAATGTCATGGTTTATGTTTATTTAAAATAGACTGATTAAATGATGGGTTCTCGTTTGTTTGCAGACAGACATGGCAGTTTCTCAAATCCCGCTAAAGATTATTGCGGCAAAGAAGGTGCATTTGAAGGACAAAGCATGTGAAAGCATGCGGTGGAGGAATCGTTGCTCGAAGAAGAAAATGATGAGGGTTTGAAAGGAGACCGAGGAATGGTCGAGCATAATCATTAGAGGGCAGAGGCTCGTGCTTGGGCATTCCGTCAGTTACCTTGCTTTTCCCGTTTTAATAAAATCTTTATCTGGAATGTAACGTTTGGGTAAATCATTAGCATTCACAAAGTGACAAAACATTAAGAGGGAACAGTTGGGGAGCCGAAAGGTTTTTCCTTCGGTATAAGTATGAGAGAGTGAGAAAGAAAGAGGGGCTTTTTCCCAGAGAAACTTGTGAACTACTTGTTGTAAGAGGAACTACTTCGTTTTGCAATAATAAATTACAAATTTTTGCCTGTTGGAGAAAGTATTGTGTGGAATATTCAAATGTGATGAAATGAACAATGTTGAAGAAGAACTATTTCGTTTTCAGCTGTGTTTCATTAACTGTGAGAGCGTTCTAACTCTCTGAACCTATGTTCTTATTTGAATGTTCTCTGGTTTATTCTGTGATAATTTCCACTATGAGTAATGAATGTTTTAACAATCGACGAGCTATCTTGTCGTGTATATCTTTATTCATGTTTATGTGTTTTGATTCTAAGAACATCTATCTGTGATTTATCTTAACATATGAACAGTATTACATTACTCATGAATTGATAATCTTGCTCCCTAGGGACAGCTTAGATATTATTGTTTTCTAGTTGTGTGTGATTTAGATGCAAGAGAGTCTAAGACAAGAGGTAAGAACCTGAGCATCACATTGTGACCACTCCTTGCATTCTTCATCAATTTGCATCTTAGATAGGCACTTGCATATCATACTTAAAGTCAAAATACAAAAATACATACGGTGGACCGGGCCGCAACCGGTAAAACCCTTTGTTTTTGTTACTTGACCTACGGTAGTCGGACCGCAAACCGGACGGATTCCCTACACCAAACAGTCACGGGCTAGTTGGGAACGTTGACTGGGGAGAATCCCTTGCTGTTGTTGCCTGCGAATTTCCAGGCCTCAACAGTTTCTGGCGCTAGAAGGAGGGCCTGAAGTGCATGGCTGGCCGGGGAAATACATTTCCTCGAAATTACTCCACCAGTGATAGTTTTGAAAGTAGTTTATTCCCTGACCCAAATACTGAAGAGAATAGAGAACATTTGTTTTCTATAGACAACCAAGTAGTTAATGATCTGAGAAGACACACACGGGCTTATGTAAAAAGTATTGGAGGATTACCCACTATCCCTGATTTACCTCAAAGAGAGCACAAGAAGAAAGATTGTCTCATCTTGGAAGATTCAGTGTTGGTTGGAGATTTGGAAGAGTTAGTAGAAGTAGCGTTACAGGAAGTTGTTCAGCCTTTGAATCAAATAGGCCCAAACACACCTTACTGTTCACCTGCGTGTACTCCTGTTCCTTCACCTCCTCACTCTCCACCCAGACTCATGGCAGGTGTAAATGCAAATCAACCACTTAACCCACCAAATCCACCACCGGCTTAGAAAGCCAGATCACCCTTGAACTTAACACCTCCGTTGCATGACTTACCTCAAGCTTTTGAAAAGATGTTGCCCAAGTTTGATCCAAATGAGAAGATATTAGTAGATGACCATTTACAAAGTTTCTATTTGGCAATAGAAGGATTAAGGGCTGGGGAACATGAGGATGTGGTTTGTAGACTTTTTCCGCATACCCTTAAAGGAGCAGCAGCATCATGGTACTTTGGTTTGCCTGCAAACTCTCTCGCAGACTGGGATACCTTTGAAAGGATTTTCAGAAGTAAATATGTAGCCCAACAAACTCATGCGGCTCTCATGAAAGGTCTGTGCGCCCTAAAGAAAGAAAGAAAAGAGAAGGTGCATAGTTTTACCCAAAGATTTGCGGCTTATCTTAAGAATTTTTTTGAAGCTGACAAACCCTCGGATAAAGTTCTGATTGAGTATTATACTTCAACTCTAGGGCCTGATCTAGCCATGTTTGCCAAAATGAAAGCCAAACCTATACTAGCAGAGACTTATGAAGAAGCGGAAAGAGTTGAGGCTGAAAAGTAAAGTATCGAAGACTATCCTAAACAGTCGGGAGAGAAAAATGTTGGAAGGAAAGCTTTGTTATTTACTAAGCCTAAAGAGGAGCAATCACCAGATTTCGAAGGAATGGCAAAGATGATGCAGAAGCTCTCTAACAGAATAATAGACTTGGAAAAGGAAAAGGAAACCCAGAAGTTTTATAAACCTTATTACAAGAAAAGGGAAGATAACAATCCATCCCAACCCCCTCCGCACGGGCCTGCATCGATGAACTTAACAAAGGTGGGGATGGATAGCTTTTGCACTTTTCACCAACCCCATTCTGAAAAGAATTGTCCTCAATGGATAAATTCAATGACGTTGGTAATGAACCAACTTTTGAATTCCAAGTTAACCGAGGATAATGATGAAGAAGGGAAAGACAACAATAAATCAACAGAAAAACAGGAGGATGAGGCCATGGTTCTATGGGACTGTGTATCGTTATTTGATATCGAGGAAGAACCAGAGACATAAAGATACCTTGGAAACAAATGTAACGACGAGAAGCCAGGGGTTGATTAAGGAAAACAGTCTTATGCTTCCAAAGATTAAGAAGCTTCAAAAGAATGTTAAGAAATTTCAAAAAAATACCTCAGCTAATGAAATTCCGGAATTTACCACCACTAGTCAAAATCCAAGACAAATCAACAGGCCTACTAGACCCATTGAAAAAAAAAAAATAATGTTAAAACTCACCTCACAAATCATAAGATGGATTATGACATCGTGGAGGATATCAAAAGGGTAAGAGCAAATATCTCGTTATTTGAGATGTGCAATATGCCGCAGCAAAAAGAAAAGTTATTGAAAGCACTTGAAATGACAGAGGAGAAAATCCCCACTGAAAATCAGCCCCAAGAAGAAGAAATTGGTGAAGCAAGTGTGGGAGGCAAACCTAAATGCAAGACCCCTCCTTTTCTCCTCACTTTTAAAATTTTCAATCACAACGTGCACAATTGTCTAGTAGACTCGGGGGCATAAGTCAATGTTATGCCGCTGTCAATCTGCAAAAAGATAAATGGACAGCCTAAACCATCTACCTAGAGGGTCATTCAGTTGGATAGAACGAATGTGAAGGTAATTGGGGAAATGGAGGATGTTCTCATTCGCTTGTCTTCAAATGATAGGGTATGTCAATTCATCGACATTGTGGTGGCCGACATACCTGAAGCTTATGGACTTGTCTTGAGCAGAGATTGGCCAGCAAAGCTGAGTGGATATTTTGCCTCGGACTGGTCACATCTGTGGCTACCTTATAAAGGAAGCCCAAATCAAATGAAAGTTTTAAGAGAGCCACACATGAAACACAATGTTACTCAGTTCGAAGAAAATAATGACCCAGTGAATTCTGTTTTGGGAAATTACTTTATTGAACTAGAACCGGGAAATTATTAAGCGGAAGAAGCCAACGATACGTCAGACGCTCAGCCTGATCTCCTTTGGTTCTCACAGGCTGATGAAATCGATTGTAAAATAGTAGACTTAACTGTAGATGTAGGTATTGATTCACGCACAGTAGTGGTAAGCGATTGTTGGACACTTTTCTTTCATGGTTCTAAAACTTTGGAGGGATCAGGGGCCAGCTGTGTCCTGATTGATCCTAAGAAAAATAAACATTTTCTTTCATGTAGGTTAGAGTTTGAATACACCAATAACACAGCTGAATATGAAGCACTAGTTCAAGGACTAAGAAAAGCAATTGAATTAAAGGTAAAAAATCTGAAAGTGTTTGGAGATTCTGAAATAATTGTAAAACAAATTCGAAATCAAATACATTGCATTTCTCCTCATTTAAAAGCCTATCAAAATGAAGTATGGGATCTGCTTAAATGTTTTAATGCATTTAACAGTGTATCGATTCCTAGACTTAAGAATGCGGCAGCTGACTTGTTGGCCACCTCAGCTGCGCGGCTTGTGCCCTCTAATAATCGGTGCTCTGTTGAATTGCTTTTCAGGCCTTTAGTTCGAGATATGATTACCAATCTACGAGTTTTCGATGATCATCAGCAAATTATAGAATGCCTGACAAATGACGAGACCTTCAAAGGGGCGATTATTGATGATGAAGAACATCAAGCCAAGCTAAAATTCAATCATTTTATTCCTAAAGGAGTCAGGACTTTAGAGCGAATGTTTGATTTAAACGAGAAATTCAGAAGGCCAGTGAATGTGAAGACTCATAGCTCGTCTCTACAGTTCGAGTTGATTAATTTGGGGACTGAAATTGAGCCTAAATATGTGAATTTGGTAAAGTGTTGCTCTCCAGGTGAAAGGAATAAGTTCATCAATTTGTTCAAACAATACAAAGATGTTTTTGCCTGGACGTATGAAGATTTGAAGACATATGACACCAATATTATTCAGCATGTTATCCCCATCAGATCTGGAATCAAACCTTATCAGCAACCTGTAAGGAAAATGCATCCAAAATTAGAGCCTTTGATTCAGAATGAAGTAAAGAAGTTGTTGGATGCTAGAATTATCTTCAAGGTTAGACACTCGGAATGGGTTTCAAATTTGGTACTGGTAAGGAAGAAATCCGGGGAAATTAGACTATGTGTGGATTTCAGAAACTTAAATCGCGCTTCGGATAAAGACAATTATCCTGTCCCACCCATGGAACAGATATTGCAAATGGTTTCGGGTTCTGAATTATTCTCTTTATTAGATGGATTCTCAAGCTATAATCAAGTGTTAGTAGCTGAAGAAGACAGACTTAAAACTACATTCAGAACCAAATGGGGAACTTTTGCTTACAGAAGGATGCCCTTTGGACTCATAAACGCTGGAGCTACTTTCCAAAGGGCTATGGACATAGCTTTCCGCGGTCTGATTGGTCGCAGTGCTGTAGTATACCTCGATGACATCATGATATTTTCAAAGAAAAGAGAGGAACACACGTTTCATCTAAAGCAAATTTTTGAACACTGCCGAAAATATGGTATCTCACTAAACCCCAAGAAGTGCGTGTTTGCCGTTACCGAAGGTAAGTTGTTGGGTCACGTGGTTTCTGAGAAGGGGATCTCCATAGACACAGAGAGGATCAAAGCTATCGAACAGATTCCCTTACCCTATAACAAAAAGGGCATGCAATCATTTATGGGAACCATAAATTTCGTGCGAAGGTTTGTGCCAGATTTCACTCAAATTGTTAAACCTTTGCAGCAAATGGTAAAGAAAACTGTACAATTCAAGTGGACTGATGTAGAGAAGGATGCATTTAGTAAAATAAAGATAGTTGTTGCGCACACACCCTCCCTCAAGGGTCCAGATTTTGAGAAAGATTTTATTTTGTACACTTTTGCATCTAACGATTCACTAGCAGCGGTGCTTACCCAAAAGGAGGATGGGGGAGATGAGTTCCCCATATCATTCATGAGCACTGGTCTGCAAGGGGCCGAATTGAATTACCCAGCTGTAGATAAACAAGCCTATGCAGTGTTCAAAGCGGTAAAATAATTCAGACCATACATACTTAAGAACCGAACAAAGGTAATAGTTCCACACCCAGTTGTGAGGTCTCTTTTCATACAAAAGGAATTAGGAGAAAGAAGAGGCAACTGGGTAACAGCTCTACAGGAGTACGACCTCGAATTCAAGCCAGCCTCCATAGTTAAAGGGCAAGGATTGTGCAAACTCATGACTATAAGTAAAGACAATGAAGAAAATGATTGGGAAGACAAAGCCGAATTACATTTGATGGATGTATGTCCTCTTTTCACAGCTCCAGACTCCTGGTATCGAGACCTTGTGCATTAACTTCAGGAAGGATTATTACCAGAACATTGGAACTCTAAGCAGAGAAGAGCACTGCGTCTTAAATCAGCCTCATATCAGGTTATTGAAGGAATATTATTCAGAAAGAATTACGATGGAGTTCTTCTTAGATGCTTAGAGAAAGAAGATGCGAAGAAGGTCATGATAGATTTACATGATGGGCCTGCGGGAGGACACTTCTCTAGAGATACTACAGCTCATAAATTCTTAGAGCCGAATACTATTGGCCCACACTGTTTAAAGATGCACACGCCCATATCAAAAAGTGCGACATTTGTCAAAGGTGTGGTGGAAGACAAGTTAAAACAGCAGGACCATTAAAGCCGGTGATGATAACAGAACCTTTTGAGCAGTGGGGGATGGATATCATTGGAGAGATAAAGCCAAATTCTTCCCTGCAACACGAGTATATTCTAACGGCAACCGATTACTTCACTCGTTGGGTCGAAGCCATTCCGTTGCGTAAAGTGAATGAAGACGCGGTCATGGACTTCTTGCAAGATCATATTATGACCAGGTTTGGAGTTCCAATTTCTCTAGTTTTCAATAACGCTACTTATTTTTCCTCTATTAGATTAACTGCATTTGCTCATGAAAAGGGAATTAAGTTGCATTACTCTGCAAATTATTATCCACAAGGGAATGGTTTGGTCGAGTCTTCAAACAAGAACCTGATTAGAATTTTAAAAAAGACTGTAATAGAAGACTAGAGAAGTTGGCATTCAGCACTACCCAATGCTCTTTGGGCTGATAGGGTCACCCCCAAGAATTCGTTAGGTGTGTCCCCATATACCCTTGTTTACGGAAAAGAGGCCATTCTACCCCCCAATATCATGCTACCCTCTTCCATAATCGCTCAAGAATCCAGAGAATCAGATAATGAAGTTTTGCAGATGAGGATACATAATCTTTTGAAGGCAGAGGAATCTCGATCCAGGGCGAGAGAACGTTTTAAACAACAACAGGAGGTAGTAAAAAGGTGGTTTGATAGGCACAAAGTTGGAACAAAAGAATTTGAGGTGGGAGATTTGGTTCTCAAGTGGGATCACCCTCATGATGAGAAAGGAAAACACACGAAATTTCAACAGTTATGGGTAGGCCCTTTCCAAATTGCAGCAAAGCTTGGCCCCTCAACCTATAAGCTGCAGGATTTACAGGGATGGGAAGAGAATTTACTAGTAAATGGTTTAGTTCTTAAGCCTTATTTTTCTTGATTTTGTTTTATTTTGTTCCGTTTTGTATATAAATAATTGACTTGCTTTGCTACTTTGATTTGTTCTTGTCCTGTTTGTTTAGTGTGGTTTTCTCCTGATTCCAATAAAGGAAGCAAACTTTTGGTTGCATGGAGAGCATCAGAACCCTTGATAAACTTAGATTCTTTGGGCGTTAGACTGTTTGAATCTGTTGGAATTTCTTCTATTGAGTAGTTTTCCTAAAAATGAACACATTGAGGTCCAACGTAATCCCTGAAATAACTCGGAATCAAGAGGTCTGGAATACTATTTCGAGGCTCCATCCATTTCACATCTAAAACGTCCTAGGGGGTGACAGCAAAAGATGCATGGAAAGGAGAGCAAGGTAAACAGTATATTATATCTAAATGATCCCATGCCAGGAATTGAAAGCTAAATGGCTAATAAGAGTCAGAACTCCTAAGAAAGCAAATATTCATCAAAACAAAGTACTGAATGTAGACACTGAGAGGGGGGGTGAATCAGTGTGTGCAATGTTTATTACTTTTTCAACTTTTATAATCAACAACTTATTCAATATTATGCATTGTCACATTATCATTATATGACCATCAGCATTGTTATCATCATCATATCATCATCATCACATAGAAAGCATAGCAACACAGTACACAAGATTTTTACGTGGAAACCCAAGTCCTGGGGGGAAAACCACGGAAGCCTTTTTAAAATAGTTTTCCAGAAATAACTGGAAGGAGGCAACACCCCCTTATTACAAAGACTTCAATTTCTCCAGCTTCAACTGGAAGGAGGCTACGACCCCCTTGATTTACAGGCTATGACCTGAAGAAAGCTGCCACTCCCTAGTTTTCTGGCTTCCACCGGAAGGAGGCTACGACCTCCTTTCCTTGCCCCGTCCTGCCACCCTTATATGAAGATAGAAACTGAACTACTTAACCACAAACTGCACTAATCCTGCGGACCTGCTATCCAACACCTGTACCACACTGCACAATCTAAACCACACTGCACAACCACTTTCACTGGTCATCAACTGACCACTGACCATCAACTGTCCACTGACCATCCACTGTCCACTCACCACTGCACCACAACTGCTCCACACTACTAATCAACATGCGCAATCTAGCTGTACCAATCAAGTTGTTGTTCACATCATCTGAATCAATCAATCTGAATTCAACCAACTGTGTACCAGACCACCTGGGTCAAACCAACTGCTCATACTACTCAGCCAATATGAGTCATACCAAATGCACATGTAGTAGCCTGTGCTAATGCTGCACAACTGAACCAATGTACTCACTCCTAATTACCACTATTCATCATTGTACTATATAATTCCATATCATCACACATTGTGTTTTCATCATACATCACTGAGTATCACTGTGTAAACATCACTGAGCATATCAATCTGAGCACATCATTGTGTAAACATCTCTAGCACTTCATACATAAACTGAGCATTTATCACTGTGTTTCATCATACATATATTACTGTGTACTAATTGTCATGCCACTGAGTGTGTTTTACTGAACATACCACTGTTTAAATATTACTAAGTACATATGTATATGCTACTGTGTAAATATATCATGCATATATCATTGAACATACAAGTTACTGTGCATATCACTATCATATCATCATATCACTGAGTAATCTGAGCCTACTGAGCATATCACTGATCCTATCATCATATCACTGAGTATATGTTACTATGTGAAGAATACTAAACATACCACTGTTTCATCACCCTGTATGTGTCTATATTGCCATGCCTAAATACCACTCCTTCTCAATCATCAATCTATTTCATCAACCTGTATGTGTCTATACTGCCATGTCAAAATGCTACTGCTTATTAATAATGCTGGTCACGTTGGTCATCATTCTTTGGACATCAATACTGTTCATCAACAATCACTGTGGATGACCTTTGATACTTTGCTGTAAGACTTGTTCTGTATCCTCTTACTGCTGCTGCCTTAAAACCTTAAAAATAAGCAGTCTGCTTATGCCCAAAACTGCTACCACTGTATGAGTACATCATGCATCATCATCTCATGCATTATATCATTGAGTGTATCATGTCATAGCATGCATATCACTGCTCCACATTTCCCACCACTGTATACTTTACTGTATGTATCATTGTACATGCACTGTTGTATACTTCACTGTATTGTTCATACACCACTGTACAAACTACTGCTCATCTCTGTCAAATTGTTTCACTTGTCTATTTACATCATCCCTCATTCTTAGTTGTGCAAGTCAACATTCATAAACATCATCCTGGCATACTACATCATCAATGATTCAATACTCTACTGTATACATCTGATATATATGCCTGCAGTTGTAGTTGATGCTGCCTTAGTATGCCCGAAAAACAGAGAATAATTAAAGCATAAAAATTACTTAAGTCTACCCTGCTCCAACGCATCGAAAATCTGAGTTTGATCCTTCTTATCTCATGTCTGTGGATCACTGTAAATAGTCTCACATACAGCAGTCTATTATCCAAAATTCAGAGAGAACAAAGCTTGAAAAACTTTATTTGAAAACCCTGACTGTGGTTCCTGTGGGTGTATTTGTTGTACCCGAATTTCAGATCACATATCAGACACTATATTCATGCTGCTGCTGCCACAGTGACTTCTGTTAACCCGAATTTCAGAGCACCTTACACTGTCAAAGCACACTCACACTTCAATGTCCTGCTGCTGCCACAATCTCTTCAATTGGTCACCGAAATTCAGAGCTTAACTTTTATCTTTACTGTGGCTGCCTCAGCAGGTTAAACCAAAATCAGAGCATAAAAAGAAAAGAAAAAATTGTTCACTGTAGCTGCTACAGTACCCGCGAAAATTTCAAAGCTCCACCGAAAATCTCCACTCAAAATCAGCGAAATCAAAGCTCTACAAGTCATCCCACAACACCTTCTCAATAAGGCGAGTTTTACTCCTATTTATATAGGTTTTACCCCCAATTTTTTATGGGGCCGACCTGCTAGGATGGGCTTTAAAAAATTACCCTTATATTCTAACTAAGCCGACTTGCAAATGTTTAATTCAATTTTAATTTTATTTATTTCTGGGCTGAGCCGACCTTGCACATGTTTTGTTTTTATCTTTATTATTGGAATTTCATGTCACATCAAAATAAATCAAATAAGATTTATTTATCATTCTTTTTACCTTCCTTTAGAATGCTGCCCCAACTTCTTTAATCAAACAAGATTTGTTTGATCCATCTAGTGTAACAACCAAGGGCTTCATACCAAATGAGTTCTTCAAGCATCCTTCATTAATGCAAGTGCTTCAATGAGCAAGGGTTACATTATCAAATGCAAGCGATGGGATTCTTCACATGGGCTTCAAGAAATCAACAACATCGTCATCAACCTTTATCAACAAGTAGGGGCTCAACACTATGCCCATCAAGTGGTCCAAGTAAGAACTTTTACATCCAAGTGCAATGGCCTTCTATATGCAAGGGAACCATTATTGTGGGTTTCTTGACCTTGTTCATGGCACTAAGAGCTTCTACAATAATCAGCAAGTAAGTACACGCATCGTTGTAGTAAGAGGGGTTCAAAGCTCCACCAAGGGCATCAAGGGCTTCTTCACATGGCGATGTGGGTTCCTTAACCTCTTCAATTGCAAATAGTGGGCATCAAGGTCTTCACAAAGGTTCCATGACTTTATTAAGTCATTGATGACATCATCACATACAAGAGATCCATGACTTCAACAGGGGTTGCACGGTCATCAATCCACTAAGTGTGGAACCAAGGACTTCTTCAGAACTTCTTCAACCCAACAATTACACTTCCTAGGGTACTAGGGCATAGGTTGTGGTATGGGGGACCAAGGAAACAACTTAGGGGTACTTAAACACTCTAAAGGGTGTTCAGGGCTTTTTCCAATGTCCATAGGCCTCCAAGGGATTCAAGCTTGGGCTTGGACAAAGTCAAAAGGTCTCCTCTGACACAGACAACCACAAATCAAATACTAACCCTCAGGGGCTCCACAAGGGACACCAAGACTTAACTGTTGGCATCAATGACAAGACATTGTTGGCATCAATGACAACCTAATCAACACTGAATTATATGAGTACAGTCTGCCTAAAGCTCTTCTCCGTCCGTGAGCTGAAAAGTAAATACGTCTCTCACACAAAAGGACACTATGGATAGAAGAGCCTGAATAAAATTCAGAAAGAAAGACTTATGGAGGACTCCAAAGAACAAAAAGTTCAAAAGGCACAAAAGTGTAATTGGCATGGGAATGGGGAACAAACGAATATTTCTGTTCACCATGCGTTCCAATCCTGTGGCGTCTAAGCTTGAAGCTACCCAAAGATAAAGTTAAAATGAAATCCACCTACTTAAGCCTCAAAAGAGTTATCCTGACCTTGAGATTCTGGTTTCCATTCCCAAAAAATTGGACTATCATCAATGATTACAGGTTCATATATGTGACATGATGGAAATCCAGACACCTAGAAGAATTCAACATGTCAGTTCCACTGCTAGACAGTCTATTGCTCAAGGAGGAGTTTATTCAGATATCTGGATTCACCAATGAGGCGCCAATTGTTGCAGCTGCAACTGTTCCCAAATTTCTAGAAATTTTGGACCCTCCTTTTTTTTATTTTGTTTGCCCCACTCTGCTACATGTTGGATTATTTGAGGCCGTTTCCTTGCTATTTGAGTTTTCATCTTGGTCTATGCATATTTTGGACTGTAAGGCTCTGCCAATTGTATGTTGTTTCATCTTTGAAGTCTAAAGTCGGTTTGTTAGTCGTCGTTCTTTCGGGAGTCAGTTAGACGCGGTGCTGATCTCGGTTCCTGTTTTGAAAAGACCTTACCTTGCATTTTCGGAAAGAATTTTGACTTTGATCAGAGGCCGCAGGCTTATTGAGTTTCGTCGTTGCGGCTCCAGAATAGGCTAACTGCCCGTCGGATTGTTTGTTTTTTGGCCGACGCCCTGTTCTTTGTTTTTCCGATGATCGACCAATCTACGGGTTTTCCTTGACCTTTGAACTTCCGCCATTGCGGCTGTATAGCTCACTAGCTATCCGATGTCTGCAGAGGATCCGACACCCGATGTTTCATCGCACCTTTTTTAGTCTGTGTGCCGAAGATCCTAGAGTGTAGGTTACCCGCTGTTGCAGCTGCGTAACCCACTAATGAGCCGACGTCAAGTGTTCTGATTCGTCAATGGGGGCTTTTATATGCCCTTTTCTTAATCGTTTCCGTCGTTTCTTATAAGGTCGTCTTTTTCCGTAAGAGACCTGTGTGCCTTGTTTAGGTTGAAATTTACACATAAGAACCTAGCTCTGGTTTTTCTTCTTTAGCACCCATTTTTAATGTCATGGTTTATGTTTATTTAAAATAGACTGATTAAATGATGGATTCTCGTTTGTTTGCAGACAGACATGGCAGTTTCTCAGATCCCGCTAAAGATTATTGTGGCAAAGAAGGTGCATTTGAAGGACAAAGCATGTTAAAGTATGCGGTGGCAGAATCGTTGCTCGAAGAAAAAAATGATGAGGGTCTGAAAGGAGACCGAGGAATGGTCGAGCATAATCATTAGAGGGCAGAGGCTCGTGCTTGGGCATTCCGTCAGTTACCTTGCTTTTCCCGTTTTAATAAAATCTTTATCTGGAATGTAACGTTTGGGTAAATCATTAGCATTCACAAAGTAACAAAACATTGAGAGGGAACAGTTGGGGAGCCGAAAGGTTTTTCCTTTGGTATAAGTATGAGAGAGTGAGAAAGAAAGAGGGGCTTTTTCCTAGAGAAACTTGTGAACTACTTGTTGTAAGAGGAACTACTTCGTTTTGCAATAATAAATTACAAATTTTTGCCTGTTGGAGAAAGTACTGTGTGGAATATTCAAATGTGATGAAATGAACAATGTTGAAGGGGAACTATTTCGTTTTCAGCTATGTTTCATTAACTGTGAGAGCGTTCTAACTCTCTGAACCTATGTTCTTATTTGAATGTTCTCTGGTTTATTCTGTGATAATTTCCACTATGAGTAATGAATGTTTTAACAATCGACGAGCTATCTTGTCGTGTATATCTTTATTCATGTTTATGTGTTTTGATTCTAAGAACAGCTATCTGTGATTTATCTTAACATATGAACAGTATTACATTACTCATGAATTGATAATCTTGCTCCCTAGGGACAGCTTAGATAGTATTGTTTTCTAGTTGTGTGTGATTTAGATGCAAGAGAGTCTAAGACGAGAGGTAAGAACCTGCGCATCACATTGTGACCACTCCTTGCATTCTTCATCAATCTGCATCTTAGATAGGCACTTGCATATCATACTTAAAGTCAAAATACAAAAATACATACGGTGGACCGAGATGCAACCGGTAAAACCCTTTGTTTTTGTTACTTGACCTATGGTAGCCAAACCGCAAACCAGACGGATTCCCTACACCAAACAGTCACAGGCTAGTTGGGAACGTTGACTGGGGAGAATCCCTTGTTGTTGTTGCCTGCATATTTCCAGGCCTCAACAGAAGTTTTTCCACTTCCCTTTACGGGGTATTGATTCCCCAAGTTTCACCTTGTGAGGTGTCTCATGCTCAAACATATTGATGAATGATTCTTTGTATCTCGTCATATGTTTAGAGGCCCCACTATCCATAAGCCAATCATTGCTTCCATGTGAGATAGTGCCCGTGAGTGCTGAGATTAGCACATACTCTTCATCTAAATCATCCTTCTCTCTTCTGAATCTTTTGTTTGTCGATTCATTGTCTTCAGCGGTATGAGCATGATGTCTCTTCTTCTTCTCAATGAAGGATTCTTTTCTCTTGGGACAATCTCATGCAAAGTGTCCCTTTTCATCACAAGTGCAGCATCGAATGTTGGAAGGATCTCTTCTGAATTTCTTTTGTTTCTTGTCCTTCTTTTTGTTGTGATGATGGTTCTCCTTCTTTCTATAGTTTCTTCTAGTGTGAACTGTGAGAGCTTGATCTTCAGTTGCCCCCATCTTCTCTTCTGTTATTATGAGTCGAGCTTCTTCTTGTGTGCATTCTTCTCGGAGTCTACTGAAAGAGATCAACTTCCTTCTTGCACAGATTCCTTAAATGAATGAATCCCATGATCTTGGGAGGTCATTTAAGGTAGTCATCATAATCTCTCCTTCTCCTACATTCTCTTCAACTACTTCAAGTTGTTCCTTGATTTGAGCAACCCTTGTGAAGTAGGACTGTATAGTTTTTGAGTTTTGTATCTTAACATTCTTCAACTAGTTCCTCACTGTCATCTTCCGATTGATGTTCTTTCCTTCGAACATCTTTGTCAAAGCATCAAATACTTCCTTCGGTGTCTTAAAGGATGACACATGGGGGATGAGATGATCCTTAATAGAATCTGCAATGATTCTCTTGGCCTCAACCAAGTTCTTCTTATGAGCAGCCTTAGCCTCATCTCCCTCTGGCTCTGGAACTTCTTCACAGATGTACTGATCCAAATCATTTTCTTCAAGGATCAGGGAGATTCTGTACTTCCATGCTCGGAAGTTATCAGCCCCTCTAAGCTTGTCCTCAAGCTGAGCATTATGAGTCTTCTTCAAATGAGAACCTAAAATGGAAATAGCAAACATTTAGATCTTACTGATTTGAGGTGTCCAAGTTGGTTCTGGAGCTGGCTGACCTAGGGTTTTTCAGAGAAGCCCTAATTTTCCAAACTTGAAATTTGGAAATTTTGTTTGGACAGAAAGATGCGCCTCCTTGAGGTAATTTTCTCAGCTAGGTCTTATTTTGAAGACTGAGATGGGAAGCCTCTGAAACTTGATGCCCTAGTTTCTTCCTGCAGTGTCTCGCAATGTCCTGCAGTCAAAAATTGAAACTTCTCCAAATTTGGAACTGCTTCAACCAAAAGATGTGCCCTTCTATGGCGAGTTATCCTAGCCCTCTTTTCTTGAAGATATGTGGAGAGAAGACCTTAAACTAGGAAGCTCTAGTTTTTGTTGCTGCACAGTATCTTCTTTCAGAGAGGCTCTGATACCATGTTAGTTTTTCTAATCTAATTAACTCGATTAGGATCTTTATTTGAAAGAATAACAAGCACCAAAAAGATACACAAGATACAAATATTTTCACCGAGGAAACCATAAAGGACAAAACCACGCAAACCTCCTCATAATAGTTTTGTCACTAAGACAATATAACAAGATGGAAAAACCCAATAACAAGAAGTCTTCTGCAGCTATATTTCTCTCCTCATGCGATCTTCAGTGAGTGTGAGTGTATAAAGGAGGGAGGGAACCTCCCTATTTATACCCTTCAAGTGACTGACCTCCCAACTTGACTGAGCCGACTTCTAACCCAAGGAGGGCTGACTTCTCCTATAGAGACTTCGAAAGCACATTACATTATATTATACTAGAGACTATTGCCCCGACTTACAACGGAGGTTGTACCTCAAGGACTGTGTACAATAATGACATCCCAAAAGGAGCAAAACACATCTCCGATGAGGGTACAACAACATACAATGATAATATACATCAAAATATCTTCCGAAGTTATAATTACACCAACAATCATCTATGACCCTGTAATCCTTTGCAGTAGGAGCTCCATATTTGGGAGTGGATAATTATCTTTCTTGGATACTGCATTGAGGTTTCTGAAATCGACACATATCCTAACATCACCCGTCTTCTTTCTAGATGGAATTGGATTTGAAATCCATTCTGAATACCTTATTGGGACTATGATCTTCGCTTCCACCATCATTTCCAATTCCTTTTTAACCAACGGAGCCAACTTTGGGTTCATCTTTCTTAACTTTTGTCGATGCGGCTTTGCATTTTCTTCTAATCATATGACCTGTTGAATGATGTTCGTGTCATAAGTCCTAAGTTCATTATAGGACCAAGCGAACACATCTCTATATTCTCGAACCAGGTCAATGACTTCCTTTCTTGCGGACCCAGTATTCTACCAACCTTCATTGGACGTGGATCTTCCTAAGAACCAATATTTACTTCTTCGTATTCGGAATTCGAAGTTGTTTCTCCCTTTAATTTGCATCGGTCATTTCTGTTAAACTTCTTTTCCAACGAGACCCTCTCCATAGGAATAGGGTTGTACTGAGATTTATCTATAGATCCTTCTTCTCTCCAATCAACCTGCTTACCTGCATACGCTTCTACACAAGCCATGAACCTGCAAATCTGCATGTCGTCATCGAATACTTCCCAATTATCGAAGTTGTCCGGGACTAATGCGTGGTATACTACTTGTACTTTGCCTGTATCCTGAACTACATCGGTTGGGTCAAAGGTAGAGGCAAAAAATGCGAGACCATCGACAGTTCGATTTTGTTCTCTTAGTACTATTTGTAAAGATATAGCCTGGAAATATTTAGTAGCCATCCTCACCACATCCCTGTATCTTTTTAGTCGCATCTTTTTGCAAGAAAAAGTGTCTTTTACTTGACATACAACCAGGTCAAAATCACTTATCACATGTAATAATTGAATACCATAATCTTTCGCAATATTTGACCCGAGAAAAAGAGCTTCATATTCAGCAACATTGTTTGTACCATTAAATCCTGATTTGAATGAAAAACAATGTTACTCATGCTTAGGGGAAATCAATATAATACCTGCGCCCATGCCTACTTGGGACTTAGCCCCATCGAAAAACATGAATCCAAAACTTGTCGACGTCCATCAAACAAAGAAAATATGTGGCAAGTACTGCATAAGAGCCAATATCATGCCAGTAAATATACTCATTTGTTGGCTCCGTTGGATCTTCTACGTGATGTTTCCTCATTGTTTCCCTTTGCAGAGTAATGTAGCTTCCTTTCGGAGTGGGGATCGTAGCATAAGATAGGTCCATCTAAAGGTTACCTCCTAATTCTACTCCAAATTTTTTTGATAAGAGCATTCCCCAAGACTCCGGAAGGTCAATTACTACTATATCCATTTTTATCCTTATGCTCGAATGGACTACTAGTCGTATTGGGCCATCAACTACCATGCAGCAAACCTTTACTTCTCTGGAATCCATTGCCCAAACATTTATGAATGGCCTTGATAGCTGCAACCCTAACCTTTTCATCATAGCTAAGGGCATAACATTAGTAGATGCCCCAGAATCGAAAGGTTTGTGTGTAGGATTCTTATTCTCGGTTAGCAGCATGTTTGATAATATGATCGAGGCATCTTTGCATTCTTCAGCTTGATTAACTCTTGGTTGCTTCTCTTGGGTCCTTTCTTGAAGGTGTAGTAATTCAATAACCTGCTCCCTTACTGAGGGAATCTTGACTAATTCTGTCATAAGTACTAGAAACTTCATAGAACCTAGATTACCTGTAACATCAATATTCAAAGGTTCATCAGCAACTAAATAAATCTTTTAAAAATGAAGCGAGGAGGTCTATTTATTGATCTCACACTCACTTTTACAAAAATATCTAGGCCAACAGGCCTTTAAAATGTCAACTTAAAATTATAACAAAATAGAAATAAAAAAAGCCTAACGTAGGCCCAATGTAGGCTACCTAGGGTATTTTTCCCTAGGTGCGAAAAACTACTAAACTGAGCAAATCACTCCAAACGAAAGGATGGAGTGAGTTGGAGGGAGGGTGTTATACCCTATCTAACACTGAGAATGTTGTCAAATCCCTCAACGCCCTCCTCAAAGAAGCAAGAAGGCCTGGCATGGAAGATAGCTTCCTCTGAGCAAAGAGACCAAGGAGAGAAGACGCCAGTGTGCAGAAGGGCCAGGAGAGGTGTCCTAAGTGGCTGTGAAGGGAGACAAATGTCTCGCAGCTGAAGAAAAGGCCACCAAAGCAAGCAAACAAGGCATGGGCTCATGTGACCGAGTGATCAACCCCTAGGAGCCCAGGACCCCAACCTCGAGGTTAAAAAACCCAACAAAGGGCAGTCAGTGGTGCCATTAAGCCATAGTACTCCTAATGGAAGGATCAAAGGGCCCAGCCATGACTACCATTGCTCAATAACACCCCCTAGTTGAAAAATTGGCTCTCTATCCTTAGTGCACATACGAAAGTGCATTGGGTACAGGTGCAGCATAACACCCTTGCAAACATTAAAAAAATAAGAGTGGTTCATGCAACTACTTTGCTAATTTCTAAAAACTATGAATTAAATTTTGTGAAAATTTTGCTTCCCCTCCTGAGATATTAAAAAGCTACGAGGGAGAGTTGAGCACTCACCACCCTCCCTCCTTTGCCCTGCTTTAACTATGGGTCTGCACAAAACTCACATTGGCAAGTAGAAGGTGAACAACAGCCACTCACTTCTTGTACAAAATTTTATAGTTTGAGTGGTGGAGTTTCAAGGCCAATCTAAATTTAGATATTCATAAATTAAAAAAAAAAACCCTCAAATTTCTTTTTTCTCAAATTTGAAAGAATACCATATTATCTTAAAATTATTCAATTGGCAAGATGAAAACCAGCCTTCACTTGAAATGGAATATATTAGTATGGAAATTGATGATTTTCCATCTTTACAAAGGGAAACTAAACAAAATCCAAAATAATATAATTACAAATATATAATATATTTTAATTTCATAGCTACCATGTTGGAGGGCATGAAGATGATGACCTTCCTCCCAATCAGGACTTGTGTGGCAACATTAAAGATGGACCGAAAACATTAATTTTGAATTCAAGATTTATAAAGAGCTATGGGTAAACAAACAATGACTGAAAAATAAACATGTAAATTAAAATAACGCCTCTAAAAACTAAGGGGGAAACTATACCACCAATATTTATAATAGGGGCCAAAAATCAACTAAATATAATATGGTGATATTGACCACTGCTAAAAAATGTGGTGTTAATGTGTCACCACATTTTAATAAAAGAGATAAATACCAGCCATAAAAAGTGGCAATATTTTCTCGCCATGTTTTAATAAAAAAGCTAAATATTACTAAAAAATGGCAATGCGGCATAAAACCATTCCCTTTTGGAGGTTGAATTTTAGGCTTTTTTAAATAGCATTAATGGGGTTTGGGCCCAGAGTTCTCGCTTTTACATGATATTTTTTATCAAGTCCAAAATAGTGTTGATGCTTTTAGTGTGAACTTGAATTCCAATTTTATTGCATTATCATTTTCATGGTATCAAGCCCGTTATTTCTCAATTGAAAACTATATTTTTCAACCATCAAAGCTTCTGATAATGCCTTAAAAATAATTCACATATTGTATCTGTATAATGCCTTCCCACAAAAGATCAGACTGCAAGATCAAATTGTCACACCAGCTACAATAAAAACAGGTAACCTCGAGAAGAAACATTCGAATAGGTTGAGCTAACCAACCAGACAAACTGTATCTATAACTCGAGACAGACAATTCGAATAGGTTGAGCTAACCAACCAGGCTACACAAACACACCAGAGAATCCATTGCAACCAAGGCCATGCGTGGACTTTTGTCACATTAGATGTTTGGTGGTATGTGTGCTTTGTCCTCTCACTAGAGCTACATAATATAAAAATGCATCCTTGAGTTTCCCAAAAACTTGCCCAAATTGCATTCCTTCTCTTAACAAACTTTAAGCAATTAGAAGAAAGGCTTCACAAAATTTTAAACTTTATTTCTTACACATGAGAAACGATGTCTATTTTGGATGTAACATTTCTATAATCTCTTCCATCTAAATTCAGTTTTTTCCCAAAAACCTAGCAAATTATTAAATTAGAGTATATCGTGAGTTCTCTAAAAACCTTGAATTTATATATCTGCAGATCAAATTGATGTGACCATTTAATTTTCTTACTTTACAACGAAACTTTTACTTTCCTAGTCGCATTGACCTATTTTGGTCATTCATGGGCATTAATTTAATTTCACTTCAATTGATTTCTACTGAAAGAATGCATGTATGGTTTTGATACGTTGTCCCTATTGAAAGAATGCAAATTGGATGCTGGAAATCTAGATGCACCATGAGAACTTATACTTTCATATATAAACAACCTTCTAACCATGCAACATTGGTTTGGATTCATTAGAGAATTATGATTCTAAACAAAATTGCATGATAATGCAAAAAAAATCAAATTAGACTTTGGAAGGGTTAATAGAATAAACATATAATGTCCCATCTTATATCACCTGCGTACACCCTTGACAATAGCAGCAAGTAAATCCAAAGCACATGAGTGCAATGCAGGAAGTTCGATGCATAGAAATGTGTGTTTCTGGCCAACTATACCAAGAGGCTGTTGATATGGTGAACCATTTACGCTGAGAATTCTTGAAATAAGAGCCAGCAGTGGCCCAAGCGGAATGGTCACCTTCATGGACAAAATGAAACAAACAAACCAACTATCAATGCTAACAACATAGTCAAGGAAAAATCCACAAATCTACTCTCCAACCATGACTACCAGCTTCAACAAAAGAATCCATTAAAAATGACAGAAAGACGACAGCTAATCTCTACGCATTTTCAATATAGTAAGCTTCAGAACATCACAGCATCCCATGACCTAGAAAACATTTTATGAAAATCCAATATTTGCACTCTCAAAATAAAAATTATATATATAGCCCCAAGGGTTAGCGAACCATCTGCCCAAGGTATTTGGACAGAGAGGCCATACATCACAGCTTCAAATCCAGACAAGTCACTCGACATTACCAGCCACTATTGTGGCTGCCAGTTGAACCACCCTCCATTTGGATATTCCAGAGAAGATATGGGCATCCCACAAGGTTTTTCTTGGAAAACGATGTCTTTGTGTGTGTGTATGGGTGTAATTCTCAAAAAACAAAGGTAAAAGGTCAGCCACGTGTTCATCCTACCTGCACTGGATAAGAATTTGTAAGCATCACACAACAGCAGTGCATCAGTGAAGAAACTCTGGATACAAGCAGTTGGAAGAACTTGTTTCTTGTTTTCTCTACAGCTTCTTTTGTCACATGTTCACCTCCCAAAGGAGGAGGTGGATCCTTTCCAGGTGGAAGCAAAGGAACAACTGCTTCATTTGCTTTATTAACTACAAAAATTGTAAGTAAAACAAATCATAACTTTTCACTTGAACTGAAAACAATGCACTGAGACTATAAAGCATCTCAGCAAACTAGTACAGATTTGCATGTATCCTAACAAAGACAAACACTTAATTGATGTGCTTCAGTTTCATACCATTCTCAAAGCCTTGGAAGGCATCATTTAAATATTCATTTATTGCAAGCAACACTTTTTGCATCATTGAATACCAGCTATCCCCATCACTCCGAGCCCTGGGAAGAAAGGCCAAGCATCGAGCAAATTTCTTTGTAGGTTTGGCCAAAACATAAAAAAATTAAATTGTTAACAAGCTATCCCCAAAAGTTATCACGATGCTACCTAAACTAACACACATCCAGGCGTCAGAAATCTAAAATATAGAAGAAAAAAACAGCCTAATAAATACACTGTACAGTAGTTGAGATTACAAACAAGGAAATAGCATCACAATAACTTCTGCATTTGTAGGTTGTAACAACATAAGTTTCTGACATAGCAGATATAATATTTTTATTCATTGAATAGAGGGAATCATATACATATTATATTATATTATATTATACTATACTATATTTTTACGTTGTAGAAAACAAGATCCAGCTAGTTTATATGCAATGTGTGATGAGTATTTATGGTTTACAGCAGCTGCTTTTATTTGAGGCACTGCTTACCATTGTTGAATTTGTGGTTGAGACATTAGATCAATTAGGAATACTAGTTTCTAAATGCATATCAATCTAGCTAGATTCCTAGCATTTGGTATTAGTTATTTACATTCATTAGACAGTAATTCATTTTAAGTTTTTGAATATCTTTAGCTCACTATCCTAACAGCGGTTTTTGCAGGTTTTGGCAGCTCCAAAGGGCTGGTCATTTTTCCTGAGGATCAAGGGCTCTCTCTTCTCATACGTAGCCCTCTATTCAATCCAAAAAGCTTAAATCTTTTGCCTTTTGTTCCATGAAAAATCAGATCTCTGAGTATAAATCTTCGTATCAATCATCAGATTTGAATTAATTATTAAATATATCCTGGACTTAAAATACAAATTCATATCTAATTCAAGATCTAAGATCAAAGAAACTAGAAGGAAGGCTTTAAAATCCTTACTTTTTGCCCCTACTTTCGAGAGAAAAGCAATCTAGCACTTGTACCTCTTTGTATTTCTATATTGTAAATAATTGAATTGGTGTTTGTATCAGATTTTAGCTTGCTTCCCACAGGTTGTACAGCAAGAAAATATCCTGATACAAACCCTTCTCATTCGATTTGCAGTCCTAACCCTTTCAATGTTCACTAACTGTTATCCTAACAACCTTTTGCAGGACAAAGCTCATCATTAGAGGGATCTAAGAGATCGCTCTTAGATATATTTTCTTGCTGTAAATAACACTTTTTTTGCAGGTCTTGAGCAGCAAGAAATCAATGCCGAAGGCAGCCCAAACCGGTCACCATCAAACCCCCCAAGGCCTATCAAGCCTCTTGCAACTCATCCCAAGTTGTAAGCCTGATTGTTGGCCATAAGAAGCAAAAATAGGCATTTATAAGGGCCTATCAAGCCTCTTGTAACTCATACGGTAGAGTGGTGGTGTCAAACCCTATCCCTTATTTCTTCTCGAAATATGTGCCAAACAGTCTCTGAATGACAAACTGAACCTTTCAGACTTTCTTCTCAAAATCTGTACACTCTAATCTTAGTACGGCCTCAGACGTGTGGCCTTGAGATGCGTGCAAACTCAGTTCAGAAGTCCTCGATTTTTGTGCAAAAACCAGCATTAAATGCCTTGAAACTCGTGTTGTACGGACATCATTAATGCTGGCAAATACCTCAAAACTTGTGCTGTACTCTGCCTCGATTTTTGTGCAGCTGTACGGTCTGGTACTGTACTTTCTGCCTAGATTTATGTGCAGCTGTACTTCGCATTGGAAATCGTGCTGTACGGTCTCGCTTTTCCTGCTGTACGGCCTTTTAGAAATTCGTGCCCTTCACTTTCAGAATTTAATGCAAGTATTAAATGTCTACTCTCTCGTGGAAATCATGCCAAGGTCAAGCTCTAAAATTTGCAAGGGTTTTCTCTCACTTGGAAGAAATCAGCTTCTCTTTTTCTCTCCTCTCTTGTTTCCAAATCTTATGGTTACAATTGAATCTCCTCAATGTCTTTCCCTAGCTTTTTGTTTGAGTAACCACCATCCTCAACATCAATGTCCAAGATTAAAAGCCAACTAAATGAGATCTAGGGCCTTTATTAAATCTCACTTTTTCTCATTAAAAGCATTAACTCACTTTTAAATAATAAATGTGACATTTAATACTCACCCCTCTTTTTAATTCTCATAAAGTCACATTTTAAATTTTTAATACTCAAACTCACTTTAAAAGTCACTTTATAAAAATAAAGTCATTCTCACTTTAAAAGTACTAGGGATCACAACTTTTAAGTGTTCATGTTAACCCCAAGGCATCACAAGGTGAACAAACACTTCCTTGCTTATTTTTCAACACTCCCTCTTACCGAGGAAGTTGTTCTTCACCACTCCCAACTTGTCTCTGAAATGAATATGCTTTCCCCTTCCCAAAGACTTCGTGAGAATGTCAGCCACCGGTTCCTCAGTAGATATGTACAGCAGCTCAACAGCTCCCCTCTGAACATAATCTCTGATGAAGTGATATTTGATCTGTGTTTAGACCTGTCATAGAACATTGGATTCTCAAAGAGTCCGATGCAACTTTGATTGTCACAATATATAATTGTAGGCCTCAACTCCTCATCAAACAAGTCAACCATAAACTTGCGAAGCCACAATGCCTCGCAACTAGCCTGACTAGCTGTCATATACTCGACCTCAGCAAAACCTAAAGCAACGGAATTTTGCTTTCTGCTGAACCACGACACTATTATCGAGCCCAAACTAAAGCAACAACTGAAAGTGCTCTTCCAATCCGATGCACATCCTACCCAATCTGAAACTGTGAAACCAATCAAACCCACTCCATCTGATCTCCAAAATTCCAAATTATAATCTATTGTCCCAACAATATATCTCAAAACATGTTTTGCAACTACCCAAAGCACTCTCCTAGGCTCCATCATGAACTGGCTGAGAGCGTTCACTACAAAAAATATATCTGGCCTAGTGTTAACCAGATACATCAACGAACCAATGAGTTGCATGTATAAAGTAGGATCAACCAACTCTCCCTCAGAAGCATGAAGCTTCTTCCAATTGGTGATCATGGGTGTGGACATCAGTCTGCAACCCTCCATCTAAAATCTCTTCAGAACATCAGCTGCATATTTGCCTTTCCCCAGGAAAACATGTCCATCCTCATGCCATACCTCCATACCAAAATAATAATGCTTCATCCCAAGGTCAATCATCTCAAACTCTGAAGCAAGATCTCTCTTGCAAGCTGCAATCGCGTGCTTCTCCCTTATGATAAATAAATCATCAACATATAGCAGAAGAACGAGCGGATCATCTCCAACCACAATGAAATATATGTTGGGATCAGCCTCACTCTTCTGAAACCCAATCGACAACAAGTATGAGTCAATCCTCGAATACGAAGCTCAAGGAGCTTGCTTCACCCCATACAAGGCCTTTGTCATCCTGCATACATGTGAATCTCTCCCATGCACCTCAAAGCCTTGTGGTTGCTCCACATACACCTCGTCCTGCAGAAGACCATTCAGAAGTGCGGTCTTCACATCCATCTAGAGGGTCCTCCAACCCATCTCTACAACTATGGATATCACTGATCTAATGGAAGAATAACAAGCAACCGACGCAAAAGTCTCATCATAATCAACTCCCTCAACCAGTGAGAACCCTCGCTCTACAAACTGAGCCTTATACTTCTCAATGCTACCATCTGCATCATGCTTTATCTTCTACAGCCACTTGGAAGTCACAACTGACTTCCCCTCTCGTTGTGGAACAATCTCCCACACATCATTCTTCATGATGGAATTGTACTCTTCCATCATGGCATCTCTCCAAACCCGATGTGTGGTGGCCTCCCTGAAACTGATGATCCTAACACCTGTGGACCAGTCAAACCTAAGACATGTGACCCTATATTATAAGATGTTGTCACCTATGGAATAATAACATGTTGCTCCTCCATCTCAGACTCCCAAGATCTCCTAAAGGCCTGCTCCTCAAATCTCACCTCCCTCCTCACTACAACTTTCCTCTATGCAGGAATGTATATGCGGAAGGCCTTTGAAGTCTCATCATAACCAACAAAGATGCCTTTCTTTGCAGTAGCATCCAACTTTGTCCTCTTCTCAAAAGGGACGTGAATATGTAAGGCATCCAAATATGCCGAAGTGGCCTATCTCAAGCTTCTTCCTAGTAAACATTTCCTCAAGAGTTCTACTCACAAATGCATGGTGAGGACTCTTGTTCTGGACATAAACAACAGTACTACGGGCCTCATCCCATAGAAAGAAAGGAAGACTCTGGCCATGCAACATGGCTCTCACTGCTCCCACTATCACACCGTTCTTCCTTTCTGCAACTCCATTCTGTTAGGATTATAATCCTCCCTTGTCTAATTTGGTCAATTATGTCTAAATTAGGAGTCTTTTCAGTCTAAATTTAGTCATTGGCATCATTGGGTCCACATGGCCTAATTGGGCCACATGTCCCAATTACTAGAGTGTGGGGAACACTAATTAAGGCAAATTGCCACTGACTGCACTTGCATGCATCAATTTAGGTGCCGTTTAGGGCAATCCCTACAATTTAGGAGCCACTGGGAGTGTTGGAACCAACCTCCTTCAGTTGGGTTCAGTTAGTGACTAGTTAAGCCAAGTTAGGAGTCAGTTACATTCAGTTAGCGCCAGTCATTGATTGATTGCATGTGGGAAGGCGCAATTCCTCACATACCACATTCAGTTAGACTAGTTAACTGATTCTAACTGACTGGTGCACTGATTTAGAAAAATAGAGCTAACTAGTTGGGCTCCAATAGTGATTTAGACATGTCTAGTTATCCATGCAGTTAAGTAGAGTCAATCAATTCGAATTCCTCTCTCATGCATTCGAATTGACTGGTTATTAATACCAGTCTATTACATTGTAATTAACTATCCAATTACTTTTGATTAATGAAAGCATTCACATCTGCAAGCCATTTTTTGCATTGTTTCATTCTTCAATTCCTGAGTAAAATTGTCTGATCTATCTTGTGAGTTGTGTGTTGATCCACAGATCTATGTGCTCAATTTTATATTGTATCAGAGCCTCAATAGGACAAGGCACTTCTCCTACTATAGATTCATACTTGGATCAAATTTTTTTTTGAGCAAAATTGCTCCTTCCAACACTACACCAGAAGCGGCAAGTTTACCACAGAAATCCTCAGCAAAGGAATTGTTGATCAAGCTTGCTTGATTAACTAAGCTGGGTGTGATGAAAACTTGAAAAGTGTAGGTTGTCCAACCTTACGGTGCCCCTTTTGTGTTCTTGCAGGTACAACTTCGAATGGATTCATCAGTTCCTCTTCTCACCCCATTCACAAGCTATTCAGAATGGAAGTTGAAGATGATTGCATCTCCGAAGAGAGAAGATCTCTATGAGGTGTCTATTGGACTTGCTAAAGAGTCTTATGAGAATGAGAATGACTGACTAAATGACGGTGATGGAGATTTTGGAGCAATAGGCCTGGTCCTTTCTCCTAGCTTGCGCTACCTCACTAAATCTGTTGAATACCCAAAGGATCTCTGGACAAAATTGGACAAAACCTTTGGCAAGCATAATAAGGATCATAATAGCACTTTGGAGAGCACACCCAGCACCACAAGAGTTCTTGATCCAANTTGTTCAAGATGAAGAAGAAGCAGAATCTTCTACACAGTCAATTCGAATTGAAGAAAGTCTCCTTGCAGTGACTCCTTCTCCTGATGCTCCGGAAGTTTATGAGATCTCTGATATCTCATCTTCTCATATGGTTGATACAGAAGAAGACATTCGAATCTCTGATATATTGAATAAAAACTCTTCTTCAATTCTATGCAAACACTCTCCAGTGTTCCTCCTTTAAATTCTGTGTAAAATTTGCCAGTCACTGCTTCAGAGAATGAAGAGGAATTTGATTTCTCTCCCTCCAATGTTGTTGTCGATGTGCAGATAAGTAATTCTTTGGATATTTTGGAGCTTCCAGCAAATTCCTACAGGATTGAATGCACCAAAATTCAGAATTTTGAAGAAGGAGAAAACTGTGCATTTACCATCTCCGTGAACCACACTTTTGGATCTGATATGAACCTATCTGGATTTGATATGATCTTATATGGATCTGATCTGATATTATTTGGTTTGAATTTGAAGTTCTTGTAGCTGCTCTCACCAATTTTGGTGTGAAAAATCAAGTACCGCAAGGCTTCTTCAAATTTGTTGTTAGGGATTTGGTGTTAGTTTCCTCTTATGAGGTTGCTGATATTTTATTTTGTGAATCATTAGTTATTTCCAAAGCTATATCAGATTATGGAGCTCAAGCATTCGCTCTCCACAGTCCCAGGGCTTCTCTACCTTTGGTCACATGCTCATCTCCTCACAAAACTAGTAAAGAGGAAGACATGTTACATCCGCCTAGACACTTGCTCCTAACACTTGGGGTTGATTTTACCACTCATGGTTTGTTGTTCAAGGCTGCAACATATCAGTTGCTTAAGTGTTCCTCACATGACTCGAATCCTCAAGCACTTTTTCTCTCTTATCAGTTGATTTCAGTTGCTCTACATCGGTCCAGTTTTCATCCAGCAGCTGTCTATGTTCCTGATTCAGTTGAGCACATTATTCTTCTTCCGAAGAGGAAGATTCCTCCAGACATAAGATGGAGAAGTCTACATGCCGGGCCCCAGGATACTTGTGCAGAGAAGAACAAGATTGATCCTGATTCTACCTACTTAGTTTGAGCGGGGGCTTTTTTCCCATGTGGTTTTTTCCCCGTTTCCTTGTATTAAGTAGTTACTTTGCTTTAACAGTAATGGGTGACCTATGGTCTTAGTTACCAGGGCCCACAAATTGTCCAAGTTAGCATTCAGGGGGGGTGTTAGGATTATAATCCTCCCTTGTCCAATTTGGTCAATTATGTCTAAATTAGGAGTCTTTTCAGTCTAAATTTACTCACTAGCATCATTGGGTCCACATGGCCTAATTGGGCCACATGTACCAGTTACTAGAGTGTGGGGAACATTAGTTGAGGCTAACTGCCACTGACTGCACTTGCATGCATCAGTTTAGGAGCCTCCTAGACCAATCCCTACAATTTAGGAGCCACTGGGAGTGCCGAAACCAACCTCCTTCAGTTGAGTTCAGTTAGTGACTAGTTAAGCCTAGTTAGGAGTCAGTTACATTCAACTACATCCAGGTGCAATCAATTAGCGCCAGTCATTGATTGATTGCATGTGGGAAGGTGCAATTCCTCACCTACCACATTCAGTTAAACTAGTTAATTGATTCTAACTGACTAGTGCACTGATTTAGACAAGTGGAGCCAACTAGTTGAGCTACGATAGTGATTTAGACATGTCTAGTTATCCATGCAGTTAAGTAGAGTCCAAATTGTCCAAGTTAGCATTCAGGGGGGGTGTTAGGAATCAGGATTATAATCCTCCCTTGTCCAATTTGGTCAATTATGTCTAAATTAGAAGTATTTTCAGTCTAAATTTACTCACTAGCATCATTGGGTCCACATGGCCTAATTGGGCCACATGTACCAGTTACTAGAGTGTGGGGAACACTAGTTGAGGCTAACTCCCACTGACTGCACTTGCATGCATCAGTTTAGGAGCCTTCTATACCAATCCCTACAATTTAGGAGCCACTGAGAGTGTCGAAACCAACCTCCTTCAGTTGAGTTCAGTTAGTGACTAGTTAAGCCTAGTTAGGAGTCAGTTACATTCAACTACATCCAGGTACATTCAGTTAGCGCTAGTCATTGATTGATTGCATGTGGGAAGGCGCAATTCCTCACCTACCACATTCAGTTAGACTAGTTAACTGATTCTAACTGACTAGTGCACTGATTTAGACAACTGGAGCTAACTAGTTGAGCTACAATAGTGATTTAGACATGTCTAGTTATCCATGCAGTTAAGTAGAGTCAATCAATTCGAATTCCTCTCTCATGCATTCGAACTCCTCTCTCATGCATTCGAACTGACTGGTTATTAATACCAGTGTATTACATTGTAATTAAGTATCCAATTACTTTTGATTAATGAAAACATTCACAGCTGCAAGCCATTTATTGCATTGTTTCATTTTTCAATTCCTAGGTAAAATTGTCTAATCTATCTTGTGAGTTGTGTGTTGATCCACAGATCTATGTGCTTAATTTTATACATTCTACTATGGAATGTATGGAGCTGTCAACTGCCTCTTTATCCCCTCCTCTCTGCAATACTCATCAAACACCTTGGAGGTATACTCACCCCCATTGTCTGATTTGAGTACCATGATCCTCCTCTCTGTTTGGTTCTCCACAAGAGCTTTGAACTCTTAGAAACTCTTCAATAATTCTTCTAACTTCTTGCTCCTCAAGAAGTGGATTCAGGTCTTCCTGGAATAATCATCAATGAATGTGATGTAATACTCAAAACATGTCAAAGAGGCAGATGACATGGGACCACACAAGTGTGAATGAATCAATTCAAGCACTCCCTCTGATCTGGTGTCACTACTTGGAAAAGCAGTCTTGGTGTACTTTCCCAAAGCACACCCCCTACACACACCACTCTGCTCTGTGCTGAAATCAGACAAACCTATAGTCATATCTCTCAGCATCCTCAAAGTTGGATGATGAAGATGGGCCATCCTCCTATGCCACAACTCGCACAACTCACTGTTGTTGCTAGTGTGCGCCAATGCATGATGAGACTGGAAGAGAAGCTTGTACAATTTCCCACATCTGACTCTGATGGCATATGAAGCAGATGGTCCTGCTGCCTTGGGAAAGACACGAACTTTCCCATCTAGGACATATACTCCAAAACCCATGTCCTCAATAGTAGAAACTGAAACAAGGTTCTTCTTCAGCCCAAGGACGTACAAGACATCCCTCAGTGTCATGGGCTCCATGGATTCCCTCTCAAAACTGAGAGTCCCACGCGCAACTGCTCTCACCACTATATCATCACCCAACACCACCTCCACATCCAAGCTTGTCTCAGTCATCTCGATGAACATGTCTCGAACACCTGTCATATGCCTCGAAGCACCACTGTCAATATACCACATGTAAGTAGTGGTGGATGCACTCAATGAATGCCTACCTATCATGGAATGCTCTGTCCGGTCCTCCATATCATCACTGGTAATAGATGATGCCCTCTCTATACAACCACTAGCAAAGAGAGAAAACTCTCTCTCAAATCTCGCAACATACTCATCGATTTCTGATGTTGTTGTTGTTTGTTGTTTCTTCTTCTTCTAGTTTGGACACTGCCCAGCATAGTGCCCAAACTTCTGACAAGCAAAGCATTTCACTTTGCTCATGGCCTTCCTATGCTCACCTGTTTGTTGTTTGGTGCCACCTTTACGACCCTTCTTGAACTTCTTCTTCGTCTTACCCTTTACTGCTAAAGCCACATCCTCCTCTTCATCTTTGTTATGAGATGTACTCCACTGTACATACCCTCTACAAGTCTCTTCCTGGATAAACTCTTCCCAAACACGATCCCATGTGGGCATATGCTCACAAGTAACCACTAACTCCACAAATACAACCCATGGCTTTGTCAGCCATTCAGAGCTGTGCAAACCAACTCAGCATCCAATACTCTCTCCCCCACCTCTCCAAGCTCATCTCGAACCTGTGTAATCCTCGTAAGGGAAGAAACCATGTTCTCCTTCTTGTTCATCCAAGTACCCTTCAAGTTCTCCCTTAACACCATTTTCCAATTTTCATTAGAACTCTGGTAAAGTTGGTCAAAGTTGTGCACATTTGATGGGCATAATCTTTCCCATATATATGTGGTATTACATGGTCTTTTATGGAATCAATATGATTCTTTTTGCTTTAACGTCCTGCTTGTCAAATGCGGCCTTATCAACTGCAACTGTAGCAACTATGACTGGATTGGCAGAGGTACTGTTCACTATGTCCCACAGTTCATTCTCCTGCAGTATCAACACTATTCTAGTCTTCCAGGGCTAAAATGCATTCCCCCATCCAACTTGTTTTCTATCATGATTCCCAAGTCCGGTAGCCATCACTTCAAATCAGTCCAAAAACCTGTTTCTTCACAAACCCCTGTTTCACTTATTTCTCCAAGTCTGAAATTTTAATCTGAGTTTCATTTTCAGTCCTTCACTTCAGCTCCGATACCAGGAAAATTTTCAAACCCCAACCCGGTTTCAAGTTTAGTTTTGTTGCATGTGGTTTAATGCCCAAACCCCATCATGTAAAAACATTACATTAAAAAAAATTGACTTTTGCTTGAAACACAGAATTTAATTCAAATAAAACAACTCAGAAATTTATGACAGCCAACTTTTTCACACTCAAAAAATTATAGCAGCCACACAAACATGAAATTTAGACTCAGTATTTTTGACCAATCGGTCCAGGATAAAACCCCTAGGGAAAAACCTGTTTCAGAATTAAATTTTATTTCTACTAGGAAAAAATAAAAAGTTATGACAGCAGTACTTATCTATGTAATTTCTTCTCAAAATATGTGCCAAACACTCTCTGAATGAGAAGCTGAAGCTTTCAGACTTTCTTCTCAAAATCTGTGCACTCTAATCTGCTGTATGGCCGGCCTCACACGTGCGGACTTGAGAAGCGTGCAAAATCAGTTCAGAACAGTCCTCGATTTCTGTGCAAAAACCAGCATTTAATGCCTTGAAACTTGTGGTGTACAGACAGCATTAAATGCTTCCAAATACCTCGAAACTCGTGTTGTACTCCGCTTAGATTTTCATGCAGCTATACGGTCTGGCACTGTATGGTCTGCCTAGAATTTTGTGCCAATAAATGCTGCTGTACTTTGCATTGGAAATCGTGTTGTACAGTCTCTCTTTTCCTGCTATACGGCCATCTAGAAATTCGTGCCCTTCACTTTCAGAATTTAATGCAAGTATTAAAATTTAAATGCCTACTCTCTCTTGGAAATCATGCCAAGGTCAAGCTCTAAAATTTGCAAGGGTTTTCTCTCTCTCACTTGGAAGAAATCGACTTCTCTCTTGTTTCCAAATCTCATGGTCACAATTGAATCTCCTCAATGCCTTTCCCTAGCTTTTTGCTTGAGTAACCACCATCTTCAACATCAATGGCCAAGATTAAAAACCAACTAAATGAGATCTAGGGCCTTTATTAAATCTCAATTTTTCTCATTAAAAGCATTAATTTACTTTTAAATAATAAATGAGACATTTAATACTAATCCATCTTTTTAATTCTTATAAAGTCACATTTTAAAATTTTAATACTCCAGCTCACTTTAAAAGTCACTTTATAAAAATAAAGTCATTCTCACTTTAAAATTACTAGGGACCACAACTTTTAAGTGTTCATGTCCACCCCAAGGCATCACAAGGTGAACAAACACTTCCTTGGTTATTTTTCAACAAGTAGCCAGGTTTTGTGCTTATGTATTGGAGTCTTGTACAAACAGAAGCAGAGTCTGGCCTGACTGTTATCAGATGTAACCTTCCTGTTTATCTTTAATATGTAGTTCTTCTTACTTAAAAAATAAATAAATAAATAAATGATTCCACACTAATTGAACCGATGTCTGGTCAGCTTAAGTTGAGATCACTTGAATCTCAAAACACTTAATATATCAAAATAATTGGGAGTGAATAGATAGGCAAGAGGATTGGCCTACCATTTTGCTGGAAACATAATTGAAAATGCGTTTCTTCCAAGCATCAACAGCAGCTTTCCAGCCATCGGTTTGCTTGTCGACAACAGCTTATGCCTTCGAATGACAAAAACTGCAATAGACAATTGCGCAGGATATAGGGATGGCTGCTTCTCGTCCAGAAAATAAGAATTCATTACATGATACAGCAACTGAGGTACAAATGAACTAGATAAGATAAGATAAGATAAGATAATTTTATTTATGTCCACTAATGACCACAAAGTAGGTCAACAGGATTGTCGGTTACAATGATGCTCGTGCATGTAAGAGGACCAAACGATCTCCCTTAAAAGGAAATACAATACAAGAAGTAAGATAGAAAAGAAGTAAAAGTGTACAAAGCGAGTTGGGCTGAAGCATGGGAGAGTTCTTGCCCCAGTCTCAACATTGTAACCCTGCACAGGATCCGGGATCCAAAATGACCGAGGAATGTCTAGTTCTCCTAACATCCGAGGCTAAAGGAGGAAAACTGGGGGAAGTGCAAAAGTGTCTGCTGGTCTGAAGAGGAACTGGTGGACGCAGGGCGCCCTCTGGGTTGATGTCGATGAGGTCTGGAGGGCCTTGTGCGCCTCTTGTAGGAAGGTCTGGTGCGAAGCTGTCGCTAAGAACTCGTGGGTCAAGAGCCATCAATCTTTACTGATCTGGGAACTGGATCGGTATCTAGGTCGGTAGATCTTTTGGTGCCCTTGGAAGAAGGTAGTATGCTGAAGAACGTTGTGATCCTCTGTGTGGTGTCTGGTCTGGTGGGGGGCTGGAGAACCTGCGCTCAGAACCTAAGAGCCTCCTGAATGTAAAGTGCTAGGCATCTCTGGTCGGTGTATTTGAAGAAGAGGGCTAGAGTTTGTGCCCCCCTAAAGAAGTAGTGGAAGCGTCCTCTGATCTCGTAGTATATAGGGCATCTAAAGATGAAGTGCGACTCGGTTTCCACTTCCTGTAGATGACATAGCTGACAGATCCCATCCGATCTATCACTTTGGTGGTCGATCTCTACCCAGAGTCTATGGGATCCTACTCTGAGCTGTTCGAGAGGGATCCGAAGGACATGCATCCAATGGCGAAATGTGTACTGGGGCCAGACAATGAGCCCGTCTCTGATCTCCAAAAAGTGTTCAGCATAAAAGGCCATCTTTGGGCGCAATCCTCCCGGAGGATTGACCCAAGTAACCTGGACGTACGTACTGCTTGTAAACATCCTCTCTGATGATCGTGTTCAACTCCTGTCGGGTAGGTAGAAGGTGACCGGGGGCATCCAAGGAGTACCGAAACGGGGAGAGATGATCTAACTGGATCCCCATTGATGTACGAAGACTCGAGACTCCTGTGAGCCAACATTTGGTTCTGCCTAAATGGGTAACTCGGTAAATGGTCTCAGCAGAGCAATAGGCTAGATAAGGGTACCTGTCCCGACCTTTTGAGGAGTCGGCTAACCCTCGGATCGGATGTAAGAAGGAAACCAATCTGAAGACTATCTCAAGACGAAAGGGCTGGGCCCCAAACTCAGCGAGGATGATGTCCTGCGGAATTGTCTGCTTACATCTGGTGATAAGCCGAAGGAGAAGGATCTGGACTCTCTCAACTGAGGCCGAATCCGACTCGAGCAAAGATGGTCCCCAAATTTCTTATCCATATAAAACAGTAGGACGAATCAAGGTATCTAGCAAGTTCATCTTGGACGAGATATCCTGGAAGTGGTGGCGAAAACATTGTCTCTCAAGAAGGGCTAGGGACCCATTTCCCTTGTTGATTCGAGGCTGGAGAGTTGGTCGTAGGCTGAAGCGGGGACCAAAAAACTAGACTCCCAGGTAAGTGTAAGTACTGGTGATCTCGATTTCCTCCCCCTTGAATAAGAAGCGATAGTCCGTGGTTTTTTTTACCCCATTGAAGATCATAAGCTTTGTTTTGCTCAAGTTCACTGTTAGCTTTCAGAGGTCACAAAACAATGCTAAGGCATCAAGTTGTCTCTGCAGACCTTCCGGGGAGGAAGATAAGAGTACTACATCGTCAGCAAAAAGTAGGATAGAGATCAAGACATGGTGGAGTAGGCACCCATCTACTTCCTGGATATACTCGTGGAGAAAGGCCTCCAACTCATCAATGTAGATTCCAAACAAGGTGGGAGAAAGAGGGCAACCTTGTTTCACCCCAATGGCGCTACGGATGAACTCAGATAAACCTCGAGTTGTGCGAAAGCGGCCATGGACTGACTCATAGAGGCGCATAATAGTTGTCAACAGGATCGTCGAGATGTTGATGTCTCTTAGCCGCTGCAATAAATCTTCTCTCGGAACTGAGTCGAAGGCTTTCCAGAAGACTACGAAGAAACAGTAGACTTTCGAGGAACGGTGGCGTGCCTCCTCAATCACAACCCGAAGAGTAAAAATGTGGTCGATAGTCTGATGTGCTAGTCTGAACACTACCTGACCTCAAGCTCTAAGATTTCTCTGCTCAAGATCGCTGGAAAGCTTCATATGGAGAACGGTGGCGTATAACTTTGAGAACGTGTGGCCTACCATGATCGTTCTATAGTTGTTGGGATCAGAAGTGGAACCTGACTTGAAACCGGGTTGGGGTCTAAGATTTCAAAGTATTGAAATTTACATACTTCTTGTTTCATAGGCGGTATCCTTTTTTCCCAATCGATAAGGCACTGGTCTTCTATAATATCCCAAATCCCGATATTTTCTATTTCTATACAAATATGCTGATACAACGGGGCATGCAAACTGCCAAGCAAAAATCCCTATTCTATAGGAAAAATTAGGGTTAGAGTTTGCGAGATAGAATGAACACTTACCACTGATAAGCCAGCTGAACTGCTCCGGAGAAAGTATGCAAGCACCGGATACTGGATCGGAAATAGGTGGATCTCCTCTGCTCCAGGTGAACCCCAACAACAAGACGCCCCAGTCAGAAAAGGGTGACGCCCTCAAGGAAGGAGGTGTCCGATGGAACTGCGAATTTGCCGAGTCAATAGGTTTTCAGTGCCGGAGAGAATGCCTGATGCATACGGAGGTTCTGAGACCTCTAGGCAGGGTAGCGAATTGCTTCAGAGAGGCAGCTACTCACGCCCTCGAAC
>LPNX010819283.1:130787-174903 GCA_001517045.1 Pseudotsuga menziesii | reverse complement strand
TCGACCAAATGATGATGCCCTAGATCTTCTATGGATGGCATCAGTTCTTAGCTGATTCCCTAGCTGTCAGTAACCGCTCGAACCCATAGGAATCACATAGGTTAGTGATTTTGGGGCCTTAAGGCCTAATTGGAAGAGGACATTACATCTTCTTTTTATGCATGTTGAAACTTTAAATTATTCTATAAGATACTTTGTCAAATTTTCTTTCCTAGTTTAATTCATTACCTCCTAAGTCGCATTTTCCAAGGCAAGCATCCTTAGTTTTTTATTTAGGGCCTACCTCCCTTGGCTTTTGTTTAGGATTTGGCCTAAACAGGAGTCGAGTGTTGTTGTGACAGTTGGCACCCGACTCGTTGACTTGCCCCCAAGGCTGCTCTTAGTGGGTTGACATATTTTCCCACGTTCACGTGCAAATCTCAACGGCAACGGGATTAATCCAAATTCTTCCAAGGGAAGCCCAAGAATAACTTTTAGGGTTATACAAATAAAGTTCAAAAGACTAGTCAAAGCTTTCCAAGTACAATTCTACCAAGTCAAAATATATACCATGTAAAATTAGGAAATTGTGTCAGCAATTTGCAAATGCATGAAAACTTGAGGCCAAATTTTGGAAACACGAAACTGCCTCAAATGTCGTTATTTAATTGAAAAAAATCATTTGAAATGTTCCTAGACAACATTGAAAATCTTCCTATGATGGATCATGGGAGCAAGATGTTTACAGTTTGTGATAATACTTCTAATCCAATATGCAAGATTTGTTTTAAAATGTTGCCATTCCTAAATTTAGAGCCTCGTTGATCATGTATTTTCAATTTGTATTCAGATATGTACTGCACTTGGTGCCATTTTGATATATTCAACCTTACATGGTATATATATTAGAAGACTTTGCATATTTTGTCTCTAATGGTTTGGAATATTTAAAATAAAAAATTTCTTTAAAATTTTGAATATTTTATGTTTTTTTTTTAAAGCCGAGTCATTGAAATCAAATTGGTCTGAGTCATTGCCGAATTCGAGTCAGAGCCGAGTTGACCCTTGACCAGATATGAGTCGGTGTCCAAGTTTTACACCATTGCTTAATATGTAGAATTGGTCATAAATGACAATTGGCATAAGAATACAACTTCGTTGTAAACGAAGAGCATTGGCTTATTTATTCTTTGCAGTTAAGGACCAAAGATATTTAATCCTCACAAGAAGCAACCTACCATAGTATTGTCCTTTATAGTATAAACGATATTTTAAAAGTCAGAATCAGTCTCTGAACCCGCTGATAGTCCAACTGGACTCGAGTTGGACTCAGATTGGAATCAGGCTGATTTATAGTTAATGAACATGTTTACGAGAAAATACATAAATATGAACCTGTTTGATTAAGTAAATTTATCTCCCGAGATGGACTCTATAACAGATAACTCATGTACAAGAACTGTTTATTTATATTAACATTTTTAAATTATCTGCTTGACTCTTCATTGATCTGATTCTAACTGCAATAACCAAAACAAATTATGATTTGATCCTCCCCATTCAACTGTTGTTGATTGAAAATGATATTCCGGGAGTTCTATTCCAACAACCACTGCAGGGTATCCCTTATTCTTTGTTTTGTAAAACATAAATCCATTTTGTGCAGTTTCCACCAATTTCCCATGTCATCAGTGAATCAATCCCTCCACAATAAACATGCTAATTTCAATGGAAACACTTGATCTCCCCTCCTAAACTCAACGGAACACATTGAATTTCTCCTTCACTCTCCATCCCTTGCTTCTAATTTTCAAAATGAACCAAAAAGGTTAGAAAAAAAAAATTATAGGCAACCTGGAACTGATCTCTGAACTGCGTTGAGGCACAGTTTGGTGCCTTTGGAGGTTTGGCTGGTTCTGGTTATGGTTTAGTCAATTTTTAAAACACAAAGTATAAAGCAGCAGTTGGAGCAGCATGTCAAGTGATTCGGTTTAGGAGAAAACTTGGGCAATTTATACTTACATCAAGTGCACGCAACAACATTGTTTTGTGATAATCAAAGCACGACTATTTTGAAAAAAGTCCAATAATTCTACTAGAAAAATAAAAGTTGATGTGCATCATCATTTATGAAAGAGCTTGTGCAAAACAAGGCGAGAGAATTGATCTAATGCAAATCTGAAGGTCAACTTGCAGATATATTCACAAAGGCCTTCATCATGGAGAAATTTAAAAATTTTAGAGATACTTTCTGTGTTCAGAAAAACAAAACAATCATTAAGCAGAAGATTGAAATTAATGCTCATTTTGTTCACAAATCAAGTCAAAACAAACATTGGAAGAATATTGTAATTGAAATGGAAGATTGATTTGTAACTTAAATTTAGTTTTGTTGAAATCCAATGATTTTAAACTGGAACTTGATATTCAAACATGGAAAAAATTAAGAGTCAAGGATTTGGTAATAAATGGCTGTGTATCCTTATTAAAAATGTGTAGTTGGAAGCTGTACTCACAATTTTAGCAGAAAGTGTATTTTACGCAAATAATAATACTAGACAAAAAAACGAGGTGCATCATCATTTATGAAAGAGCTTGTGCAAAACAAGGCAAGACTCTAATGCAAATCTGAAGGTCAACTTGCAGATATATTCACAAAGGCCTTGAGCATGGAGAAAATTAAAAATTTTAGAGATACTTTGTGTGTTCAGGAAAACAAAACAATCATTAAGCAAAAGATTGAAATTAATGCTCATTTTGTTCACAAGTCAAGTCAAAAAAAACATTGGAAGCATATTGTAATTGAAATGGAAGATTGATTTGTAACTTAAATTTAGTTTAATTGAAATCCAATGATTTTAAACTGGAACTTAATATTCCAACATGGAAAAAATTAAGAGTCAAGGATTTGCTAATAAATGGGTGTGAATCCTTATTAAAAATGTGTAGTTGGAAGCTGTACTCACTTACAATTTTAGTAGAAAGTGTATTTTACACCACTCTATGCACTTGTTGATTTTGTTTCAAGTTGTAAACAATTCCAATCAGTTCAACATGGGGTTTTAATATTTTGATTTTCCTAACCTGCTCCTGCAGACAATGTCATTCTGTAGTCCTACCTGGTATCATAACCTTGCCTTACCATGCATTCTTGCCTTCCAGTCTTTGCAAGCACTGTAATCATCACGCCTTGCAATCTTCACAGATTCCAAAATTGTCTTGCAATTGCACATGTTCCAACCTTATATGCATAATGCCAAAATCTAATCTTGCAATGCTGCATCCTTATGTTGTGATCCCACATACAGCAACTGTGTCTTGATGCTGTAACTTCCTGTGTTATACACAAATCCAGTGCAACTATCATGCAGTTTTTGCAACAACAAAACATTTTTCCATGGTGCTTGGTTGGTTTGCAACCTTAATGTATAGTTCCTGACTGCAATGCAACCCTGCTTTATGTCAACTGAATTCACTGCTAATCTAATCTTACAATGTTGCATCCTTATCTTGTGATCCCACATGCAGTAACTGTGTCTTGATGCTGTAACATCCTGTGTTATACACAAATCCAGTGCAACTATCTTGCGGTTTTTGCAACACCAGAACATTTCCCCATGGTGCTTGGTTGGTTTGCAACCTTAACATATAGTTCTTGACGGCACCACAACCCTACTTTATGTCAATTGAATTCACTGCTAACCTGCCTTGCAGTTGTCAACTACCCTGGTACCTTGCCTTTTGGCTTCACCACTACCTTGCCTCACAGTTTTTGATTAAAATGCAACCTTTGCCTTACTTTTTGCAAGTCAGAGTCCAGACAATACAAGACTTGACCTTAGGGCACAAAAAGCTCCTAATGTGAATTGTTCTCTCTCAAAAAAAGTAACTAGCTACAATTGGATGTGAATGTGCAATATTGATTGAAAACAAATCAGCAAATATGTTCACCTATTAAACAAACAGGCAATGAAAATTCTGGATTCCTTCACGAGGAAATTTAAACTTTATATATTACAATGTAATTTAGTACAACAGCAGTGAAAGCTGGGCAAAATTCAATATTCTCAAATACAAATGTCATTGGTTAGTCTTCTTTAAGAGAAAGTGTACTACTAAAAGACAATTACTTGGGAAATTATACCTTTATAATAAAAAGGATGGCAAAAGCCAGAAATTGTTTTACCTGGCAAATTTGTGTACTCCAATTTCCATACAAAATCTTGGACACCAGAACAGACTCTGCCTGCAAAACAACACAACAGTTTATAGGGTAACAAGCTCACCATTTAAACCAAAATCTCTTCTGAGATTTCAATCAAAAGGGATTATCTGAATGATAGAAAATAATGGGCAACCAATGATGATATATGAAACAACAGACATTTACATATAGCATGCAAACAAAGAAAGGTTAGAACATAGAAGCAAACATATGAAGAGCGAAAAGCGATGAAAATTAGTAAAGCTTCACAATATATAATATTAAAGATGCTGAGATTGTAAAACACCTCAGAATTAAGGAACGCGTGAAAATTAGCTACGCGATAAACAATGGATTGAGAAACAAAGCACAAGAAGATGAAAATAGTCATGGAATTATTTAATAACAGCAGCAATTAATGATAACTTTAAAGCACGGAAGATGGTAACACCCATGTGCACAACTTTAAGTGTTACATTTGGTAGGAGAATAGCTTAATAAAGTCCTCAAATGTTGAAAGCCCCTAGTCATGACAGGATTGGTCCAAAAGATGGTAGATCTAATCATCAAGTTTGATCACTACGGTTACACAAAACGTATTGTTACCTATTGGATCTGAACACAAGATAAGTCCAATCTTCCAAGTACAACCCCTAGGGAAACTCTTGGAAGTTCTACCCACTGTCACCTCAGTAGAACTTCCCTTCACTTTATGTTGGTTCTCTTCCGGCACAAAGGAGATTTCCCTACATCAACTCACCAATCTGTCTGTTAGCACGGATCTGAAAATCAGATTAGAGATTTGTGTGTTTAATGAGCTTCTATAGAAAAAGGGTGAGAAGACAAGTATGACTGAGTGCCTTCATCTGTGGGAAAATGGATCAAAGTTACTTGATAAAGAAGTTTTTAATATGAAAGAGAAATCACCAATTAAATCCCCCACGCTGATGCAAAGAATAACACGATAAGCCCATTAAGATGATTTCTCATTTACCAGCTCAAAACCAACCAGCATATGATGCAATAAATAAAGAAAAGAGATCAGCAACAGCCATCAAACAAGAGTGAAAAGCAGCCTTAATCTTCATTTACAAACATCAAGGGACAAGGAGGGCATAAATATCTCTCCAAAAAATCCTTTTTAGCATCCAAACCTATGTTGTTGGGAGCGGTGACTAAGTTACCAGGACACTTGGGTATGGGGATGGGGTCAGGGACAGCGAGGGGTACAAGGACGGACGGGGTCGGGGAAGGGGACGCCATTTTTTGAAACATAAAAATAAAACATGTCAGTCACATCAGACATGCATATTTCAGATCTCTTTACAAATTATGAATCATGATTCATAATTCTAAATTCAATGATTCATTGAAAAATGAACATTCACATTGAAAATTTGAAACATAAAATTTGATAAATCATAGACACAGTAGATATCAATTGGGAGACTGAAAGTTACATAAAACTTGATAAATCACTGTACCAAGCAGCTGTAACAAACAGTCAAACTCAGATCTGAAGGTACACTTGAAATCTGATTTTAAACACCTATTTGCACTGCTGTTACAAGCAATAAAAAGTTGCAAATGTATTCCTGGGTTGATGTGAGTGTATGTCTAAGTATTAAATAGATATGTATATTTTTTATGTGCACATTTGGTAGTCAAATTATGTTCCATGAGTGGTGAACACGAAACCATAAAAACATTCCTTGTAAATCAATGCAAAATAAGTATACCAGATTTGGACAATATTCAATGGAATTTGAACAGTGTTTTAAAGTGTTTGACATAAATCCTGAACAAGACTCCATACGCAGTTAGCAAAATGTTAGATCAGATTTGGTTGGGGGTCATTACATTTTCCCCAGCGGATTTGCATTTTGCTAAGTCAGCCATACCCCTGGAGTACCCAAACACGGGATACGTCGTACCATTTACACTATAAGTACCCCTTTTTTTATAACGGAGTCTCAGGTATGAGGAGCCAGTGCAGGGTACAGGAGGGTACAGCAGGAAACATACCTTACATGTACCCTGTGTTACCGGATCCACCACCCCAGTGTGTAGGATCCACAGATCCACGGATCCGATACATATCTGGATCGGATCCACCTCGGATCCACCATGGAAACGTATCCCCTGCAGCAGGAAACGTATCCTAGTCCCATGAAACGGATCCTATGAAAAATATAAAAAAAAATACTGAAATTTTCAAGCGGATCCTGTGAGAAATCATACAATTCCTGAAATTTTCAAATGGATCCTGCAACTTCCAATGCTTCTATGACCCATTGATCCCCCCAAAATATTATTTTTTAATGAAAAACTTAAAAACCCTAGACACCTAATGACTAATAGCGTAAACCCCATTCCTACTCAAGGTCTGATCTATCCTTATGTCAATATATGCTCTTGAACTCTAATATATCAATATCAAGGTCTGCTCTCAAGGTTTTTATTTGATATATCTTTATGGTCAAGGTCTGCTGTCAAAGTATGATCTATCTTTATGTACTATGTTGTTGCTCACTTCACCTACATTGTTCTGTATTCTTGCCATATCGTTCAAGAAAAGCACTTTATTCTCTGATGATAGGGACATGTGGATGTGGCTCACAAAAACACTATTATGACTTGCTTCAAGTTCATGTTGAAATGGTTTTTAAAATTATCAATATCACAGCTTATCAAATTATCAGTTATGGTACATGAACTCTCTTTTTTGGCAATAACTTATAGTCTTACTCTTGTGTTTCCTAAATAGTTTTGTTTCTTCATTCTATTTTTTTATTTATTATAAAAATATTTTTATATTTGTTTGTACTTGTCATTTCCCCGCCGTATCCGGATCCTGGGTTTTAAAAAATCTAGCGAATCCGGATCCGTATTTGTATCTGTATCCTGGTAACTTAGCATGTACCCAAGTAGCCGATACATGTACCCGGTACAGTTGCGTGTACCCATGCTACACAAAACGAGGACCAGGACCTGTTAGTTTTGTACCTAGGAATTTGTTCCCTAAGTGACTTTTTGCCTAAGTCACTTAGAAAGGGGAAAAAGGTGACCCTCACATTAAAAGCTACTTAATGAGACTTTATAAAGTTAAAGTCACTTTTTGATAAATTTAAGTGGGTGAGTAAATTTATTTAAGTGATTTAAATAAATGTGATTTTTACTCTCATTGAATCTTCGCCATTGGATTGGATCTTTCTCCACCATTGGATTAGATTCCCACTTAAGGTTTAGACAAAAAGGGTTGAGGGAGGCAAAACACTTCACTTTTTCATTTTTGGAGAAGGAGAGACTGAGCTGAGAGAGAAGGAGGTCGAGCTAGGGCATTGGCACGATTCCCAAGAAGAGAGACTGCACAGAAATCGAGGGTACGGACTGCATTAATTGCTGGCACAATTTTCGAGGGTGTATGGACTGCATTTAATGCTGCACAGAAATCGAGACAGAGGTACGGACTGCATTTAATGCTGCACAGTTTTCGAGGTGTACTGACTGCATTTAATGCTGCACAGTTTTCAAGGTGTACGGATTCCGTACAGTACGGATTTTGGCACAGTTTTCTAGGCAGATTTTTGGCACAAAAATCGAGGTAAACTCTGCACAGTTTTCGAGATAAAACAGGGCACAGAAATCGAGGCCGTACAGTTGTACGGACTGCTGTTATTTTTCTGCACAGTTTTCAAGGCTTTGCTGGGCACGTTTTTCAAGATTTTGAGATGAAATCTTGGGTGGAGATAAGTTAAATTTTCACTGTATTTCTGTTCTGATATTTTGCTAAAGATTATAAAATCTCTCTCTCTCTCGAACTGGTTTTCCCCGTGGGGGGTTTTCCAGGGCTTAATTTTGGCCAAAAATCCCTGAGTCTATCATTTTATGGTGTGATTGTTAAATGTGTTTTTCAGCCTGTTAGTGTATTTTACTGTGTGTTTAATTGTTCAGTAAAATTTCATAAGTAACCTACAGCCAATGCAAAACCGGTTGTATGTGAAAACCACGAAATGTTGACAAACCAGCGAACAGTAAAATGCAGAATTTCTTCATGGTATCAGAGCTTGGGGGCAAAAAACAGTGATAGTTTGTAGACACGCAGAAATTTTCAGATCTCATAAATTTTTAGTATTTTACCTTCTGTCAGTGAGCAGCACTTTGTTGGATTGGTGTAGAGATGGCTACAGGTCTTAGACTGGAGGATAGGCTGGATGGGACAGGAAATTTTGTGCCGTGGAAGGCCAAAATTTTATTGATACTGGAGGAGAATGAGTTATGGCCAGATATAGTTAGGAACACTACAGCTAACCCGGTTGTCATTCTCGCATCAGCAGATGCAGCAGCTCTATCAGCTTTCAACAAGAAGGACTGTAAAGCTAGGAGGATCATTCTAGATGCAGTTAAAAACCACATAATCCCTCACATTTCAGGCAAGACTAGGCCACACTTGATGTGGTCAGCCTTGATCTGTTTGTATGAGAGTTCCAATGAGAACAGGAAGATGGTTCTCAAAGAGAAACTCAAAAGTATAAAGATGAATGGGGGTGAGGGAGTCACAGCATATCTTACCAGGATTTCTGCAGTTCGGGATGAACTTGCAGCGGTTGGGGAGGTGGTATCCGCTACAGAGCTAGTACGCACAGCAGTGAATGGGGCTTCAAAGCCCTGGGGTGCATTTGTGCAATCCATAGTGGGCAGAGAGAACCTACCTACCTGGGACAGACTTTGGGATGACTTTGTGCAGGAGGAGACTAGGAGAGGTCTTGTACAGGGCAGTACATCTCACAGTGGGGTTGATGACGAGAATGTGGCTTTGGCAGCACCAGCACCAGCAGCAGAGTGGGCAGAAGAAAGACTTGAGTAAAATCAAGTGTTATGCATGTCAGGCGTTTGGGCACTATGCTTCAAAGTGTCCAAGCAAGAAGAAGAAGAAGGGACAAGGACAGCAGACAGCAGCCTCAGCAGAGGTTGATGAGTTTGGTGATGCATTTTAGAGGGAGTTTTCCCTATATGCTGGACAGATGGAGAGAGAGAGAGTCTCTTTAGCCACCAGCACAGACATGGATATGGATAGTGAGCATTCATTGTTGGCAGGTCATCAGGGGAGTCCATCCACCTCTACTACTTGGTATATTGACATCGGAGCCTCGAGCCACATGACTGGAGCTCGAGAGATGTTCTCGAAGCTATCTCAGACAGGTAGAGATGTGGAGGTTGTCCTTGGAAACAACACCGTTGTTAGAGCTGTTGGTCGGGGGACCATTACATTTCAGAGGGAGTCGATGAGTCCCATGACTCTGGGGGATGTGTTGTATGTCCCTGGGCTGAAAAAGAACCTTGTGTCAGTTTCCACCATTGAGGACAGGGGTCTTGGGGTGTGCTTTTCAGATGGGAGAGTGCAGATGTATCCCAGGGCTACAGGTATGTCTAGTGCCACGGACATTGGAGTCAGATGTGGAAAGTTGTACAAGCTCTTGTTTCAGCCACAGTGCGCTCTAGCACACAGCAGCAGCAGTGAGCTATGTGAGCTATGGCATCGGAGGATGGCCCACCTACATCACCCAGCTCTCAGATTGTTGAGGAGCATGGTTACAGGATTACCGGAGTTCAGCATTGAGCAGAGTGATGTGTGCAGGGGGTGTGCTTTGGGAAAGTACACCAAGACTGCTTTTCCGAGCAGTGACACGAGAGCTGCAGGGGTGCTAGATCTTATCCATTCTGACATATGCGGCCCTATGTCATCATTGTCTTTGACAGGTTTTGAGTACTACATTAGCTTCATTGATGACTACTCCAGGAAGACCTGGATCTACTACTTGAGGAGCAAGAAGTCCTCACTTGTGTTGAGAGTCTTCCAAGGGTTCAAAGCCCTTGTGGAGAAGCAGACGGGGAGGAAGATCCGGATGTTGAGATCGGACAATGGGGGTGAGTATACCTCCAAGGAGTTCAATGCATTCTGCAGACAGGAGGGCATTCAAAGACAGTTGACAGTTCCTTACACTCCTGAGCAGAATGGAGTAGCAGAGAGAAAGAACAGGTCGATTGTGGGGGCAGCCAGAGCAATGCTTCATGATCAGGGGTTACCTTTCTTTCTATGGGCAGAGGCATGTAGCACTGCAGTTTATCTGCAGAACAGGAGTCCTCACAGGGCAGTGGGGAGGAAGACTCCAGAGGAGATGTATTCAGGCAAGAAGCCTGAGGTGGGCCACTTTCGCATATTTGGCTCGTTGACTTACTCTCCCGTCCCTTCTGAGAAGAGGATGAAGTTTGATCCCACCGCAGAGAGAGGCATATTTGTGGGATATGACGAGACTTCGAAGGCCTATCGGCTTTACTTACCTAGCCTGAGGAGAGTTGTTGTCCGGCGGGAAGTGAAGTTTGATGAGGAGAGAGCCTTCAAGAAGTCTAGGGAGTTAGAGCAGGGGGAGACACCAGCTCCCACACCTCAGTTGGTACAGGCTTCTTCGATGCAGCTATCAGGTCCACAGGTTTCTGGAGTGACTGGATCACAGGGTACAGGCACAGCTTCTACAGGTTCAGTGACTCAGGTGGCTAGCACTTCAAGGACAGTTTCAGGGACAAGTTCAGGGTTGAGTCCTCAGATCACAGGTTCGTCAGGCACAGGTTCATCAGGTATTGGTCCTCGGGGTGTTGGACCTTCAGGTACTGGGACTTCCTCAGATGAGGAGATCCCAATACCAGTTTGGGAGGAGCAGTCTTCAAGGAAGAGGAAGCCTAAGTGGCTTCAAGAGACCTTGAAGGATGCAGAGGCATTTGGTAGGCCCCAGGAGCAGATCAGGACAGTGGTGGAGCCAAACAGGTATGGTATGGCCCTTGTTGCGAGTCTTCGTGACTTTGAGCCATCCACATTTGAGGAGGCTTCCCAGCATCAGGTATGGAGAGATGCCATGATGGAAGAGTACCATTCCATCATGAAGAATGATGCTTGGGAGATAGTGCCGAGACCTAAGGGGAAGTCAGTTGTGACTTCCAAGTGGCTTTACAAGATAAAGCATGCTGCAGATGGCAGTGTGGAGAAGTACAAGGCTCGGTTTGTGGCGCGGGGGTTCTCACAGGTTGAGGGAGTTGACTATGATGAGACATTTGCTCCAGTTGCTTGGTATGCTTCTATCAGGGCAGTTATATCTATAGCAGCAGAGATGGGTTGGAAGATCCACCAGATGGATGTGAAGACTGCATTTCTCAATGGTCTTCTGCAGGAGGAGGTATATTTAGAGCAGCCACAGGGATTTGAGATCCATGGGAGAGATTCTCATGTGTGCAAGCTGAGGAAAGCCTTGTACGGACTGAAGCAAGCTCCTAGAGCTTGGTACTCCAGGATTGATACTTACTTGACATCGATGGGATTCCAGAAGAGTGAGGCTGATCCCAACCTATACTTCATTGTGGTTGGAGGAGATCCGCTCATTCTTCTGCTATATGTTGATGATCTATTTATCACAGGTGATGAGCGTCTCATTGCACATTGCAAGAGAGATCTAGCATCGAAGTACGAGATGACAGACATTGGACTGATGCATTACTATCTGGGGATGAAGGTTTGGCAGGAGCCTGGACATATTTTCCTTGGACAGGGGAAGTATGCAGTTGATATTCTAAAGAGATTTCGGATGGAGGACTGCTGGCCAATGTGTACGCCTATGATCACCAACTGGAAGCAACTTCATGCTTCCGAGGGTAAGTTGGTGGATCCCACTTTATATCGTCAACCCATTGGGTCATTGATGTATCTGGTCAATACCAGGCCAGACTTGTGTTTTGCGGTTAACACTCTTAGTCAGTTCATGGTTGAGCCTAGGAGTGTGCACTGGACTGCCGCAAAGCACATACTGAGATATCTTGCAGGTACGGTGGATTATGGTCTGGACTACAGGGGTTCAGGTGGAGTCAGCTTGGTTGGGTTCACAGATTCAGACTAGGTAGGTTGTGTGAGGGATCGGAAGAGCACTTCCGGTGGTTGTTTCAGTTTGGGCTCGGCAGCAATGTCGTGGTTCAGTCGGAAACAGAAGTCCGTTGCACTGAGTTCTGTTGAGGCTGAGTATATGGCAGCCAGTCAGGCTACTTGTGAAGCACTGTGGCTTCGCAAGTTATTGGTAGATTTATTTGATCAGCAGCTTAGGCCTACGGTGATCTATTGTGACAATCAGAGTTGCATTCAGCTCTCTGAGAATCTAGTGTTTCATGACAAGTCGAAGCACATTGAGATCAGGTACCATTTCATCCGTGACTATGTTCAGAGAAGGGCAGTTGAGCTACAGTATATATCCACTGATGAGCAAGTAGCAGACATTCTGACGAAGTCTTTGGGGAGGGGGAAGTTTGTCTTCTTCAGAGATAAGTTGGGAGTGGTGCAGAACACCTTCCTCGGTAAGAGGGAGTGTTAGCTTTGTACCTAGGAATTTGTTCCCTAAGTGACTTTTTGCCTAAGTCACTTAGAAAGGGGAAAAAGGTGACCCTCACATTAAAAGCTACTTAATGAGACTTTATAAAGTTAAAGTCACTTTTTGATAAATTTAAGTGGGTGAGTAAATTTATGTAAGTGATTTAAATAAATGTGATTTTTACTCTCATTGAATCTTAGCCATTGGATTGGATCTTTCTCCACCGTTGGATTAGATTCCCACTTAAGGTTTAGACAAAAAGGGTTGAGGGAGGCAAAACACTTCACTTTTTCATTTTTGGAGAAGGAGAGACTGAGCTGAGAGAGAAGGAGGTCGAGCTAGGGCATTGGCACGATTCCCAAGAAGAGAGACTGCACAGAAATCGAGGGTACGGACTGCATTAATTGCTGGCACAGTTTTCGAGGGTGTATGGACTGCATTTAATGCTGCACATAAATCGAGACAGAGGTATGGACTGCATTTAATGCTGCACAGTTTTCGAGGTGTACGGACTGCATTTAATGCTGCACAATTTTCAAGGTGTGCAGATTCCGTACAGTACGGATTTTGGCACAGTTTTCTAGGCAGATTTTTGGCACAGAAATCGAGGTAAACTCTACATAGTTTTCAAGATAAAACAGGGCACAGAAATCGAGGCCGTACAGTTGTACGGACTGCTGTTATTTTTCTGCACAGTTTTCAAGGCTTTGCTGGGCACGTTTTTCAAGATTTTGAGATGAAATCTTGGGTGGAGATAAGTTAAATTTTCACTGTATTTCTGTTCTGATATTTTGCTGAAGATAATAAAATCTCTCTCTCTCTCTAACTGGTTTTCCTTGTGGGGGTTTTTTCAGGACTTGATTTTGGCCAAAAATCCCTGAGTCTATCATTTTATGGTGTGATTGTTAAATGTGTTTTTCAGCCTGTTAGTGTATTTTACTGTGTGTTTAATTGTTCAGTAAAATTTCATAAGTAACCTACAGCCAATGCAAAACCAGCTGTATGTGAAAACCACGAAATGTTGACATAAACCAGCAAACAGTAAAATGCAGAATTTCTTCAGGACCGAAGCAAAAAGAAAAATTCTCAAAACTTTATGGGGTGGGAGCATTTTTTATATAATATATATTTTTATATAATTTGATGCATATATGTTAACAAAACCATGTAGAATTTTGAATTAGTTACAAAAAGCATAGAAACATGAATTAAACTATATAACATCAATCATCTAGTTGTTATAACCTATAATTTATAGCATTGTCGTCTAATGATCAACCCTGGTCCCTAACATCAACCATTTTCAACGTATAACATTTGTCAAGACTCATCAAACTCATAACTTAAATTGTACTTGTAACCAAACTATAACAGAGAACATCAACCATGAAATAAAACCATTCACGAATCACATATATGTTAGTAATTACCAAACAGTTATAATATGCTATTATGTTGTCAATAGTGCAAAGTTGCAAGCAATGAAATTCAAAGGTAGGTCCAACTTCAAACATCAAACTTAAATTGCCATATAATGTTTTCAAAATAGACCATGAGAAACAATAAAGAGTCAATAGTTACAATTTGCATAGTATTGAAAAACTAGAAAAAGACAAGTACTAATATTTCCTCTTGCCACAAAAATATTCTAGTTTCTTTCCTCGTGATCTATAAGCACTGGAAACAGGGGTCTCCTCATCTTGAGCGGGTGGAAGTGGTCGTGACCACATCCAACGGCTACACAACACCCACTCAACGATGGAGGATGTGAAGCTATAGGCAAAGCCAGTGCATCTGGGACTAAAACGCTCTTATTGGATGGGGGTGGCATCTTTACTATTGCACGGATACCACTGGCATCACCCACAAGTTCAGCCTCCAAGCGCTCTAAAGCCATGGCTCCATCCTCCAAATTATTCTCCTCCAAGTTGTTGCCCCAACTGATAAATGTTCTATCACTTTTGGCCCACTCACAATAATGTGACAACAACCTCAAGTTTTAGTGTAGAGAACCAAGCTTTCTGCAACGTTTTCATTAAGGTTGTTTCTTTTCACACTACGAATGTAGCTATGCATGCTCCAACACCTCTTTGCAAAAGAATTGTTAACCGCCTATGAAAGCACTCTAAAGGCCAATCTATGCAACTATGTGATGGAGGAGCCATACATGTTCCACCACTCGATAGGAGACAAACTATCTCAATTTTTGTTTGCATACAAATTAGCAAACACCCCATGTTGACGAAGGTATTTGCTCAATTCAACACGCAATATGGCACATTAGTCTTCTTCAAGGACCAACTTGTCAAATGCTAGCATGTACCCATTCTGTACCTCTAGATTTGTGTGGAGTTTTTTCTGGGCCCCACCCCTAGGTGTTGGTTTAGCTAACTAAGATGGAGAATAATATTTTAGTGCAAGGACATAGGCCTTATAAGGCATGGAGTGGGACATTAAGATTACCCCACCTTTTGACCACATGATTGTGAATATGATCAGACAAGATGGCATCTTTTGGCTCAACAATATCTTTCATTTGGCCTAGCATGCTATCAATTTACTCATACACCTCCCCAATTACTGGTTGATTAGTATCTACAAATAGAATCATGATATAAATATAAATGGCATTGATGAATTGCAACACATATCTGACATTTTCCCAAAATTGACCATAAAGAACGGTGTCCTCCACCTCCTAAAAATCATGCATGTCAAATGTGGATGTAGACCTGTCTTTCAAAATCTGCCATGATTCACTCGATAGCATACTAGCCAATGCCTCTCTTACCTTCAAAAGGTGCCTGAAGGTGAGGTAATGGGAGGCAAATCTAGTCTTTGCAATCTTCAATAGCTCCAACCTTGTGTGACTACGAAAAATGTGGTGGAAATTACTTTGAATGGTAAACCGTAATAAATCTTATCATGTGATTTCCTTTCTTGTACAATCAACCAATCCATCTATAATCATGGTCCTTTATCTTAATAATGTCGTTCATCAAAAGGTTCAATGTGTGAAGCAAACGCCCGGACCAAAATATGTTGGGGTATCTATCCTCAATCAATGCTTGTGTTGCCTTACAATTAGTAGCATTATCGGTAATGACTTGGATGACATTGTATGGCACAATAGATTCAATGGTTTTAATTAAGGGTTCTGCAATATTGATTTCAGTCTTCGACCGATCTGAGTAGTCATGCGATGAAAGGAAGATTGCACCACTAGCAGCAACCCCATGAACATTTATCAATGGCTTTCCATTTACATTTGTCCAACAAATAGATACAATGGATACCTCGTATTCATTCCAAGCATTTTCCGATGTCATAGGTATTGGAAAAGAAAATATGCCCCACCCTATAGAATAAGTCTTAGCATCTCCTCTCATGACAGTCCACAAATGAAACCGACCAATCACTGTCACAACTCTACCAACCAATATCAAACTTTGAAGCGATCTACAAATCAAATGACTTCCCATATCCCACAGCCAAGTTAGATGTCCACCATCCCCAATACCTACTAACTCTCGTTGTGCTACATTAATAACCATGGGAATCCAAATAAGCCAAGTTTTTTGTTCTTGTTTTTGTATGCAACCATCTCGTGGAGACAAGGTACTAGCAGTCAACTATGTGCCTGCTAATCTGCCCATCTCCTGCCCAAATGCACCAAAGATCTATTGTCCCTATCACTAACAATGTACGCAAGCAACCCATGGAGTCTAAGCACTTCCCTAAAACATAACTATGCCACCTACGGTGCCTAAAACTCTGATGAAATAGCGATGAAATGCACGAATTTGGTTGCCCAATCAACAATTACATAAATGTAATCCATGCCATGCACCTCCGATAGACCTGTGATGAAATCCATTGACACACTCTCCCACTTTTGTTCTGGAATGAATAAAGGTTGCAATGATCTTGCAGGATGAGTATGCTCTAATTTGTTATGCTAACAAGTCATACTCCCCCTCACATTTCTCAACACATTGTCCTTGAAACCTGTTGTCTGCCAATTGCACACCAGTAGCAGAAATCTTCCGAAAGCTGTCCCCTCACTTGAGAAAGTGGGAGAGGTGTGACCTTGGGGGCAAGCACAATGCTAGGTACTGTCACCTACTCCTAGCTCTTCCGTTTAGGCTAACTTCTAACGAAGCCAAGGGGGGTAGTCCCTACAAAAGAGTTTTCTAAGGCTCTTAAGGTTGTTAAAGTGTTTTAATTAGTTGGGATGCGGATGGGTGTTATTTAGGAGTTTATCGTGATTTAAAGTGTTTTGTTAATTAAGAGAATGATGATTAATCAGAAGCAATCCACGTTGCTGACAAGAGATTACACAGATAAGCAAAGGTTCCAGACTTTTAACTAAGCATTCAAATATAACAATTGAAATGAACCATAGACAGTTGATCAAAATACAAAATTACTCAGATATAACAAAGGACCAGTGCCTTATGGAGTCAAATAAATGCGTGAATAAAAGTCTAGGAATTAAGCTAGTGAGTATTAGATTTTGCGAGTGCTCTTGGTAGGTTTTAAAAGTTTTTAATGGTGGTCTTGCTTAAGGTAGCTAGATATCCTAACCGGAAATACCTTCAGTGGCTCCGTTCGAAGACATGACCGACCTGTCTGGAGTCACAGCTAAGTGTTCAATAACTTAACTAACTATGCCCAGATTGGGTTGCCCGGTGCCCACACTTGGAATTTGCCCACATGCCTCGGTATTTAAACGAAACAACACCGGTGCGTTGGTTACGGGGTGAAAGTTTTAATTAAGTTACTCTTGTGCGAACTTGGCAAGTCCGTTCACCGTTCTGAGTACGAGCCCAACCCGAAAATCAGCAGAGCATACTAGGTGAAGGATGATCAACGAAGTTAATTAATTACGGGGTGTGTGTGTTGAAGGTTTTATTAAGTTAATTAATTAGACTCTCCGATAGAGAGCGCTCTTGACCTTGTCTTATGATAGAGGTTCAAGAGTCTTATCTAATCTAGATGAGTCTAATGCAAGGATTATGCAAACTAAATATGCTCTCTGATAGAGAGTGCTCTTGACTTGTGTTTCTGCAAGTTCAAGAGGCTTACTTAAGAATTAATTGATTAAACAATGTGAACATGAAGCAAAGATGATTTATTAAACTCTCCGACAGAGAGCACTCTTGATCCACCTTATGGTGTGATTCAAGAGATTTAAGCAGTTGATTTACTTAAGAAAGATAAACAATTAAAAATAGAGTAATCAACTTAGCCAATGAATTAGATGTGATGGATTAACAATTAGTATTCTAAAAATAAGATGTAAGTAACGATGAAAACAAGTACATCTAACCTAAGCATACACAAGTAAACACAACACAAGCCTCCACAAATGGGGGAGGATGAGAGTGGGGACTTAAAAACTCTACTCAAACCAAAGATCTTTTATTAAAATTTATACAATGTGCCTTAAGGATTTTAATCCTTGAAAGGACTTTTCAAATGAAAGCAAACAACTCTACTAATATTAGGACTTGTGTAAAAAGGAGAGTGCTTTTACTTTTACTTGAAGATCTTTCTGAAACCTGTGAAAAGGGAAAAGAGAAGAAGTTTGAATGAGAGCCAAAAGAGCAAAGGAAAAGAGAGCTAAAATAAAAGAATATGAGAAAAAGAAGGCAAGAAAACAAAGAGAAGGTCAAAACCAAAGAAAGGGAGGGATAGGGCAGCCAACTATGAAGCTGAAGGAGGACAAAAATTGAAAAAAACAGGGCAGCGAAAGAGAAAACAAATGGCTGTCATAAAAAATACAAAACAGGGCAGCGAACAAAAAGTGGAAGAAAATCCCAATAACAAGTTTGAAGAAGGCCCAAAAACTAGGGGAAAAAGAGGCAAAAAGGGAAGGGAGACTAGGGCACACTAGGGCCGTCCAAAATGAAGAAAAGGGATGGTAAAAGAGAGAAAAAACGGGGCAGCGATGAAGAAAAAGTGAGAAAAGGCAAACAAGTCAAGGAGGAAAGGGGCTAGCAAGCAAGAAACAAAAGAAGTCAAGGAACAAAGGGAGAACTAGAGGAAAGAAGTTCGGTAACCAAGAAAGTATTTAAATTTATGGATGGAACCCAAGAGAGAGAGTTAGACTCCCAACTTTCTTTTTGTATTTTGAAAAAGAAGATCTCTGTAGGTCCTGCAATTAAAGTGTTAGATAAAAAAGGTTGCTTGAAGCCTGGGATAGAAGCAGCTGATCTCACACCCTTCTTCAACCTGTGAAACCTGAAAACACACTACAACTTAACACAAAAACATGAGATCAAAATATATGCTAGTATGCTAAGAAAATTGAATTATGATGAACATTGCATATATACTGATTACTCATGTCCATCAAAATTACTAATCTACTTCGCATAAACAATCAAGTTGAACTACAAATGATTGTTCTATTGTGCCAACAATGGCCCTCTTGAGCTAACAAATAAACAATTTAATCTCACATAAGCATTAAAGAAATAGGGGTTAGAGACAATATCACCTCAACCAATTGCAAAGAACTACCACATCCAAGAGCTCATGGACCTCCAAAGTCTGATCTTTATTAACAAATTAAAGCAAATGCTTGATACAATTTTCTCAAAGTAACTCTGCTACAAAAGTCCATCCTAATAGAGCTCAAAGAGCCTCTATTTATACAAAGAGAGAAGGCTAAAACCCTAAAACCAAACTAAGAGTAACACCATAGTAATTGAATGAGCTCGGCATGGTCATTTGGAGTTGAACTAAGCTGCAACTGAGTTGTAACTGAGTGCTGGAGTAATGGGGGGGGGAGGGGGGGGGTGAGGTGGCTCATCCTCCCTCGTAATGATCACCCAACCAATAAATAACCCACACTTCAACCAAAAACGGATTTGACCAAAGAGGGAAAATTTCTGACTGATAGTTCAACTGCTACACTCCGATACTTGATCTGAAACTGACCGATATTGATTGGAATCATCATAAATGCTTTGTGCCATGTCATTTAGCCTTTTATTTCGCTGAATTTGGATTAATTTGGAGAGTTTTAATTTTCTCCAAAATAATCATTTTTTAATAAAAATTCATTTTTTTCCTCAAAACTGACATTTTTGAGAAAAAAGGCATTATGTGTCCGATTGATGATCCGAAAGTTGGTTTTGACTAGCTGGCCGATCAAGAATGACTTTTGGCTTAAGGTTAGAGCCTTCAATCACTGAATTCGGAGTCCAGATGACCGATTTATTACAAACGGATTTTTTCCATTTAATTTATGGAAAAATTAACCCAAAAAACTTAGGAAAAATAATTAAAAAATAATTTTTTCCCCTTTCGAAAAAGATTTTTTCGAAAATAAATTATATGTCCAGATGACTTAGGACATGACCATGTTCTACCTAAATAATGCCTAGTAGGTTTATAACACTCAGTTAGGCTTTAATAACCCCCCAAGGCCCAGAATTCAACATCGGGCATTCTAGCTTTGGAGGAAGCGAGAGAAAACCTCGTCAATTATACTCGGCTGAAGGCAAAGCATAATTGTCAAGGGCAAAAAACTCCTTGGAATACCTTATTTGAGATTCTACTTCTCAGGAGACCGAACCATTCAAAAAATACCCTACTAGCACATTTTATTACAAACCCCGCGAGGCCATGGTCAAAATTATTCAAATGAAAAACCGGCTAGCCAATATTGGCTAGACATGAAGACGGATCAACTGATACACTGGAATCAGACATTGAACATGTCTGTCAACCGACGGCTCCTTAGGTAATCCAACTATGGTACAAATAAGTGGATAACAAAACCCTTCCAAGAGAACTTCTCTCTAGTCTGTCGATAAGTGTGGACTCAGGGACTAAATATATGCGATCTCTGTAGTAGATAATGCCATCCATTACTCTGTACCTGTTATCCTGAATGTGGCCATCCATTAACTCATAAGCAAACCTAATCTTGGAATATTCCACTAGGAGGTGGGACTTCAAATCAATTGAAATCTCTGTGAGCCAATCCCATATGATCTGGATCTTCTGTTAATGTACCCACACACCCTTCTCTGTCATCCTAATCTAATGGTACCCTGAACACAAGTCAACCTTGGAAAGTTATACTACACCATGAAGCTCATCCATCATCTCATTGATCCTACGTAAACCAAACTCAATGGTATGCTTGAAGCCTACGTCAGGGGGTCTCCCTGGAGGAATCTCTCCAACCCCTTGGTCATGCGTATGTGGGATGAAAAGAAACCGATGAGCATACCTCACCACATAATCCTCAAGAGAAAAGGATGAGACAACGTTAAAACTTAAGACCCAACATACTATCCTCACAAGATTACATCTCCTCCTCACACAGATTATCAATGACAATCTCTGTATCACCACTGTATATCTGCTCCCTCTTAATCTTATGATGTGCACCCATTCCACTAGTGTCATCTGAACCTAGATCCCAAATTGATGTGTCTACATCTATAATATACACATTCCCCCAATCAGGAAATGCATTAACTTACCTATTGATTGGTCCACTAGGTATATCCCTAAGTTGCAGGAAACTCTGTCTTTAAGGGCGTACCAGTACCAAAAACTACCTGAAACCCGAGTACTATTATGAAACATCGCTAGTTGTACCGTACGGTGTTTCACGATTTGGAAACGTCGTACAATACGGTTGGCGACGTTTCAGTTGCTTTCCATGTTGTACGTCATGTTTCCAAAAAAAATTATGAGTCGTGGGGCCCAAAAAACAACCGTTATTTTTTTAATTAATTTTTAATTTACCAAATTAACATCTAGAAACATCTAAAACCCTATTCCAAAATCTTTATAAGCACATGTTTATCATAAACTATTCACAACCTTTTCAGAAGAGCACCCTTCGAAAGCGACTTAGCAGTGAGATTCCATCGAATTTTTTATTGTTTGTCTTGTCTTTTTCTTGCAGTCGTACAGCAAGAATTGACTCTTCAACTCCACGCTCTACTGTTGTAGGGCAAGCATCTTGTTCTATTTTTTATGATGTTGATGAGGATTATATGTAATTATGTCTTTTCCTTATGTTTCATTTCATTTTCAACACATATAGCGTCAAGTATAAACTCATAAAGGCTAATTTTGGATGTAAAGCCTCATCTGATAAAGGCTCAATTAATAAAGATGTGCTTTTCTTCTCAATTATTGTTTATTTGTCTCATTCTTATTTTTTTTACAAAACAATGATGTATTTTAAAATAATATAATATATATATATATATATATATATATACAACGTTTCCCTCGGCATACCCATTTTGGGGGGGTCACGTTTCTAGGCGTCCCCGTTTCGGAAACTCAAAAACTTTTCCACGTTTCGTGCAAATTAGGTATATGCTCAACTATCTCATTTGTAGTTATGACTTGAACCTTCATTTAGGCTCTCCAAAGGAGGTGTCTCATGATCCCCATGATGAAAACTGTGTATAATCAGAAATTTCTGAGTCATACATCTCTTCAAACCTATGCAAATTTGAATGCTCCTTGTGCTTGACCATCACGAGAGGCTCCTCCCTCAAATCATGAGCTAAGTCACATGGTTCGAATTCGAATTCAAGTTTGATGACCATTTGATTCGATTCGAATTCGAATTTCTCTATGAGGTTTGTTTGAGATTCGTCTTTAGATTTGAATATATATATTAACTGAAATATAGTACAAACTAATAAAAATTTACATCAACAATTTATTCGTGGAACTGGAAATGCACAACTCAGGGTTTATTTAAACTTTCAACTCAATATATATATATATATATATTAACTGAAATATAGTACAAACTAATAAAAATTTACATCAACAATTTATTCGTGGAACTGGAAATGCACAACTCAGGGTTTATTTAAACTTTCAACTCAATTGCTTAGATAAATTTAATCTCAATTGCGATTAACTTCACTCTTCAATGGTGGCACAGCAGAATCACGGGTCTGTGACTGCAATTGCACTTGTAGATTCTAGTCTGTAACTCAAACAATGAGTTGGTGATTGAGCAGTACAAGGGATTCGTGAACATTGAGATGGAAACTCATGGAGACGTGAGCTCTAATCCATAGCATGAGGGTTTCTTTGCTAAGAAGCGACAAGCAGAGAGGAAAAACTTTGCACACAGGTTGGGAGTCGAGACTAGGGTAAGTAGACCGTAGCATGCTAGGACTAAGGTTTAGGTGAAAAAACCAACCCCAAAAGATTTTGATTTTTTGATTATATTTGCCTTCAGATTCGAACCAGCTTAAGATTCGGCAAAATTCGAACATGAAGGTTCAACTTCGTCGAATTTTGTGACTTAGATCATGAGAAGCACTAGCATACTCGTGTTATGGTTGCCATAGCTGACTAAGTCGCTATTGTGGATGATGAAGAATGTGCCAAACTCAACGCCACAAAGAAGCTCACCATAATCATCATAAGTGCAATTAGCATGTGTTGATAAAATTGTCATTGATGCCAACATGGACTTGCAGTGGCCCCACAGGTTGTCATTGATGCCACAAAGTCCCACCTACAGTGCCTAGACCCCTCACAGAGTGGGTTTGCACCTTGCAGTGCCTCGGATCCCAAACAGAGTGGATTTGTGCCATGAAGCACCTTGTACCCGGTTGACAAGGTCCATGTACCCACAAGGCTGGATCTTGATGCCACCACCTTGTTGAAGATGTTGAAGACCCTGCTGATGATGCTGAAGACCCTGGAGATGGTCCTAAAGCCTTGATGGACGTTGGGGAAACCCTACATGGGTTAGAGAAGCATTAATGACCCATTCTGTGGTCATTCATGCTATGATTGTGTAATGGTGCCCTAGGAGAAGACCAAGCTACCCCACAGGTGATATCATGCTGGATCATGTGGTTGAGGTGGTTAAAGAAGACCATGAAGCCCCTTGCTTGATGAAGACTTGGAACCCCTGATGAAGACCTTGATGACCTTGCAAAGGTCATGGAGCCCACTACTTGCACTTACATGGTTAGGTGACATGAAGATATGGTCATTGATGACTTAATGAAGTCATGGAACCTTTGTGAAGACCTTGATACCCTAAGATTTTGAATAAGAGCCCTTGGTCCCTCTTATGACTATTGGGGTGTTGATGGCTTGAAGACATACCCTTATGACCATTTAAATAGTAAGAATATGTGACATAAAAGGTCGATGATACCCTTAAAAACGTAATGACTTATGGACATGACACATTGAAGATGTTGGCACCCACATACATTGTGGTACGAAGGGTCTTGAACCCACATATTGGCAGCTTGATGACGGCACCTACACACAAGCCCACATACAAGTCAACTCTCCAAAAAGAATAAAGAAAGGTGGACAGGTCGGCTCCACAAAAGAAGATTGTTACAAAAAAAATATATAAAATGACAAGTGGGCTCCAAAATATATTTAAATTTAAATTTAAAAAAAAAATTAAATTTTTTTAAGGTCGGCTCCATTTTTTTAATGGAAATCTAGTATAAATACCCCACCAAATTTCATTATTTTGATGTGAATTTCAGATGAGCTCTGAGGTCATTTTTTGTGGACTGAGGCAAACAGACTGAAGAATTTCAGATGAAATGACAGCTTTGTGGTTTTTTTTCAGATGACTGTGGTTGACTGAGGTTGACTGTGAAAATTTGGAGGCAGCAGCAGTCCGAATTTACAGAGAAAGAATTTTTTTGGGGGGGATTTTGTTTCGAAGCAGCAGCAATTGACTGAGATATTTTGGAGGTGGATGACTGAGGCAGCTTTCATGCACAGACCCAAATTTGTCACTACAGCTAAGGAAATTTAACCTCATTCTTTATGGTTTCTTCCCTTTCTTTTGTTCTTCTTTCATGACTGCTGTAATGTCCATGCCTCATGTATGGACTGTTGACTGAGGTTGATCTCATAGACCTTGAGCTCATGACTGAAGAAAGCTCGCTGCCCTAGGAGAAGCAATTAATGTACAGCACAGTTTGAGATTCGATGATACACAGCTAGGAGAAGACCCGAATCCTTGAGCTAGTATTTTCCAGTCAATATACAGCAGTCTGATTTTTTAAGTTTGGCGAATGTTTGCAGCAGCAAGAACATTTCTTTTGGTCTTGAACTTGATTCTTAAAACCATCACAAACACACAAACCTTTCCTAGGGTTATCTGTGTGATTTGACAGCCCAGTTAGGGCACCTGCAGCTCACTTCAGCCCTTGCTAGGGCTTACACCAGCATCATGAGATAAGTAACAGACAGGCTGCACTTGTTCCAGGATAGCAGCAGCATACAAGCACGTGTTTCAGGCAGTTCTTCTTGGCATGTGTGCCTAGGGGCAGATTTGATGAGTACGCAAAAGTCTGTGGATTGTAGCAATAGCTACAATGACCATGTAATTTGGGGTTACTTATGCAGCTGCAGATATTACTTTTAAGTCTGATATATTTGGCATAAGTCTGATTTTCTCTCATTAAATCCTTGATGTGGATCCTCTAATTTTCGGGCTGCAATAGACATGAAGAATTCGGGTCAACAGTGAAAGTGTGGTGTATTTGGTGGTATGATACAGCTCCGAAATTTTCAGGACTGAGGTGTGTAGCAGCAGCATAGTATGATTCAGTGGTTGTAGTGGTGTTGCAGCAGTTAGAGTTTTTCTTGTGATACAATATTCTTCTATCTCTGTTTTTGAGTTAAGGACTGAACTAAGGCAATTGGTGTAGAAGACAAGTTTCAAACTCGGGCATCACTGAGGCTGCCTGGGTGGACATTCTATTAAAAGTATGGAGGACTGAGACTGAGATTTTTGATTACTTGAACATATCCAGCAGACACTTGTCCAAACAGTGACTGTATGGCATGTTTTTGACTGTGGAAGTGACAGAGGATAAGATAAGGGTTGTTGTATAAAAGACATGATCAGTTTATGATGTTCTGGAGCAGATTAAGTTTGCAGACCAAGTGTGATACAGTCCACATCATAATACACAATGGTTTTGACAGTATTTTGAGTTCATTCTCTGAATACAAACAATCCGAGGTTGGCTTGTCTTGGACTCTTCCTCAGCTTATACACAGATCAAGTGAGGAATCTAAAGAACTTGACATGCACTGTTTATAAGGTATGATCAATACACTGTATGATGCACACTTGATAATATATACTGATGATACATACTATGATAATGATTTGATGATGCACATACACACTGTGCTGGTGGTGCATGCTTTGATGATGCATGCTCTCTTATGCTCCATGATGAACACCCTTAGGAGGATGATGCATATACAATGCATACACACTTGTACATGATGATGATGATGTTGATGATGCCTTGCACACTATAATGCAAAGCCTATGATGATGCAAACCCTATGATGATGTTCTAGACCTTGATGGTGATTCTAGTATCTTGATGACATGTTCAGTTTGACAGACCTTGTTTGATGATGAGGACATACGTTGTGCACTTTGATGATGAACTTCTAGATTGAATATCCTATGATGATGATGTTGCATACTATTATCATTTATGTTGAGGTACACCCTATATGACGAATACACAGCCTAAAGCTTGATGATGATCAGACCTTGAAGATGTTCAGAACTTTATGTTTGATGACCTGACAAGCAGTGTTGAAGAGTAGACTTTGTAGTATTGCAGCAGTGTAGATGACATGGTTGATGAGCAGATGACCAGCAGCAGTGATGAGCAGATAAACAGATGATTGATGAGCAGATGACTAGCAGTATTGATGAGCATCAGAGATCGATGTGCAGAGATACTTGAACAAAGATTGAGACGATGAGAAGCGTTGATGATGAACAGAGATGATGAGCAGATGAGCATGAGCAGAGATAGTTGGCAGCAGATTGAAGAGATAGGTGATGTTGATATGATGTGACAGTAAGCTTTAATCGTAAAATCAAGCTTGTCTTGCTTTTGAGGTTAGGATACCTCAAACCCTTCTTAGCAGGGTCTAAGAAAACCAGGCAGGGTCCTGGATGCAAAGTAGGTGCTCTTCATATCAGTAGGTGTTGATTTTACCTCACGGTTGTAGCCGGTCCAAAACTAATACAAAAAGATTACAAAATTATATGGTGTTGTGTTCTTCTGTGTTATGGTTCTTGATGATTCAAATTGTGAATGAAATGAAACATGTTTATAAAATGATTATGAAATTGATAGAATAGTGGAATGATGAATTGGTGGTTAATTGTGACAAGTTAAGAAAAGTTATAAAATTGGCTTTACACTGATTCACCCCCCCCTCTCAGTGTCTCACAATTGGTATCAGAGCCGGCCTTCGTCACAAGCCTAGCAAGCTTGAAGGAGATCCTTAGACACAATGGAGGAAAAGAAAGAGTCATCAAGCAATGACGTGCCTATACTTGATATTACAAATTATTTCAGTTGGAGGGGCAAAATGAAGCCTTATCTGAAGAAGTTTGGTATTTGGGAAATTGTTATCAATCCACCCGCTCCATCAAACAAGAAAGAAAAATCAGTTGCACAGAAGGAAGCAAAGAAGGACAACACTACAGCTTTGAAGTTCCTCTTGGATGGACTTCCCAGCTCAGTGAAGGAAAGTGTAGGAAAGAACACTTCAGCAAAAGACCTATGGTTCAAGTTGGAGAGTGAGTATCAAAAGGCAAGACCAAAACCCAAAAAGACAGATCAAGAATCAGAAGACAAGCCCCCAGAAGAGCTCAATCAAGAAGAAGACAAACAAGAAGAGGGACTCCAGTAAAGGTATGAACTCTTGTGATTATAATGATAGCTTGTGTGATGAAATTAAGAAGGTTCTTGCAGATGATGATGAAGCAATGTTGAAAGCTAAACATAGAATTATAAACTATGTATACAACATAGATCTCAGAGCTGATTGGTACTTGCACAAAGTTGATCTTAATCAATCTGATTACAAGATGTTTAGGATGACAACCTTCGATTATATGGATAATCCCCAAAAGAAGAATGTTGAACTAAAGGAGTTACTTAAGAAACTTAAGCATGAAGGAGTAGGTTGGCTAAAATTGCTGAAGGAAAAGGAAGAAGAAAAAGAAAAGCTAAAGATTGATTTGATCGATCTAACCCTAGAACAAAAGAACCACGTTAAAGATTCAAAAATACTTGAAGAAGCAGGAGAGGCAAATCTTGATCTGAAAACTCAGCTAGAAGAAGCCAAGAGAATAGAAGTAGCATTAAGAGATCAATTGGAAGAAAAAGAAGTGACAAATCAGAAGCATGAGTTTGAGATTGTCAATCTCAGAAAGAAGATTGAAAAATCAAACCATCATGAGAAGTTCAACAGTAGCTCTGTCAAGCTGGATAAATTATTGGATTGCCAAAGGTCTCCCTTTGACAAATCTGGTCTTGGGTTTAGAAACATAGAAGACAATCTAGAAGAAGACAAGTGGTCTCCAAAGACCCCAACTGCTAGTCCATCAACGACCAAGGATGCATCCTATGTAGCTGCACATGATAACAAGGATGGTGAATGTTCAAGAACACATCAAGAAGCTGACCTCATTCCTCAAAACAAAGATTCAACTCGAAGAAGGAAACAAGGTCCAAGGTATGAATATGAATTTAATGGCTATTGTTTTTCTTGCTCAAACTGTGGCCACAAGGCAATAAATTGTGGAAGCAGAAATATTAGAAGGCAAAGCAACTTGGTTAGATTCTGGACATGCAAACAAGAAGGCCATATTGCTACCACATGTCATACTTTAAGATGCTACATGTGTAGTGGGTTTGGACACAAAGCCCATGAATGTGCCAGTCAAAGAAGTCAGCCAAGAAGGAGCTCTTCATATACATCAACAAGAAGATTTGAAGATCAGAAGACAAATGTCTACAGTCAGGGATAAGCTCAGGCATGGAGAAATGAAGCTGATCAAAGAAGAGTTGGAAGTTCCAACAGCTTAGTCAGGTGTTGGACATGCAACAATGTTGGTCACATTGCTGCATATTGTCGTACGATGAGGTGTTATAGTTGCAATGGACTTGGGCACAAAGCTCAAGATTGTTGGAGTACCCAGAAACAACACGTGAGAAGTTTCCTATACAGCTCATCAAGGAAAGCCAATACAGATGAAGGATCAAATGCTCAAAGCACGGATGCCAAGAAACAAGTATGGATGAGGAAGACCGAGCAGTTGCAGATAGGAGAGGTTGATCAGAGTAGGGAAGATGGTTGTCATACGGCAAGCCAAATGTAAGGTCTCTTAAAGACCTTAGCACACCTTGAGTTCATAAGGCTGGAGGATGAACTCAACGGAGAAAGGATGGTTACTCCAGGTATACAGAGAGGTCCTAGGATCGTGCATATTGACAAGGGGAGCAGTCAGCAGTGATCAGAGATTTCAGACACAGGTATGTGGACACCCTTTGCCATTGATGCCAAAGGGGGGGAGATGAAGACAAAAGGGGAGCATGCTCACAAGGGGAGCATGAGTTGTTGTTATCAATGACAAAGGGGGAGATTGTTGATGAAATTGTCATTGATGCCAACATGGACTTACAGTGGCCCCACAAGTTGTCATTGATGCCACCAAGTCCCACCTGCAGTGCCTAGACCCCTTACAGAGTGGGTTTGCACCTTGCAGTGCCTCGGATCCCAAACAGAGTGGATTTGTGCCCTGAAGCACCTTGTACCCGGTTGACAAGGTCCATGTACCCACAAGGCTAGATCTTGATGCCACCACCTTGTTGAAGATGTTGAAGGCCCTACTGATGATGTTGAAGACCCTGGAGATGGTCCTGAAGCCTTGATGTACGTTGGAGAAAACCTACATGGGTTAGAGAAGCATCAATGACCCATTCTGTGGTCATTCATGCTATGATTGTGTAGTGGTACCCCAGGAGAAGACCAAGCTACCCCACAGGTGATATCATGCTGGATCATGTGGTCAAGGCGGTTAAAGAAGACCATGAAGCCCCTTGCTTGATGAAGAAGCCCATGAAGACTTGGAACCCCTGATGAAGACCTTGATGACCTTGCAAAGGTCATGGAGCCCACTACTTGCACTTACATGGTTAGGTGACATGAAGATATGGTCATTGATGACTTAATGAAGTCATGGAACCTTTGTGAAGACCTTGATACCCTAAGATTTTGAATAAGAGCCCTTGGTCCCTCTTATGACTATTGGGGTGTTGGTGGCTTGAAGACATACCCTTATGACCATCTAAATAGTAAGAATATGTGACATAAAAGGTCGATGATACCCTTAAAAAGGTAATGACTTATGGACATGACACATTGAAGATGTCGGCACCCACATACATTGTGGTATGAAGGCTCTTGAACCCACATATTGGCAGCTTGATGACGGCACCTACCCACAAGCCCACATACATGTCAACTCTCCAAAAAGAATAAAGAAAGGTGGACAGGTCGGCTCCAGAAATGAAGATTGGGACAAAAAAATATATAAAAGGACAAGTCGGCTCCAGAATATATTAAAATTAAAAAAAAAATTAAGTTCGGCTCCATTTTTTTATGGAAATCTAGTATAAATACCCCACCAAATTTCATTATTTTGATGTGAATTTTGGATGAGCTCTGAGGTCATTTTTTGTGGACTGAGGAATTTCGGATGAAATGACAGCTCTGCGTTTTTTTTTCGGATGACTGTGGTTGATAGAGGCTGACTGTGAAAATTCGGAGGCAGCAGCTGTCCGAACTTACAGAGAGATTTTTTTTGGGGGGGTTTTGTTTTGAAGCAGCAGCAATTGACTGAGATATTTTGGAGGTGGATGACTGAGGCAGCTTTCATTCACAGACCCAAATTTGTCACTACAGCTAAGGAAATTTAACCTCATTCTTTATGGTTCCTTCCCTTTCTTTTGTTCTTCTTTCATGACTGCTGTAATGTCCATGCCTCATGTATGGACTGTTGACTGAGGTGGATCTCATAGACCTTGAGCTCATGACTGAAGAAAGCTTGCTGCCCTAGGAGAAGGAATTAATGTACAGCACAGTTTGAGATTCGATGATACACAGCTAGAAGCAGACCCGAATCCTTGAGCTAGTATTTTCCAGTCAATATACAGCAGTAGAACAGCAGTCTGATTTTTTAAGTTTGGTGAATGTTTGCAGCAGCAAGAACATTTCTTTTGGTCTTGAACTTGATTCTTAAAACCATGACAAGCACCCAAACCTTTCCTAGGGTTATCTGTGTGATTGGACAGCCCAGTTAGGGCACCTGCAGCTCACTTCAGCCCTTGCTAGGGCTTACACCAGCATCATGAGATAAGTAACAGACAGGCTGCACTTGTTCCAGGATAGCAGCAGCATACAAGCACGTGTTTCAGGCAGTTCTTCTTGGCATGTTTGCCTAGGGGCAGATTTGATGAGTATGCAAACGTCTGTGGATTGTAGCAATAGCTACAATGACCATGTAATTTGGGGGTACTTATGCAGCTGCAGACATAACTTTTAAGTCTGATATATTTGGCATAAGTCTGATTTTCTCTCATTAAATCCTTGATGTGGATCCTCTAATTTTCGGGCCGCAGTAGACATGAAGAATTCGGGTCAACAGCGAAAGTGTGGTGAATTTGGTGGTATGATACAGCTCCGAAATTTTCGGGACTGAGGTGTGTAGCAGCAGCATAGTATGATTCGGTGGTTGTAGTGGTGTTGCAGCAGTTAGAGTTTTTCTTGTGATACAATATTCTTGTATCTCTGTTTTTGAGTTAAGGACTGAACTAAGGCAATTGGTGTAGAAGACAAGTTTCAATCTCGGGCATCACTGAGGCAACCTTGGTGGACATTCTATTAAAAGTATGGAGGACTGAGACTGAGATTTTTGATTAATTGAACACATCCAGCAGACCCTTGTCCAAACAGTGACTGTATGGCATTTTTTTGACTGTGGAAGTGACAGAGGATAAGATAAGGGTTGTTGTATAAAAGACATGATCAGTTTATGATGTTCTGGAGCAGATTAAGTTTGCAGATCAAGTGTGATACAGTCCACATCATAATACACAATGGGTTTGACAGTATTTTGAGTTCATTCTCTGAATACAAACAATCCGAGGTTGGCTTGTCTTGGACTCTTCTCAGCTTATACACAGCTCAAGTGAGGAATCTAAAGAACTTGACATGCACTGTTTATAAGGTATGATCAATACACTGTATGATGCACACTTGATAATATATACTGATGATACATACAATGATAATGATTTGATGATGCACATACACACTGTGCTGCTGATGCATGCTCTCTTATGCTCCATGATGAACACCCTTAGGAGGATGATGCATATACAATGCATACACACTTGTACATGATGATATCATGTTGATGATGCCTTGCATACTATAATGCAAATCCTATGATGATGGAAACCCTATGATGATGTTCTAGACCTTGATGGTGATTCTGGTATCTTGATGACATGTTCAGTTTGACAGACCTTATTTGATGATGAGGACATACGTTGTGCACTTTGATGATGAACTTCTAGATCCTATGATGATGATGTTGCATACTATGATGTTAAGGTACACCCTATATGATGAATACACAGCCTAAACCTTGATGATGATCAGACCTTGATGATGTTCAGAACTTTATGTTTGATGACCTGACAAGTAGTGTTGAAGAGCAGACTTTGTAGTATTGCAGCAGTGTAGATGACATGGTTGATGAGCAGATGACCAGCAGCAGTGATGAGCAGATATACAGATGATTGATGAGCAGATGACTAGCAGTATTGATGAGCAGCAGAGATCGATGTGCAGAGATACTTGAACAGAGATTGAGACGATGAGAAGCGTTGATGATGAACAAAGATGATGAGCAGATGAGCATGAGCAGAGATAGGTGATGTTGATATGATCTGACAGTAAGCTTTAATTGTAAAAGCAAGCTTGTCTTTCTTTTGAGGTTAGGATATCTCAAACCCTTCTTAGTAGGGTCTAAGAAAACCAGGCAAGGTCCTAGATGCAGAGTAGGTGCTCTTCATATTAGTAGGTGCTGATTTTACCTCACGGTTGTAGCCGGTCCAAAACTAATACAAAAAAATTACAAAATTATATGGTGTTGTGTTCTTTTGTGTTATGGTTCTTGATGATTCAAATTGTAAATGATGAAGTGAAAGATGTTTATGAAATGATTATGAAATTGATGGAATAGTGGAATGATGAATTGGTAGTTAATTGTGACAAGTTAAGAAAAGTTATAAAATTGGCTTTACACTGATTCACCTCCCCCTCTCAATGTCTAACAGCATGCCCATCATAAGCATTGGTGTTATCAGCCTCATAGGATTATTCTAATGACATAATGAACGCTGACATTTTGTCAAACCTCATTGCACACCTCCTAAACATGAGTAGATGCATGCACTTTCAAGAAGTCATCTCGGGGTTCTATCAAACTTTCCCTTATGAGATGAAGCATCCACATCACCAACCACTTCAGATTTGAACCTCTCTTTCTTCTTCCCAAGTGATAAGTAAGTCTCCAAACACTCAGGGTGCTCTAACAATGTTGTTAGATTCTTTTGATATTCTTGAGAAGCTTGAAACAATTCTGCCAAGAGTTCCTAAGCCCTATATCACCATAATCATCATAAGTGCAATCAGCATGCCCATCATAAGCATTGGTGTTATCAGCCTCATAGGATTGTTCTAATGGCATAATGAAGGCTTACATTTTGTCAAACCTCATTGCGCACCTCCTGAACATGAGTAGATGCATGCACTTCCAAGAAGTCATCTCGGGGTTCTATCAAACTTCCCTTATGAGATGAAGCATCTACATCACCAACCACTTCAGATTTGAACCTCTCTTTCTTCTTCCGAAGTATTAAGTAAGTGTCCAACCACTCAGGGTGGTCTAACAATGTTGTTAGATTCTTTTGATATTCTTGAGAAGCCTGTGACAATTTTGCCAAGAGTTCATAAGCCCTGTATCACCATAATCATCATAAGTGCAATCAGCATGCCCATCATAAGCATTGGTGTTATCATCCTCATGGGATTGTTCTAATGGCATAATGAAGGCTGACATTTTGTCAAACCTCATTGCACACCTCCTGAACATGAGTAGATGCATGCACTTCCAAGAAGTCATCTCGGGGTTCTATCAAACTTCCCTTATGAGATGAAGCATCCACATCACCAACCACTTCAAATTTGAACCTCTCTTTCTTCTTCCCAGCTGATAAGTAAGTCTCCAACCACTCAGGGTGCTCTAACAATGTTGTTAGATTCTTTTGATATTCTTGAGAAGCCTGTAACAATTCTGCCAAGAGTTCATAAGCCCTGTATCACCATAATCATCATAAGTGCAATCAGCATACCCATCATAAGCATTGGTGTTATCATCCTCATAGGATTGTTCTAATGGCATAATGAAGGCTGACATTTTGTCAAACCTCATTGCACACCTCCTGAACATGAGTAGATGCATGCACTTCCAAGAAGTCATCTCGAGGTTCTATCAAACTTCCCTTATGAGATGAAGCATCCACATCACCAACCACTTTAGATTTGAACCTCTCTTTCTTCTTCCCAACTGATAAGTAAGTCTCCAACCACTCAGGGTGCTCTAACAATGTTGTTAGATTCTTTTGATATTCTTGAGAAGCTTGTAACAATTCTGCCAAGAGTTCCTAAGCCCTGTATGCAAGCCTTGATACCAAGTTACCCTGCTGAAATGGAAAGGTATAAGTTGTTATCACATATATAGTAGTCGGGCTACCATATTCTATTTTTTGATTCCAGTATACTTTTTCAGTCAGTTCCCTTACATATGAGATGCTGAGATGAGCATCTAGGATGGATCACTGTTTGATGATGGACTATAGTACTTTCCCATGCCATGACCGAGTCTCAGGACACTCAGATTTGAGGACTGATATAGCCATTTAGCCATTTACAAAGCAGTCAGTATTACCCAAAGTTGCAGCAGCAGGTTCTCAATGGACAGATGTTGTTTTGGATTGGTTATTTACAGGTATATGACTCAGCAGGTATTATCTTGTGTTATGGTTATTATTGCTTGTATACTCATTCTTGTGACATGTCTTAGCATTTAGTGTCATGATCTAGCAATCCTATAAATATGTGGACCTGGTTGTATTGATATTATGTATGTATGTCCCTACTTAGACCTAGAAGTTCTTGACCCAGACTCATTGGTTTTGCCTTCCCTAGGGAGAATAGAGGTGATCATTCCCACCATACTTTGGCTTGCTAGTGTTGGTTTCATTGTTCATTATCTCCACCCATCCACTACCTTCCAGTTATGTTTATAACCCGACCTACTACTTGACTAGTGGCATGGAGGACCTTCCCCCATTGTAGCCTCTTTGTTGGATAAGCTTCCTTGTTTATTTGTGTCTCGGCTCTAAGTTGCCTAGGTTGTGTTGGCTAAACCTGAAACAAATAGCGCTGCCATCAATACAATGTATATGGAAATGAAATGAATATCTTGTGAAAAGCCCATTCATGAAAAGAAACGTTTCTGAACATACATGAATGCAAGGCAAGCCTAATGAAATTGGCTTTGAAGTGTAAACGTGAAATGTGAAATGTAAAACCCATGTAACAAGTGTTTTTAAACATGCATGGAGCATGAAGCTTTAATAAATAAAAATCCGTGTAACAAATGCATGGATCAAGGCTATGGAAACTCAAAGGCCTAAAAAGCAATGGTTCTTAAATGTTATATCTAAAAATTGTTGGCCTCACTTGTATTTGATTTGGATTGTGAGCATTTGTCAAGGTGAATAAGCACCTCTGAACGTAACTTACCCATTTGTAAGACATTGCCATCCCCCGTGTTATTGTTTGTCCGACATATGCTAGAGTGAGTATCCCCTTTCCATACCCAGTGTCACAGTGTCAAGTTGATAGTCACCCTTTAGCCTAGCCTTTTGATTTTTAGCCTTCATCCTTCACTAGCAAATTGATTACAACTATGAAGTGAGTATGGTCTTGAAAGTCTGGTTTGAGTCATAATTAATAATTAACAAAACTCTATATATTTGGTTGGTAGATCGCCAGTGAAATGATTACCACTTGTTATAATTGTTACTTGAATGATTTGTAGAGCATGTCTTAACCTCTAAACACTTGCAGCAGATTGATGTTAGCCTGGGTCATATTATTGATCATTTACAGATTATTATTATTTTATCTGTCTCGACATATTAGATATTGTACATGATCATGCAGAGATCTGTAGGGTGTATGAGCATACACCTTAGATGGATTTGGGCCCCCTAAGTCCAATGAGACCGTTTTTTTTCAGTTCCGAGCAGTTACGGTGATGATTTGTCTCAGTATACCATTCTGGTGCGGTCTTGCCATGTTAAATGGCCTGTCAGAGCAGAAGGATGATTTGATTGGTTCACCTAGGGCGTTGTATGAGGAGGGGGTGGTCTAGCCACTTGTTTTTACCATTATACCCCCCTCCCAAACATCCTGGTGGGCTCAGTTGGACAATGCAGGCACTCCAGGTGGCAGTTTGGGTAGGTTCACAGTTCCCGAGGCAAATTAAAAATGGTAAAAATGGCTACTGAAGAATTCGATTTGGGTTACCGAGGCAATGAAATGGCATGGGATAAGTTTTGATGATGAGTGTGATGTCTTCCATCCTTTCTCCAGCAGTTTCAGCATTCAAGAGGACCTACACCCATCTCTCCGACATGTTTTATGATTTTCTGGAGCTTTTGGAGGCTCATGATTTTCCAGAGAGGCATTATTTTGCACTTAGAGTTATATTTTATTTATATTGTGCCATGGGGACACACTAGGGGTGTTAGACGCTCTCCCCTAGAACCACCATGAGTTTTATTCATGTTTATTTTGTCATATTGAGTAGGGTCCCCTCTCCTAGGGTGATTTTGTCCATGATGTGTTATATTATTATATTGATCCATGTACTTTATGTTGAGCTCATCTCAACCATTGATGAGAACATTTTGATCTTTTAATCTTAACCATCCATTCAAAAGGTGGTTAGGATTTTGGTATCTCTCCATCCTATTTAAAGGAGAGAGCTTCTCATTGTAACCAGGTCTTTGGCTCTTGGAATCTTGATAATAGAAAAACTCTTTTGTGGAAATTCTTGGGTCTCCTTTGCATCTGGTGTTCTTCGATGGTGATTGGAAAGTCTATTGCATCCTAGCATTTGAGAATTTGTGGTGAGATCTATATTTTCATGGAATTTTTATTATTGTCTACAGGAGGGCGACTTCACTTGGGTGTTTTTGCAGGGCTTCCTCAACTCGCTTGTTTGGCATCGCTTGTATCAGGGGGTTATCATTAGTATCATTGTGATCTATGATTTCATCTTGTTATTTCTTCTATAGCATTTGTCCGTTTCTCTTGATGCATCAAATCTGATATTGATGACGTTTGTTGTGCAGGAGGGAGAGCACATTGGCTTCCTTGGGAAAATTGATTTGCATAGAATACTCATCCAAATCTTTTCAAATTGATCGAGAAGGCACAGATCATCATCATCAAGGCATCTACAAGGTTATCCAGGTAAGATCCACAGGTTTGTTCTTCTTTTCTTGGTTCCAATCCATTGGCATCTTAATTTTACTGTAAAACCCTAAGTTAAAATAATCAAAAAATTATGTGGATCAAACCACATGATCAATTGGCAAACCATTTCTGGGTATTTTAGATCGGGTCAAACCCAAAGTGGGTTCTCATAGGCGTCATGCTTGGGTGACTCCACAGGGCCCAAACTCCAAGGCACTAATCCCTCAACCCTAGCGCAGCCCTCATTTGGCCAATTTTTCCTCTGTTTTGATCCTATCTCCAAGGCTTGCATACTTTGATACTGTCATACCTTTCACCAAGTCTATCCATTGGTACTAGATAGCCCCAATCTTGTCCTTAACCTCCCTGCATTCGACACGGTTCCCAAGGCAGTGGATATCTTCATTATTTGCTGGTACCTTGATCCTGGATCTAGTAGTAAAACCCCTAAGTCACTTGTATTTCAACCTTGGATCAAATTTACATTTCATAAACTCCTTGATCCAAACCATAACTCACCTTGTGACTTCATCCATAGATCAAGGGTTTACTTCACCTTACACCTTACGTATTTCATCTTCCATTTGATTGATCTGGTGTCTTGGTTCGATCTCTCCTGTCGGGAGTAGATCTGGGTGTCCCCCATTGTTGTCTTGGGCTAAGACAACATCAAGGGAAGATTGCCTCGATTGGCGTGACAACCATCCATTTGGGAGTCGAGGCTATCTTGGTTCACCTCTTTGGTTGCCCATCCCTCTACCAATCCATCTTGGATTCATCTCATAGGGGCAACTACAAGTCTGGTGATAACATAAGTGCTAGTCACTTATCAGCAACAATCTGAAAACACCTTTTCATTGTTTTTCCCACCCTGGCAAGATGCAGTGATGCACATTTCCGATACCATTGTAATATCCCCTCTGCTTACTGTTGATATATCTTGGGTTTGCTGCTATTATATTTTGGTTTTCTTGGTTCTGGGATTTCGTCAAACACTTTCCCAACATGCTCTGATACCACTGTTAGGTTCCCCACTAGATTTCGGCTGAAAGTTGAGTTAACTGTGAAGTAACTTTAATTTAGGACTTCCATCAAACACCTTGGTGACCAGTGTTCTGAATTTAATTTGACTGTTTTTTTGTGGGCTTTGTATTGGTTTTGAGTTTAATTTTCAGATATCATCTTAACATAACAAATGCCAAGGATTATCATATTCACATACAGAACTAAAAATACTTGCATTTAATGACCATTAAAGAGTCCACAAATAAATAAGCAACAGTGATCAAGATCTAACAGTGTACAAGAGTGGGTATATATTGTGACTATGATTTATTAAATACTGTAACAGCAGTAAACTATGCCCAAACTTTGGGGAAATACATCACAAATCTGACCTGTAAGTGATCACTGTAGAACTTCTTGAATATATAGTTGTTGTAGGTGACCATGTGTGTTTGCAGCTCTCTCTTTGCTGAGATGACTCCCTTTTATGCTACGAACCGCTAAAAGTAACCACTATCAGTTAAATGTCACCACTAAATGCACCCACGGTCCAAACAGCACTCTACTCCTTCAATCTATGGCAACGATCTCAAGGATTAATGCACCCAACTGTAATAAGGCAGCTAGGTAGTAAATGACGGCAGATCTGGAATGAACAAGAGACAGTAAAGGAAAGGCCCAGCAATTTGTCCCTAACAACTCAGCCAATAGTATAGATCAAGATGTCTTCTCTAGCGCTAGTGCTCAATAAATAAAGTTTGTACATCTCTCCCTTTTCAGCAGTCTATCCCTTTAAATGTGACCACGCCCTCAATATGACAGCGCCCTCTTAACAACCAAACTTGGGTAATATTGTGCCCTCCTTGCAGCAGATTTGGCAATGACAAAGAACAATAGGGTGAGAAAATAAGAGACGTGCCCCCTCTTTGAGTTTCCCCTCCGCGCCCTACATAAGATGCTCACTAACTCTGCAAACCCACAAATCTTAGCAATATGCAACGAACTCCTTCGTCTGATGAAGCACAAATGAAAGATCTGAGTGATCTTCCATCTCACAATCAGCTAGGGTGGATAGTCTCATCGAAACCAATGTTCTCTTAGGATTCCTGTCCCAAGAGCCAAAAGCCACAAGAGCTCCCCAAATTCTTTTTCGAAAATGAAATGTCATGAATGACTGAGAGAATGGGTTGATTTGTCCTTTTATACCCCTTTCCACCTTCTTTCGTGACTTTTACCCTTTTCCGCCTATTTAATCAATTAAAAAGTGACTTTATAATTTTTTCTTCAATATTTCCCCCAAAAATCACTTTATAAATTTATTAAACCTTTTTACTCCAAAAATTTATTTATTTCATTTTAAAACAATTTGGGGCAACGGAAGTCAATTTTCATCCTCTCCAACATTTAAAGCTCTCCATCCTTGTTCCAACGAGCTATTACACCAAGGTACCCCTCTTAAATAATTTATTAAAAAGACAACCTTAGTGAATTCCATTAAATAATACTCCCAATTTACGAGAACGGTCAAATTGCGTCGGAATCGAAATTTGACTGCGGAGGAGTGATTCCGATGATGAAAGATGATAAACAAACCTTTGAAAGCATCACATAACTCCTCTAAACCGCCGGAGCACACTTTTAACATCAAATTATCCCTCTGATCAAGCTGACATAAACCCTTAAATTCATCCCCAACTGCAAGGCAAGGGAACTAGAAAAATGGGGACATTACAGAAACTCCTGCCAAGTGGGAGAATGGTCCAAAGTAGGGTCAAAAACCTAGATTTCCCCCCTCAAATATCAAGAAATTTCCTCCAGCAAGCCATATGTCTGGTACAACCAAAGTGCTCCTATGTCCATAAAAAGCCTCTAGAACTCATGCCAATCATCCAAGGTGAGAGAGGAATCGTCCAAATGTGTACTAGCTCCTCCATGTGCCAAGGAAAGAGGGTCATCCTTCATTTATGAAGGGAGCAGCCCCGTCCTACAAACCCAATGCGCCATGTGTATGTCTCTAAGTAAGTGTGTAAAGGGGGTGGTCCACATAATGTACCTAGGCATCATCACAATGTGTCATAGCCAGTGTTATACCATGGGAATACATAAAGCGCTCAAGTGCATAAGGGGTTAAACAACATTTAACTTAGTTAAGCATCCATTTGTGAAGATAATACATGAAATAACTGCCATTACACCCTTTTAATAAGTCAATGACTTATCTAACTCTTACTCATTAAAACATTAAGAAAACTATGGTGCTACCGACATTAAATCTTCTTTCATGTAAAAATTCCTAAGCCAAATCGATTTACCTAGATTTCTAAGTCAAGTCAGGGTGGTGGAATGAATGTATTACATAGGGAAGAAAGGGGATCTTTGCAAGTTAACTATCATTGTAACTGAGTAAAATAGGTCTACCCTTAACTCTTCAGAGCTAGGTTTATAGATGTTTCTTCCACATGTTTGCCTTAGAAGGTAGTGCTTTCATCGTTCTCCCATCCTTGTGCCTCTTTTTTGTGACCCTTTTATTTCATTCTATTTTTATTTCACTTTAGCCATTTCTAGTCCCTTTACCTTATACTTAGCTTTAATAACCCGAGACAAGGGAGCTTGGCTTCTAGAAGCGAGAATATCTCCCATGTTTTTTTCAATTTAATTTTATTTACATCAACCTTACAGTACTAGACTCTTTTAGCTTTTTTAGGCATCAATACATGGGAATAGTTATGATACCTTGAAAGATTACAAATAATAGATCACTTACAAAGAGAAAAATGGGGGGGATGGATGAAATGGCTAACGAAATGAAAAATGGTTAGGCAAAATGTCATTAATTGGATGAATCACCTACTTAGTTCTCTAGAGTAGAATTATGACAACAGCATGGTAGGCCTAAGTATTGATAACAATTTTCGGTATTCTGGATCATTATCCAAGCATCAAGCAGCATCCCATGGTCAAATCAACATAAAAACAAAACATCCCAAGTGTCAATGAAGGTGAGAAATATCACAAGACTAGCACATCGAACACCATCTCCACTACGTACATCCAAGGCACAAGAACCATCTGAGCATGATGGAAGGATCTCCAATCAATGCTATATGGAACACCACAAATCTCATCTCGGGAACAATGTATATGAAGTAATCACAAACCACAACTAATCAACATGTCACCCCTGATAATCAAGGAGTAACACTTCCCATCAGGATTCCATACATAAGCAAATGAACCAATAAACTTAAGCTTACTTTCCTAGGGCTTCTTTCTAAACCAACCCTCTTGTAGAGTCATAGTTCGAACAATATTTGTAGAACTATTTAGCAAATATATAACAATATGAACCACTTTTACCCAATATTTGAGAGAAATGCATTTATTTCATAACATTTACCTAGCCCTCTCCATAATAGTTCAATCTCTTCTCTCTACAACTCCATTTTGTTGTGGAGTATAGGGTGTGGTATATTGTCTCTATATTCCTTCTTGACAACAAAAATTGTTAAAAGTAAAACTATGCAAACAAAGCTCACCATTGTTGTCTTCCTAAGAAATCTAATATTTCTCCCCAAATCCTTCAACCATAGCCTTAAATTCTTGGAACTTGGAAAAAGCATCTAATTTTTTATTTAGGAATTACACACATTCTTCATGAAAAGTCATCTACAAATAACAAAGGGTACCTGGCATCGGAAAAAAGACAATGTCTTCATTGGTCCTCATATATCTACATGAATTAATTCAAGAAGTACTTTGGCTCTCCCAGTCTTTTCTTCATCAAAAGGATTTATATGTTGCTTCTCCACAAGACATGCGCCACAAACAATGTCTTTCTCTTCCAAACTATATAAAGTCCCCAACAAGATATGGACTGCCTTTTGAGTAAACTGCTTATGTATTTTGGTTTGAGACTTTTGCCAAACACTTTGATGGCAACTGCTCTAACCTCACTGTAGTATTGCCTGCTTGGGTTGGGTTTGATTTTCATTAGGTTTATGGGACTGGTAGGTTATCATAATTCATACCTCAATTTTATAACATTAGTCCATGGAATATACATACCAAAAGAAAAACATGTATTTGACTGTATTTATTGCCAAAGACAGACCATAGAAATAAATGAAGGTGGCTGTACTTTTAACCAGCTGTAACAGCAATACATAATGAGGTGAATAAATCAGATTTTAATACTATTAGCAAACATGTGAAGTAGCACCAGCTGGCTGTCCTCTTGAATGACGAAGCAACCTCTTTTTTTGGTACCTCTACGCTTTAGATCTTTGACAGTACACAAGTAAATGACAGCAACTGGGAACAATAGCAGCAACAGACTTCATCTAGCATGCCCAGCATTCCTCACATATCAGACATGACAACAAGATTGACTGTAGATAGCACACCCAGCTCTGCAATGTGAAGATTAGCTTGAATGTACAGCTCCCTGAGGTGAAACGCAGCCCCCTTTTTGACTTGTTTTGAATGTATGATGACGTTGACAGGTTGGAGGCACAAAGGGATGCGCCCAGCAATACACTTGACTCCTCTGTAAGCAATGTACAGCAGTACAGTAGCAGCACGTATGGCACTCAATCTTGGTGTAGTACCACCTTCCCTTCACCTTTCTGTGCCCTTCTGTTCTTCAATGATACTCAGAAGATGAGACCAAATCATTCCTCAACATCAAGACATAGCATGAAGACCAAGAATCAGTGGATGGCTGAAGATTTAGTGATCTCCCCAAATCAGTGTGTCCTCCTAGAAAAATGCGCCCTCCAAGAAATCACTGCAACCCCTACAAATCTTCACCAATCTGATAGCAAACTTGTTTCCCCACCAGGGCCTAAGTCACCTGGTTCGAGTTCGTGTTCGACTTCAGCATGAAATAAATTGGGAAAAAAATCGGCAACAGTTTTTTTTTGATAAAATTTGGCATTAAATTCGAATATATATATATATATATAAACTTAAATTTTATTTTCAATAATATAATTTTTTAATCATATAACTTCTACATAAAAATGATAAAAATATTTTATATATATTGTATAATTTTATATAATTTATATTAATATTATTTTTAATCAGTTTTTCTATTATTTTGTATTAATATATATATATAAGTTAGCTATACAAAATTATATCACAATTTATGTAATATTATGTTAACAAAGAAAAAACTCGGAAAATACACGAGCTGCAACTTCCGCCTCGAGAGATTGATCACCGGCGTCGGGGGCGTAGTCGGCCTAAGCAGATTGATCACCGGCGTCAGGGGCATTGTCGGCCTCAGGAGATTGATCACTGACGTCGGGGGTGGAGACTACGCTGAAGACCGAAGCTTGAACCCATCTACAACTTTGCACCCTCAATAATCGGAGCCTCTACGCCAGTGTCTATGACTTTGTGCCCACGTCCGCAATTCTTCACCCACGACAATTGTAGCCTCGAGCCTCATGATGGCAACCTCCACAATTCATTCAGGGATTCGCGACGGCAGCTTCACCGAAACAATGTGCACGCCAGTAGTTTTGGAGGGACTAGGGTTAACCCACAAGAAGCAAAAAAATCGTCGATTTTCAACCGTTTAATTCGTGGGCCACAGAAAAACGCCGAATTTCAAATTTTAAGGCAAAAAAAACGTTGAATTCAGCAACTTAGACCATGGCCATGAAGTACAATGAAAAGATCTGAGTGCTATTTCCTCTCTCGATGAGCTATGGTGGATAGTTTCACCCAGAGTTGCCGAAGCTTCCCCCCCCCACGGATCCGACCCCGAAACCTTGCTCCGAGCGAGTTCGCCCCCGAAGCGTCCTAGGAACCGCGCACCGGAAAAAAGGAACCGCGAACTGGTTAAGGAAATCACGCTTCCTGGTTTTTGCAATTCATTTTGGGCAATTCGTGAAGGAACCGCGCGCCGGAAACTCAGAATTCGCGCACCCTAAATTTCGGAACCGCGCGCCCTAAAATCCGGAACCGCACGCCGGGCGAGAGGCCGCAAACTTCA
>LPNX010819283.1:100145-128355 GCA_001517045.1 Pseudotsuga menziesii | reverse complement strand
ATTGGAAGTATCACAAACATACATGTTTCATAAATTTTGCATCTAGTTTGACATTCTACATGTTTTCTTTTGAATATATATATATATATATATAAAAACGCTTCCGACCATTTTTTGAAAAACACGCTTCCGCGCACCCGCTTTCCGCACCCACACCCGCTTCGCTTCCACGCTCTGGCAACACTGGTTTCACCACCGAAACCAATTTTCCCTTGGGGTTTCCGTAAAAAAGCCAAAAGCCACAAGAGTTTGTTATCCACTAAGTTGCACTTGGGGGATTTCCAGTGAGCCGCCAGAGTATTGAACAAGCCAATTGTTCATTGTCAGTGCTTAGAAGATCGTGGTTACATCAGGACCAAGTGTGGTTCCGTCTTTTTTAATAAATGCATGTTCATACCCATTGGGGATGTTGTAATAAAGTATGCTAGCATGGTCAACTTTTTGTAACATACTTGGCCTTCCTAGGACTTAGACATTGAATTGCTATTCCAAGGTGTTTTTCCCTTCGTTAATTTTGCAATGTTGAGTAAGCTATGTATAATTTTTAGTTTTTCATCGCTCCTCCAAAGCTGGAATAGTTAATAGACTTTAGGAGGTTATTAAAGTCTATGGCTCGATGTATATAAACATGCTAGATACCTTTTTGAGTCAGTATGAACATGTACTAGGTCAACCTAGGGTTTTTTTAAAGTTCCGAAAAAAATAATTTTTCCCGCAAAATCAAGCCATTTTTAATGGTTTAATTGGAAATTTTCAAAATGTAATAAAAGTGTGATCTGGAATCTGATTTTGGCGTGGGGATGCTCATTTTCACACTTAGACCATCCTCTTTACCCCAAGACCCACTTTTACCGTGCTCCGGGTGACTAAATTGTCCTGTATGCCATTATTTCTCTATCGATGCGACAAAATGCCCAAAAAATGCTAAAAAGTGAAAAGGACACCAAGGAAAAAAGTCATAAGTCAAAGAGTTCTTAGCCAATAAAATGGAGGTGGTGTCGTTTATGTTTGTTAGGAAGGGGCGTTTAAAACTTACGATAAAAGCATCATTGTTTATTGATATATGATGGCTAGCAAATCAACCTTGGGTATACGCCCCCTCTTCAAACTCATGTGTGGGTTATGTGGTATCGCTTTGTTGGCATGGAGTGACTTGGAAAGTGGCGTTCTCTTCCTAATGTCAAGGCGAGTCATCTCCTTTAATTAATATTGTGATTTCGTGTTACTTGGAGGCTAGCAAATGGTTTGAACATGCGCACCTCTTCAACTCATGTGTGACTTATGCATATGGCTTCACGCATGTGGGTTGGTGAAGACTGGGGTGAAGGTGCATCTCTCTTGTCAAAGGCGACGCCTCCCGAAAGAGATCACAACCAACAACTCCTTGATTCACTCAAGTAAGACTCACCTCATCTCATGTAAATTCCCAGTTCACTCGACTTGTTTGGCGCACCCCCAAGGGATTTGTAATTTCTATTTAAGCGAGGCCTTCTTCCTCATTTGAGGACGAAAGCAAGGAACCTATGCTCTTGTATCATTGTTATTGTTGTTTATGAATAAAATTTGAAAGGATTTGGAGGCCCATGATTTGTGGCAAGTTGTGCACATGGTAATTTCTTTGTGAGGTAATATTCTTCAATTATTTTGCTTTGCATAACTAATAGTCCAGCTTAGAGGGCTCCTTGTAGCACGTAGGATAAGCATTTGCAGCGATCAATTTGCTTATTTACTTTCTTGCTATTAGCGATCTAAGAGTTCATGCTTTAGTTTATTATATTTCATGATCTTTTGGTTTTCTAATTGTGGGGTGTACCAGATCTAATTCATTTTGTGAAAGCCTGATAAGTGTGCAGATTACCATCCCAAGTGAAAGTTTGAGCTTGGTTGCATCTCCTTTGCTTTGGATTATAGGTCGAAACGAACACAAGCATTCCTTGCCCGCACCAAAGATCCTTCCAATCTTGCAAGAAAGATTCAAGACTTGAGCAATTTTTCTTCTCCCTAAAATTTTCTCTTTCTCTCTCGGTTACTTTATGCTCGCAAGTGAAATCAAATCTAAAGTGTTCTATCATTCCTCTTTACTTGCATATGTTTAGATCTAAAAGATTGCAAGTTTTTTATCGCTTAATATTAGATCTAAATCACTAGTTGTTGTCGTACTTAAAAGTTCCAAATTTTCCAATTTTTACAAATACTTGAGTAGTGTATTTTTTATGTATTTTTAAAGCATTAACCCACTAACTTTGCTTCATTAGCTTGCTGGTTTTTAGCAGGACAGAGGAGAAAGAGAGGGAAGTGTTGCCAAAAGATCAAGTTTTTGGCCATCCAAAGCACCCACGATCCATCTACCTTCCCTCTCCTCCATTCCTTTTCTTCCCAGCACTTGTAAAGTCCCATCTGACCCATTTTTCAAGGGTCAAAAAAGGGATTTTCCTTTTCAGTAGTATGGTAACTAATTTGAATAAAGAGCAGGTGGGATTACAGCTCCCACACCCTTCTTCCCCCATCTGGGGGAAGCCCATAGCTGTACTTGAAGTGGTGTGATTGTTTTATGTTGGTTAGCTTTAATCATTCTAGATCAATCATTGTTTCTTTCAAGTTTATAATTTCTTTTAAAGTAACCAAATACTTGCCCAGTCTCACTTTCCCGAGTACGGCCTCCAGGCCTGAAAGAGATTCTTGGCTGTAGTAATTAGAAAACTCATCTTTTTCATGTTTACTTTATGTTTGGAATTAAATTTCTTTGACTATCTTGCAACACAAGCACACAATCCGTCCTTGAAGAGTTGTATATTTGTTATTTTCTTTCACTAATCGGAGCAAACATTTGCCTCTACCCTATATTGCTCTACCCCTCGTAACTTAGTCTAAGACTTGGGGATATCAAAAGCGGTGTTATGCATTCATTAATCCCTCACATCTAATTAATCAACTCATATTAATAAATTTTACAACCCTTAAAACATTACAAAAATTCAGCATAACGAACCTGAGGAACAGTGGGCAAATTCTTAGGGGAAAGCAGGAACAACTAGAAAGTGACCCTGGGGTCCTGTTAGGCTACATCCTTGTTGGTGTAGTGTTGAACAACCCCCCACGACTCCATCTCGCCCACATTTTCCCGTGCGGAGACAGTCTTCTCAGAATCCGAACACATTCCTTGTACCATTAGGTATATCTAGAGTTCCCTTCCCTCTTTAATTCACTCATCTAATCCACATCTAATTTAAAACGAACCAAGATACACAGCAAAACATTTCCATTCTTTCAGCAGCACTAAATCTTGTGTAACTCCATTGGCACTGGTCATTTGCATCATTATTATTTCTTTCAGTATCTTTCATATTGTGAATGTTAGTGTTAAATATCATGCTGTTAAAGTAAATCTTTTAAATATTGCTATATCTTGTTGAGTTCTAACTTTGTCATCCATAAAAGCTCCTAACAAACAAATCTTGTCCATCATTTACTAAACTAAAAACCAAAGAGCCTTAGAAACTCTTTTTTAGGAACTACCCCTCTTGGCTACGGTAGGAGTGGCCTAAACGGAGGAGTCAGGATCAGGTGACAGCGCATGACTCGCAACTTGCCCATAGGGACACACCAAGCAGCTTGAAAATTTCTGTTGCGCTTTCCCCATAGGTGTGTGTAAGGCGGCAACAGAGCTCTCAATTCTCTTTTTCGAAAAGTAAATGTCATGAATGAATGAGAGAAGGGGTCGATTTGCCCTTCTAATCCCTTTTTACTCGTTTTTGGCACTTTTACCTTTTTTCGCCTTTATTAAATAAAAGTGGCTTCTACAAAGTCCTTTCTTTTAATTAATTACTCAATGTCACTTTTAATGTTTTTTTTGCCCAAATGACATTAAATAATTAATTAATTCTCTTTTTTGTTGATTATAGCCTACGGTTTTCAAATAGGTTAACAAATCATCCCCCTAAAGGGGCATTACAAACTATCTAGGAGACCATCCACCACTTTCTTATTAGTCAAAAAATAAAGATAACTTACATTCAGACAGCCATATATTTGATGCCAAAGTGAACACCCCCACCATCTACGATTGAGATTAATCATTAACCTAAATCACCAATGCATCAAAATGCACTTTATTAGAGTCAACAATTCATCAAGAGACTTTCACCTTATTACTAAAGTGAATTACACAATAGATTAACTTGGACGACTTCACGCGCCCTTGACACCTAACCTATGCAGAAGTTCTTGTCTAAGCTACAAAACATCAACACTCCCTCTTAGCAAGGAAGGAACTATGTACCAATCCAAGTTTGTCTTTGAATGGTTCAAACATCCATTTTGCCAAGGGTTTGGTCAAAATATCAAAAGCCTATCGACCAGTGGGTACTCACAGCAGCTTCGTTGCTCCCCCTTTTGAATCATGTCTCAAACGAAGTGATACGTGATCTCAAGATGCTTCGACCAGTCATGAAAAACTTGATTCTCATAGAGTTTCATACAACTCCAATTATCACAGTAAATCATCGTGAGATCCAACTCCTAATCAAATAGACTTGCTAGCAACTTGCAAAGCCAGATGACTTCACAACTAGCTATACTCACTAGCATATACTCTACCTCTGTTGAGCTACGTGCCACGGAAGTCTACCTCTAGTTGAACTAGGAAATCGTTGTTGATCCCAAGTTGAAGCAACAACCTGAGGTGTTGTTCCTGGTTGATGCATTGCCTATCCAATTTCAGTCTGTATACCCATGCAACTTCACCTCACCATCTCAAAGATATCTCAATCTGTACTCCATTGTTCCCCTCAAGTATCTGAGTAGATGTTTTGCGGCTACCTAATGCTCTTGCCTCAGCTCCAGCATGAACTGGCTCGAGGTGTTCACCTTAAAACTTATCTTTGGCCTAATTTGACCAGATAAATCTAAAGTACTGACCTTCAAATTAGTGATTATAGCAATGGTCATGGGCCTACAATCCTCTATCTGAAATCTCTTGAAAATCTCAACTAGATACTTACCTTGCCCAGGTAAACTTTCCCCTGGTCTCTCCCAAACCTCCAAACCCGAGATGTAATGCATCAAACCAATGTCCATCTCGAATACAAATGTCATATCTAATCCTCTATCTGAAATCTCTTGAAAATCTCAACTGGATACTTACCTTACCCAGGTGAACTTTCCCCTGGTCTCTCCCAAACCTCCAAACCCGAGATGTAATGCATCAAACCAATGTCCATCTCGAATTCAAATGTCATATCTGCCTTGCACCCTGCAGTGAGCTTCTCTAAATCTGAGGGAAATAGGTCGTCTACATACATCACCAAAATGAGCAGATCTTCCTCGACAAATTTGAAATATAAGTAGGGATTTGCTTCACTTTTGGTGAAGCCAATGCTCTGCAAGTATGCATCGATCCTGGAATACCATGCTCTTGGTGCATGCTTTAGTCCATACACTGCCTATTTCATCTTGCACACATGGGACTCACGCCCATTAACCTCAAAGCCCTGAGGTTGGTTGATGTACACTTCTTCCTCAATTATCCCATTAAGAAAAGTTGTGACAGCCTTAGCGCGGAGGTGCCTTGGCCAGCTCCCTGCACAAGGGCAATTAGCATGGGCTTTCCCAAGACGCCAGGACAAACTTAGTAGCACAACTTAAGAGCCCCATGACACGGCTAATCGGCATGCAAAAGAAGGCCTGGGGTGGGTGCCACACCCAGGCACCTGGGCTAGAAGGTGACCCAACGACCGGTTGCGGACTCGGCAAGCAAGCACATCGAAAGTCTTCGTGCAATGTCGCACAGGCCAATCATTAGACGAGTACTTTCAGTGCATATGGATTGCGCCTGTGACAAATGGTATCAAACGAGTTGCCAAGAAGTACCGCAGTTGAGAAGTCATTGCAGCCAGCATTAGTTGTGGAGGGCAATAGCACATAGGTCCTACCAAAGGGAATTTGCGTGTTACAGGTAGAATCTTAGAGAGAGTTGCGTATGCAGCATGCACTCAAAAGCAGTTGCATTGTAGGCATGCAATGGTGACTTGCATCAATCAACAGTGAAGTGTGCAGCAGCAAACTTGCAAGGGAGAATAGTTGCAGCAAAATGGGCACGTGGCAGGAGTGCGCCGGTGTTGCAGCAGCTCCTAGAAAAGGAGTGCGTAGTGAACGGCAACAATTGCCAACACGGTGCAAAATGTTCTTAAACTGACTGTTCTTGGACTGACAGAGATTGCGGAAGGAAGGGCAGAGTTGCGCTCAGATGTGGTAGACTTCTGCAAACAGTTACAAGAATCGCACCAACGTTAGACGACGTTGTCGGGACATCGACAAAGTCAAGTAGGGGAGGGTGTGACGGCCTTGGCGTAGAGGTGCCTTAGCCAACTCCTCGTACAAGGGCAGTTAGCATGGGCTTGCCCAAGATGCCAAGACGAACTTGGTAGCACGACTTGAGAGCCCCGCGACATGGTTAATTAGCATGCGAGAGAAGGCATGAGATGGGTTCCTACATTGGGTGGCACCACACCCAGGCACTTGGGCTAGAAAGTGACCAAACAGTCAGTTGCAAACTCGACAAGTAAGCACATCAGAAGTCTTTGGGTAGTATCGCACAAGCCAGTTGAAAGACGAGTACTCTCGGTGCGTATCAGCTGCGCCCATGACAAAAGTTGTCTTCACATCCATCTGATGTATTCTCCATCCCATAATGGACACTAAAGACATCACTTCTCTAATGGAAGTGTACTTGGCGACTGGAGTAAACATCTCGTAATCCACCCCCACTTTCTGGGAGAATCCTCTCACCACAAACCTCCCTTTGTACTTCTTTATGCTACCATCAACCACATGCTTGATCTTGTAGAGCCATCTAGAGATCACCACTAACTTCCCCTCCGATCTAGGCACAATGTGCCAAAATATCATTCTTCATGATGGAGATGTACTCCTCCACTATAGTATCCCTCCAAACCTATTGGTTGGCTACCTCACTAAAACTGGAGGGATGGGAATCTATGATGTTGCTCATCAATGCCATGTAGTTCAAAAACTTCTTCGAAGGATTGTTTCTCATAAATGTGCTCCTAGGAGCCTCAACTTGCTCCTAAGCATCCCTCAATATTTGCGTGGACCATCGATGTATCTAGATAGAACTGGTAGGAATTGGTAGCTCCTCCTCTACATCTGAAGGGTGTTTCCCCGAACTAGAATTAGTTGGTGACCTTGGCTCAACCTTCGAAGCTTTCTACTCCTCAATTTTTGTCACTGGTAATCGCTCATGAGACTTCCTAGATGCAAAGTCTTCCTCTAACTATACATCCTTGCTTACAATTTTCTTCCTCTCTCATGGAATATTGATCTTGTAAGCCTTTGAATTGTCATTGTATCCAACAAATAAACACTTCCTGCAGGAAGACTCCATCCTGCTTCTCTTCTCCACTAGTATATGGATGTAAACTGGACACCCAAAGATGCGAAAATGACTCATTTCCAACTTCACACTAGTTAATGCCTCTTCTAGTGTCTTGTCCTCTAAAACCCTGTGAGGGCAACTGTTTTGGATATAGATCGTTGCATTGCATGTTAATACCTATAAAATCATTGGCAATTCCTGGTCATTTATCATGGCATTAGCAACCCCTACAATAGATTGGTTCTTCTTCTCGGCAAGCTCATTCTATTGTGGAATGTAAGGAACAGTGTACTCCCACTTGATTCCTACATCCTTGCAAAAATCCTCGAAATCATTGGATGTATACTCGCCCCCATTGTCTGATCTCAAACTTTGATCTTCTTCCCAGTCCAGTTCTCCGAACGAACTTTGAACTCTTAGAACGTATTGAAGCCTTCATCCTTGGTCCTCAAGAAGTAGATCCATGTTTTGCAAAAGAAGTCATCAATGAAGGAAACTAGTATAGGCTTCCTATGATTGATGCTACTGACATCAATCCACACACATCTAAATGCACTAGATCTAGAATCCCCTAAGATCCAAGCTCGCTACTTGGGAAAGCAACCTTGGCATGCTTGCTAAGTGCGCACCCTTTGCACACACCCTGCTGCTTAATGTTGGACTTTGGAAGACCTGTGACAATCTCCCTTAAAATAGGCAACACCTGGTGATGTAGGGGCCCCATCCCCTTGTGCCATAACTCACATGAGTTCTCTATGCTATAAACTAGGGCTCGAACAAGTTCACCCTACAACCTGTACAAATTTCCTTTTCTCACTCCAATCACCTGAGCTAATCCTGGGCTAGACTCCTTCGGTCTAATGAGGAGTTGCTTTTTCTTGAACTCTACTGCAAAGCCATTATCTTCCATGACCAAAACTAAAAGTAGATTCTTCCATAGACTTGGAACAAATAACACATCATCAATGCCTAAAAGTTACCTAACTAGAGTTGAAAAGCAATGGTACCAACACTTTCTACTAGATACTGTTGGATTTTGTGCAACTTCAGAAGCTATTCTTAATGTAAATTTAGTATATTGTTGTGTACCTCTTACGGGAGATCATACTGATGTAATCATTCATGTAAACCCTTGAAATAATCAAAGTAAACCATTGGGAAGTTTGGAATTAAAATAAAATTATTTTTAGTATTTTTATTTTCCCCCAGGTAAGTCGACCCCATTCAATTAGACAAGTCGGCCCAGTTAGGGTTAAATGTCAGTTTTGTAAAGTGTATAAATAGAGAGGTTGGACACCTCATTTGTACACACAGCTAAGCAAGCAAGTTCACTAGTCAAGGAGAAGTTTGCTCCAGCAGTGAGAAGCGGTATTTTTCTGGGGTTTTTCATTGGAGAGATTTTCTTCTTTCTCTCTCTTTTCTTGTATTGTGTTCTCGAGATTGATCATCTCTATATGAAGGTTGATGGGTTTTCTCCCTATTGGGTTTCCCAAGATAAGCTCGTGTGTTCTTTATTTCTATGCTTTGTCTTTCTTCTAGAGATCCTATTGTTCAATTGCAATAAAGTTATACCGCTATAATCTTGTAAAATCTAACATGGTATTAGAGCAGTTCTAGAAGAAGCCATTGTCGGGAACTAGGTCCTGCTATTTGAAGGCCTTCCCTCATAATTTCTAGAGAAAAAAGAGACTTGGAAAGTTTGGTCTAAGGGAGGCACATCTTCTGGTGAAAGAAGAATCAAATTCCAAGAACTTTCATTTCTTACCTAGTTTCGTTGCTGCAATTACTGCAGAAAGTAGGCTTTCAATTTTTGAGTTGATCAGTCCACAGTTTTGGCTTGACCTCACCTTCTCTCAACTCGCCTTTATCTATCTGTGAGGTTAGTTTTACAAAATTGCAACTTTCATTTTTGACCTAGCTCTTGCTAGGGTTTCTGGTTCAAATCTGCAGGCAAGATGGTTGGAATGAAGGTTGAAGATTGCCTTAATGGAGCCTCCAACTTCATCTCTTGGAAGTCTACAGTTCTTCTCATCTTGGAAGAAAATGACCTCTTGAAGTTCGTCAATGAGAAGGTCCCAGAACCAGAAGTTGAAGAAGACAAGTCCCAATGGAGGAAGAATGATGCTCGAGCTAGGAGATTACTAGTGGCTCAGTCAAAGACCCACTTGGTTCCTCAAATTTCACAAAAGAAGACAACTAGGGAGATGTTCAAAACCCTAAGGAGGTTATGTGAGCACAGTAGCATCAATGTGATTCTTGCATTGAGGAATCAGCTATCGAACATGAAGATGACCAAGTCTAAATCAATTTCCTCATACTTCATGATAATCATGGAACTTAGGGACAAGCTGAGATCCAATGCAGAACCTATTGAAGATAAGGAGCTTGCAATGACTACGCTAAATGGAATCCACCATCATGGGAATCTTTCATTCAAACGATCAGTGGACACACCAAGTTGCCCAAATTTGACAGATTATGGGCACATTGCACTCAGGAGGAGACGAGGATTGCAACAAGACAAGGACTTCATGGCACTCAATCTAAAGAGAATCAAACATTCATGGCCCATGCAAAGAAAGGAAAGGGAAAGGGAAGAAAATTTCACCACCATAAGCATCAAGGTAGAAGACCAAGCCCTTCTTCAAATCAACAAGAAAAGAAGAAGGTTCTATCGCAAGTACAATGCTTCAGGTGCAAGAAATATGGTCACTATGCAAACAAATGTTCAATCTCAAGCAAAAGGAAACATGAAGCCTCAACAGCTGATGTAGAAGAAGGTCATCATCATAAGAAGCAAAGGAGTGAAGATCGTACATAATTCTTCTTCATATCGGCACTATCAGGTACTATTCCCACCATTGGTGACACTTGGCTCATACATAGTGGTGCTTCCAGGCATATGATTGGATATAAAGAAAATATTTCTGAAATAGTTGAGAAAGAATCTCATCTTCGTGTTGTACTCGGAGATGATGCAAACTATACTATGAGAGGATATGGGGCTACCTAACTTCAACTAGAATCTAAAGACATGTTACATTTAAGTGGTGTGCTCTATGTGCTCGGTATGAAGAGAAATCTTGTCTCCATCTCTACCTTGGAGGACAAGGGATAAAGTTGCATTTTCAGATAGGAAACTGCTTGCTTGGCACAAGAACTCGAGCATGGACGTAGCAAAAGAAATTGGAGTAAGAAAGGAAAGCATGTATCGATCATAGTTACATATATCGTCGATATATCGCGAGTCGAAGGGGTCGACGATATATCTTCGAGAAAAAATCGTGATATTTTCCGATATATTAAAATGTCGCGACACATTCAATAACTCGCGATATATTCGATAAATATCGTGAGTCGATGGAAAGTGTCGCCCTACTAAAGAAAAATATGCCAAATTGAAAGATAAAGAGGTTGCGGCTCATTTTTTGGGTTCATTTGGCATTTGGCATTGTTGAGGGAGCGGTCCATGGGATTTTAGGCGATTTTCAACAAGAGAAGAAGGGTAAAAACGATTTTTCCATTGCATTAGCGGATTGTTTGTGCAGTAGGGTTCCATCTTGGCATCTACTACATCTTTGTTTCTATTCAGGCATGTATTAATTTGTTTTTTCTTTCTTTTTGCTTGAGATTTGTTGGTTAATGTAGATTTAGAGTAGGGTTTAGGACCTAGGTTGGTTGGCCAATGGCCATTACAATCATAGGGTTTTAGGTTGGCCACCCTCCATTTCTTTGAATGTTTTAAATTAATAATTTCATTGTTTTCAAAATTTCAAAGATCCAAGCATCCATTAAACATTTTATTCATTTTTGTTTTTGTTGTAGCATAGGTTTAATCTTCATTATCACTTCAAGTTTCAAGTTTCAAGTTTCAACTAAATAGTAACACAATCCCAAAGCCATTGGATCCAATGTGGGATTATGGGAAACCAATTGACCCTAATAATCGACAAAGGTTGAATTGCAAACTATGTGGGAAGAATATTTGTGGTGGAATTAGCCGCTTGAAATACCACCTTGCCAAAGTTGTTAGGCATGAAGTGGATGTTTGTCCTGCTATTACCCAGAAGTGATGTGTATTGCAAACCAATCCCTTCTTGATATGGCTAGGAAGAGGGACGAGAAGGGGGAATTCAAAAATGAACTTGCATCTAGAACACAATCACGAACCATGGGAACCACAAGGGCCTCGAGGGTGAGTGTTAGTGACATGCATTCCTTCTCCTCGTCCACACAACCCCCAATCCCACTATGTCTTCTTCAACCTCACCTTACTTGGCGTCAAGGAAACCTTCTATTCAAACCATAATCAAAAAAAGGGAGAAGGAAGAGGCCGATAGAATTGCGACAAAATGTTTTCTATGGGGTGACGTGCCTTTCAACATCGCCAAGAACAACCCCTACTATCATGCCATGTTTCAAGCTACTGGTACTGTTGGTCTAAATTATAGGGGGCCTTCCTATAATGATTTGAGAGAGAAACACCTTGATGAGAAAAAAGTTGATTGCACCCGGAGATTAAATGAGCTTAGACAATCATGGGAGACCACCGATTGCAGTGTTATGTTAGATGGATGGACCGATGGGAAGGGCAGATCCATTATCGATTTCTTGGTTAATTGTCCCACGGGAACAACTTTTATCAAATATGTCCATTCATCTCCCTATGTTAAAGATGCACACTTATTATGTGATTTGTTGGATATGTTTATCTAAGAGATAGGTCCACAATATGTTGTCCAAGTCATTACGAACAACGCTGCCAATTATGTTACTGCTGGGAGGATGCTTATGGAGAGGTATGCAAGCTTGTATTGGACTCTTTGTGACGTCCATTGCATTGATTTGATGCTAGAGGACATGGGCAAACTTACTTGGATCAAGGAAGTCATTAATTCGACTCGAATTGTGACAAAATATATATACAATCATACATGTGTTGTTTCACTCATGAGACGCTTCACGGGGAAGGAGTTGATGCGGCCTGCAATCACACGATTCACCACTTCCTTCATTTCTCTTCAGTCTATGCATAAAGTTATGATGGATTTGTAGCGGATGTTTCTTTCGGATGAGTGGGCTTCTTGTGTCTATAGCACCAAACAAGATGGGCAAGCCATAGCTCGAATGGTGCAATTTGATTTGACTTTTTGGGCAGGATTGGAGGATGTATGTGCCGTCAGTGAACCTTTGGTAAAGGTTCTTTGTTTGGTTGATGTTGAAAATCCTACAATGGGCTACTTGTATGAGGCCATGGATAGGGCCAAGGAAGCTATCCATCGCTACTATGAGGACAAGGGGGAGGTGGGACTCACAAGACGAACTGAACTATGGAGTATGATTGATGAACGATAGAATAATACTCTCCATCGTCCCATTCATGCAGTAGGGCTCTACCTCAACCTAGCTTTCTCTTATGCATGTGGATTTTAGTTTGATGTTGAGGTCATGGATGGCTTTCTCCAATGTGTTCAGAGGATGGTGTTAACTCCCTCTGAATACAAAGAGATTTCTAAACAGATGGAGAGCTATAGGATGGCAGGTGGCACTTTTAGCTATGACATGGTTGTCCAGGATAGAACCACAAGGATGCAAGGTACAATTTGTTTAAAACTTTCAAATTTTGATCTCTTAGATTCTTAAATATTTACTCTTTCATTTCTATTTTTTTTACTTGGTAGAAATTTAATACATTGTAATCTGTAATTTGTCTTTCCTTCCTTGTTTTCTTTGAAGATGTGTGGTGGACTAACTATGGTTGCAAAGTCCTAGAGTTGCAAAAACTTGCCATTAGAGTGCTAAGTTAAACTTGCAACTCATCAGGGTGTGAGCACAATTGGAGTGTCTTTGAGAAGATACACTCCAAGAAGCGCAGAAGGTTAGAATTTAGAAATGTTAAACAATGAAAATTTAAATTTATAATCTTTATAATTTTATAAATTTTAAATATAATTTATTACAATTTTATTTGAATTTATCATGATTCATCATCCCCCTAACTATAGATCTCAAAGTAATGCAAGTTACTATCTAAGCGCCTTAATGACATGGTTTATGTCTACTACAATCTGAGGTTGCAGGCTAAGTCACCGTGTTCGGCAATTTTTCGACTTCAAGTTCGAAAATCGCCGAATTTCCGAGGCTGACGATTTTATTCAATGATATTCGTCGATCAGAAACGCCAATTCGAACTGCAAGGCGAATTTATTCCAGATATTCCACTGTTTTCTATACTAGGGCTTGCTTAAGCCTCTCGATTTACAATAATACTGAAATAAACTTGCATGCAAAGTGTCGGGCAAATGGCCCTATTTTATAGCTAACTAGGGCAGAGAATTTTATGGTGACAGATCAACACTTACCACTGATGATCCGACTGATAATGCTCCAGAGATAATACGCATGTATCGAGAACTGATCTGGTGAAGAACTGGTGCTCCTTACCTCCGCTGTTACCCCAGCAGCACAAACCCCTCAATCAGCTAAAGATGACGTTTTCAGTGAAGGAGTTGTCTAATGCAGACGAGAATTTGCAGGAATGAAAGTCTTCTCGTGCTAGAGAGATTGCCTGAAGCATGCAGAAGTTCTGAGCAATCTAAGCAGGCTAGCGAATTGATTTGATGGTTTAGCTGCTCACACCCTCAGCTACACAAATCTGATGAGAATTGCTCCGGGTGAGCAAACTGGAAGCTGATAATATCCTGGTACTGAAGGATGATACTGATGATGATACTGAAGGATAATCTCCTGGTGCGGATATTCCACTGTTTTCTATACTAGGGCTTGCTTAAGCCTCCCGATTTACAATAATACTGAAATAAACTTGCATGCAAAGTGCCAGGCAAATGGCCCTATTTTATAGCGAACTAGGGCAAAGAATTTTATGGTGACAGATCAACACTTACCACTGATAATCTGGTAGATAATGCTCCAGTGATAATATGCATGCATCGAGAACTGATCTGGTGAAGAAATGGTACTCCTTGCCTCCGGTGTTACCCCAGCAGCACGAACCCCTCAATCAGCTAAAGATGACGTTTTCAGTGAAGGAGTTGTCTGATGAAGATGAGAATTTGCAGGAATGAAAGTCTTCCCGTGCCGGAGAGATTGCCTGAAGCATGCAGAAGTTCTGAGCACTCTAAGCGGGCTAGCAAATTGATTTGATGGTTTAGCTGCTCACGCCCCCAGCTACACAAATCTGATGAGAACTGCTCCAGGTGAGCAAACTGGAAGCTGATAATCTCCTGGTACTGAAGGATGATATTGATGATGAGAATGGTGCCAGTATTCCGAAGATAAACGAAGATATGAGGACCCAACGAATGCTTTGGGGTTTTCCAGCTAAAAACCCCCTACGGCTGCACACGTGTCCCTGCAAACAATCTTCTGATGGGTACCGAATAACTTTATATGGATGAATAAGATGAAGAGCGGATGGTGGACCTGGATGGTCTACCCTGAAGGAGACTATGGCAGATATTTCACTCCCGAAACCTCGTTAGTTGAAGATGCCATCTTCATCCCCAACTGTCGTCGCCGCACGCTATGCTGCTACTCAAAAAACTCCAAATCAATAATAATCATAAGTGTCCTCCATTCACTTTACCTTTCTTTTATAACTTTCAACTGTGAATAACCTAACTTTTGACCTAATTAGGTCACTTTAACTTCTAATTTGCAGTTGCCTTGCATGCAGGTGCATGGAGACTCAATCGGGTGCATGCATCATGAAATAATGCTCAGATCTCATGCATGCAAGTGGCCTTTGGCTCTGGTGGCCCCCGTCTACCTAATGATGATATAATATTGATGCCCTAGATCTTTTTTATATGGCATCAGTCCACAGTTGATTCCCTGACTGCCAGTGCCCACTCGAACCCATGAGAATCATATAGGTTAGCGAGCTGGTCCTCAATGCTTAAGCAGAAGAGGACATTACAATGCCTCATGAGTCATGATCATTCATCTCTTGAGAGACATTTATTTTGATCATTTGATGTGATTTTCTATCATTCCATCAAGAACACGTTTCAGTATTTTCAGTTTATAGTCAATATTTGATCATGATCCACCATTTGACATATATGCATCTTATATATGAGTTGTATTTTAATATTTACGTGGAAATGTGTTTATTTGATGTTGTTGTTGCTTTAGATGTGAAAAAAATTGAAAAGAAATGCTTATTTATGTATTTTTTTTATGCTTTACGACATTTTTCGATATTTTCGCCGGTGTTGCTGATAAGTTTCATTCTGGACCCTCGACGATATATTCGCCAACACGATATATGTAACTATGGTATCGATTGAGCACTCCACCGGCTCAAGCACTAGTTCATGACTCCACCAGCATAGGTGAGCTATGGCAAGAAGATAGCTCACATTAACTAAAGAGCTCTCCCAGCATTAAGAAATATTGTGACAGGTCTACCAGCACTTCACATGGACCATGACAGAGTCTACAGGGGATGCGCACTTGGCAAGAATACCAAGGGATCCTTTCCAAATAGTGAAAGCAGATCCAAGAAAATATTGGATCTAGTGCACTTTGACTTGTGTGGACCTATGACTGTTGCTTTGCTAGGAGGTTACAAACTTACAACTACTATGTAGCATTTATTAACGACCACTCACGGAAGACATGGATTTACTTTCTCAAGACCAAGGAATCCAAAGAAGTGCTCAGCAAGTTCAAAGAATTCAAAGCACAAGTCGAGAATCTGTCAAAAAAGAGGATTAAGACTCTAAGATCAAACAATGGTGGAGAATACACATCCACAGAGTTGAAATTTCTGCAAGGAAGCAAGAATTAAGAAGGAACTTACAATTCCCTACAACCCTCAACAAAATGAGGTTGTTGAAAGAAAGAATCGAACAATTGTGGAGGAAGCCAAAGCCATGATACATGACCAGAGTCTATCGATGTTCTTGTGGGAAGAAGCTTCCAGAACAACTGTCTATCTACAAAACAAATGCCCTCATAGAATCTTGAAGAACATGACTCCGTAAGAAGCCTTCACAAGAGTGAATCCAGAAGTGGGCCACCTTCATATCTTTGGTTTTCCAGCCTACATACATGTGCCCAAGGAGAAAAGGACAAAACTGGAGCCTTCAGGAAAGAAGGGGACTTTCGTGGGATACAGTGAGTCTTCAAAGGCGTACAGAATTTACATTCCAAGGTCGAAGCAAATCAAAGTAAGCAAGGATGTGTGCTTTGAAGAACAAATGGTTGTCCGGAAAGGAAGAAGCTCTGACATGGAGATCAACAATGAAGAGATAAGATCATTTCCCCCTCCAAGAATTCAAAGGGAGTTGCCAAAGGAAGAATCCATTGATCCAGTTGAGCTAGTTGATGCTCCCACAGACATTGCAATTGGTCAGAAAGGCCCTAGATGGGCACAACAAACCTTGCAGGATGCAGAGGGGTATGAAGCTCCACATGGCACTTTTCGAGAAAGAAAAAGACCTCAAAGGTTTGTTACCCCTCAAAATGCATCTGCATTTTGAGTGGTTAAGACACTATTTACAGGAGCAACTTATTTTATGTTGCACCTCTGTTATTAGAGACAGTTCTTCAACTTTTGGGGTTAGTTGCACTGCTTCAAGTGTTTGTAAAACAAAGCTCCTATTTGCAGAAGACCGGAAGATAACATTTCAACAGATTGAGGAATTCTTAGATACAAAGGTTGCACCAAAAGAACTTGTTGATGAATTGAAGCATATAGGAAACGCTTTGCTTCCAAAAAAAATGCAGATGTGGCTACCAATAATGGAGCAATTGTCCCTAGCACCCAGCAGGTCGATGACTCTGTAACACCTGATCCAGCACCAGTGTCAGTTTCTTCTGGCATGGAGATTGGAGGCAATTCAACACCTTAGCCTGCACCGGTTAAAAGTGAAACAATTTTTTCCAATGAGACTGTCACCTCAACTCCATCACCCTGATCTTTGTCACCATACCCCCAATATCCCGATTTTAAACCACCAACATCACAATGTCCAAGAAGCCTTTCATAAGTCTATTCCAACACTAGGTTTTTGGCTTGTGTTTATAATTGCAACCATGGCTGTTGTTATTGCCGGTGGGGATGCCATATCTGCAACCTTCTCAATCATTAAGAAAGCTATTGCACTTGGTTGTTTTGCAAGGTTGAAGGATTTGAATATAAACAGGAGGTTCCAAGGATCGATAGAATCATAGATCTAAACAAGTTTGATGACAGAGTGTGTCTCTGTGTAAAATTCGCGGCTTATGGTTCAACAAACAAGTCGTGTCCATCATACATGCCAAGATATCAGCACAAGTTATTTTGCGGGGAGCAGCGTATTTTCCACCGAGCCCGAGTCGTGAAGTTAAAGCAATCGAGTCCTGAAATATCGAAGCCTGGTTTGTTTTCATTTTTCACTTGGTAGCCCTAGGCATTAATTGGGAGCAGCTACACAGCATTGACGTCCGACTCGTTTTTGGGTTCAAGAGCATATGCGATCCACGTGTTCTTTGAGACATTGTCGATTGCACTGTTTGTCAAATTCATATCCAACAGCAATTGGGTTAGTTTCGAATGTGTGTTGAAATCAGTGAGCATGTACAGATGTGAATCTTTCACAAACGGTCGTAACTTGTGGAGCAGACTCGAGTTTTCCAATCAAATCCAAGTGTGCAGTCTCATGTCTATCGCCGATAGGCTTCACGATTGCGTGGAATGGTGGAGCATTTCTCTGTGTTGTCTCTGGCATACTATGGATTTTTGGAACAGCTAGTATAACCACCTGTTTCCTCCCTGAGTCACTTCTTTGACAGGCGGTTGTGAATCGGTGGATGCATCATGGACCTACACCTACGCGTGATTCAAGGGAGCTCGGTCCCACATTTCCCTTTCTGCCGTGATAGTTGGGTGTCAATTGAAAAATTACTCACGCCGACAGAAAGGAGTTTCACGCTAAACGCTTTGGCAGTCGATGGCATCGTAGGCATCAATAAAGGAAATTCTTTTCCCAGGAAATCACGCTAAAGAGGTCGAGACTTCAGTCTCAAAGACAAGTTTGCAGCGCTGGAAGTTGAGCAGAGTCAATTTCTGCTGTGGATTAAGGAGTTTCCTACGACTTGGGCCAAGTTAAAACTCCCAGAACTAGCTGCATTCCTCCACGTGGAGCCAAGCCGACTACAAATTTAAAATCCGAGTTTATTTGACAGCTGCTAAGCAATTTACATCGATTTCCACCGTAAAAAAGGGGATGAGTGGTGTCAACTACCAACAAATCATGGAGTTAATGGGGCATAGTAGCCGAGTCATCACTTGCAGCTATTCCTTGGGAGCGTGACTTGTGTAGTCTTTCTACTAGCCGCCATAAATCAAAAAACATGATCTGAGGGATACCACACGATGTTGAATTGATGAAGCTACTACCTGGAACGCAGGGTTTTCTCCTTCCAAAAAAAATGACAGAACCCCATCCTTCGGTTTGGCGTGATTCACTGACAACTTCTCGGCTTGCGACTATGTGGAGATTGGAGCCTCTAGTTCCATCGTTCTATTCACCTCCTCAAACTACTAGTGCTTTATTCATTTATTTTTATAAAGTTGTAGTTAACTTATGATGTAATAAAGTTTCCTTAGACATTAGTTGAGTAAAGTGGATCTTATTCCACTTTTTCTTATTTTCTTTTATTTTATTTTATTTTACTTTTTGAAAATAAAAGTGAGAAAAGCCATTTTGGGCCTATAAAAAGCAGGGCTCTTTTATTGTAAAAGAAGGAAAAAGTCGGGAGTTTCTTTCCCGTTGAGCTGAATAGAAAAACATCTGAGGTTTTTGATACATTTGGGCATCTCTTTCATGGTTGTGTGTTTTTCATATGCTGTAGGGTAAACCTAGCATAGAAGGCTATAATCTAGTCCATTGGGCAAGCATTTGCAGTTGTCAAGTTGTTTGTCGACGTTCTATTTTTTAAAGATCTTAGGAGTAATGGACAGTAGTCAGTTATACTTGCATTCTCCTTGTATTTGATTATAGAACATACTAGTTTAATCTCAATTCTGTGAAATTCAAGGCCTCCCTGAGTCCTCTTTTGACTCCATTCTCCCTTCTGATACTGACATTGGTCTTCCCTTGAGGATTGATCCTCCCTTCCTTCCCATCACTCAATCCAAATTTCTTTTTTGTTACAAATGTTTCTCTAAGGCAGCCTCTTCAGATCACCTTGCCCTTCGTTGCACTTGCCTTAGCGATCCTACCTTAGGGAAGCCCCCCTAGAGTTGGATAAGAGCCAACCTGAAGCGAGGAGAGAGGAGTGTGGTGACAATGGCTTCCCTCGAGAGAGTTGTCATTGAGCTGGTGTCCTCACTTTTTGGGCTTCAGAACACGCATGCCAGTTTTGGGCAACAACAAGGTTCTCGAGTTATGTAGCATTGATGAGTCACATCATTGAGTCAGAACCGACCACATATGAAGAAGCATCCAGGAACCAAGCTTGGAAGGATGATGAATGGGAGGTTGTACCGAGACCTGAGGGGAAGTCAGTAGCGACTTCCAAGGGGCTTTTCAAGATTAAGCATTGAGCAAATGGCAATGTGGAAAAACACAAGGCTGGATTTGGTGCCAAAGGATTCTCTCAAAAAGAGGGAGTTGATTACGACGAAACATTTGCTCTCGTGACTCGATATACTTCCATCAGGACCATTATTGCTATTGCTTCAGCGATGGGATGGACGCTGCATTAGATGGATGTCAAGACCGCCTTCCTCAATGGTGTAATCGAGGAAGAAGTTTATATTGAAGAACCAGATGGGTGTGTTGTCCATAGGAAGGAGTCCCACGTCTCCAAGCTAAGCAAGCACTTCATGCTTAGTATGGATGGGTAGATGGATACTAGGTGAGCTTGGGATTCACCAAGAGTGATGCAAATCCCAATCTTTCCTACAAGATTATGGAAGATGAGCCACTAATTCTAGTTTTGTATGTCGATGACTTGTTTCTCACAAGAAATGTGAAATTGATTGGATGGTGTAAGATGAAGCTTTCCTTTGAGTTTGAAATGAAAAATCTTGGATTGATGCATTACTTCTTGAGATTAGAAGTATGGCAAAGGCAGAAAGAAATTTTCCTAAGTCAAGGAAAATACACCATCAATAAACTGAAGAGATTCAGAACGTTGGACTGCAAGTCCATGGCTACTCTGACGGATGCAAACCTAAAGAAGTTGAGGGACTCAACTTCAGATTCTGACTTGATTGATCCCACCATGTATCGCTAATTGATTGGATCAATGATGTGTCTGATGAACACCAGACTAGATATATGTTTTGTCGTGAATGCTCTCAGCTGGTTCATGAGTGAGTCCAGGCAGATTCACTGGACTACCGCAAAACAAGTACTTAGATATTTGCGTGGCAATGTGGATATGGATTGAGATATGCTTCAAAATGTGACTTGAGATTGCAAGGATTTTCATATTCAAATTGGGACAAATGTGCTGCAGATAGGAATAGTACATCCGGATGTTGCTTCAGTTTGGGTTCTACAATTATTTCCTAGTGCAGCAGGAAGCAGACCTCAGTAGCACTCAGTACAGCAGAGGTCAAGTATATGGCTGCTAGTACAGTAGTTCAAGCAACAGTATGGTGGCTTCAGAAACTCCTTGCAGGATTGTTTGGCTGGATTCCAGGACCAACTATGATTCACTGTGACAACCAAAGATATGTACAAATGTCAGTGAATCATGTGTTTCACGATAAAACGAAGCATATAGAGATTCAATATCACTTCATTCGTGATATGGTGCAGAAAGGTGCTCTCGAGCTACAATACGTGCCAACAGATGACCAAACTACAAATGTTCTTACCAAGCCTCTTCCCAGGACAAAGTTTTTATACTTTCGTGGAAGACTTGGAGTAGAGGAAAATGTATCCCTCCTTGAGAGGGAAAGGTGATTCAGACATCTACCTTTCTTCTACGTTGATGCCTCTACTTGTTCTAGTTCTGAGCTTGGTATGAGAGAAATCTCATCGACAGTGGAGATGGACTGGTAGTATATGGTCGTGTACACTAGTGCCTCTGCTCGTCCTGGTTCTCAGCCTGGTGTGGGAGAAATCCCATCGGCAGTAGAGTCGGACATGTAGTAGATGGTTGTGTACATCGGTGCCTCTACTCATCCTGGTTCCCAACCTAGTATGGGAGAAATCCCATCGACAGTAAAGACGAACATGTAGTAGATGGTCATGTGAAGCATGTTCAGGTTCTCAACTAGGTATGGGAGATTCCCATCTACAGTAGAGACGGACTGGTTTTAGATGAGACATTGATTGCAGTACTCTCCAATGGACTGTGAGAGTTGATGGATTCACCAATGGAATGTGTGGATCGAATGTATGATGACAACTCTCCAATGGACCATGCAGAGTTGGAGAACTGATGGATTCACCGATGGACTGTGTGGATGAGACATATGATGATGATGACTCTCCGATGGACTGTGCAGAGTTGCAAAGCTGATAGATTTACTGATGGATTGAGTAAATCAGATGCATGATGACACCTCTCGACAGACAGAGATCGTGTTGACAACCTTCAGTATGTATAGAGATGATAGAGACAAATGTGTTGTATAGAAAAGACTCAAATGATCGTGATGTTGATAATGTCCATGTCCGAAGAATACCTTCCTTGTTGAGAGGGTGTGTTGGATTTTGTGCAACTTCGGAAGTTATTCTTATTGTAATTTTATTATATTGTTTTGTACCTCCTACGAAAGATCATACTGATGTAATCATTCATGTAAACCCTTGAAAGAACAATGTAAACCTTGGGAAAGTTTAGAATTAAAATAAAATTATTTTCACTATTTTTATTTTCCCCAAGGTAAGTAGGCCCAGTTAGGGTTAAATGTCAGTTTTGTAAACTGTATAAATAGAGTGGCTGGACGCCTCATTGTACACACAGTAAGCAAGCAAGTTCGTTAGTCAAGGAAAAGTTCGCTCCAACAGTGAGAAGAAATATTTTTCTAGGGTTTTTCATTAGAGAGATTTTCTTCTTTCTCTCTATCTTCTTGTACTATGTTCTTGGGATTGATCATCTCTATACGAAGGTTGTTGGTTTTCCTCCCTATTGGGTTTCCCAGGATAAACTCTTGTGTTCTTTGTTTCTGTGCTTTGTCTTTCTTCTAGAGATCCTATTGTTCAATTGCAATAAAGTTATACTACTATAATCTTGTAAAAATCTAATAGATACTTGGCGTCATCACCAAGCCCGACCTGAACTCCAAAGTTGTGCTCTTCTAGAATTGAACATAACTCTCAGGCTGATGTCATATGCCCAAATGCTCTACTGTCCACATACCACGCGTTCTTCAAAATAGTGTTGGAAGAGAGTCAAGATGCGATCAAAAAATCCTTCTCAAACTTGGAGTCAAACTCGTTCATCGAAATTTCAGTTGAGGTTGCTACCTAGTGCTGCAACTTCCCTTTACCCTTCTTCTCCAAACGTTGTGGTGCATAATGGTCGTTCTTATGACATATGAAACACTTGATTTTACCGAAGTCATTATTCCCAAACTGTGAAGTTGACTCCTCGCTCTTTACCTTACCCATGATGGGTCCTTTAGCTCTACCCTTCTTTGCTTAACCAATGAGAGCATGGTCACTATTACCTTCCTTGTTTTCTAACCTTTGACTCCATCTGATTCTCCTCCAAGATACTGTCATCCCACAATTTTCCCAGTTGGGAAGAATCTCCCGAGCACAACTGCCTGGGACAAATTCTTCCCTTTGACGTGGGAACCCATTCACTGTCTTGTTTACTAACTCTTTGTCCAACTATTGCAACTTGGTCATAGATCTATGTGACCTTCATCAAGTAACTGGTGACAGTGTCTAATCTAGTCATCTAAACAAATGTGACCTTGTTGTGCAAAATCATCTTCTAGTTAATGTTCTCTCTCTGGTATGGGCTAACCAAGGCATCGAATATCTCCTATGTTGTTGTCTTCTCAGATACACAAGGGATCAGATGATCCTTTATTGCATCCACGATCATCCGCTTGGCTTTCACTTCTTTCTTCTTGTGAGCAACCAAAAGTTGTAGATCTGTTGGTGAAGCTACCACATCCTTGAGGATATCCCAAAGGTCATTCTCTTCTAATACAAGAGTTACCCTAACTTTCCATGCTAGGAAATTTGAGGCACCATCCAATCTATCCTCGAACCTGAGGCTAGTTGATGCCATCTTTGAGATTCGAATTACAACTACCAAATCACAAAATAATGAATCTCTCGATATTGGTTGTTTGTTGCTTGCAACTGATCTACATAGAGTAACCCCTGAGAGTCTCAATCAGAGAGATGGCTCTGATACCATGTTAAATTTCCATATCCTAGGTGAGTGTTGTCGTATGCCTCTTTAATAAAAGATCCAAATCCTAGGCTCTATCAAGCGCCGAGAGGTATCAAATCTCTAAAGGTGCAAACCTCTTCTTAGGTATTGCACTCAAGGATCTATCAGCTTTGGTGTGTCCTATATATAGCCATTGATTTGATTTAAATCAAAAGCCACATCTTTTTATTTAAGGTCGATATATAATATTTTTATTATTAATATTTAATATTATTTATGGCGGACATATAATATTGTTTATTTTGTTAGGAACGAACATTACAATATCTCCCCCATACATGGTTTTAAAACCATGTGCAAGGCCCTCCTAAAACCATGGGTTGTTTAAGAGGCCTTGCACATGGTCTTAAAACCATTTGCAAGACCTTCCTAAACCATGTACAATAAAACCATGGGTTGTATAGGAGGCCTTGCACATGGTCTTAAAACCATTTGCAAGGCCCTCCTAAACCATGTACAATAAAACCATGGGTTGTTTAAGAGGCCTTGCACATGGTTTTAAAACCATGTGCAAGGCCAACATTTTTTTGCGGATAATTCAATTTTTTATTTTTTTATTTTTTTTAGGTAGGAACATTACAACATCTCCCCTATATTAGGTTGTTTTTCTGGCCGATATTTATCTTGGCTGATAATTAATTTTTTATTCATTTTTTAATGGCCAACAAAATATATTTATTACTTCTTACTTTTTAGAAATAAAAAGTAACGTTATGTAACGTTACAAGATCTCCCCCATATTGGGTTGTAGAGCGCCTCTTGGCGCAATAAATTAAATTTAAAATTTAGTCAATAATAGAAATAAAATTTGAGCATGCATCAGTCACACTAATGGCTGAAAAATACAAACAGCGAAAACAAGTACACAGGAAAAATGACCTTCAAATCAATTTATCATTAGTGCTTCAAAACTTATGAGGACATCTTGAAACTGAGCTTTTAAGGATGATGATAAGGAAAAACGACAACATGGTCTTAGAAAAGACTGCGCCTAAATATGTTCGTACAACAGTATGACTTGTACAACCTATCTGTATGAATGTATGGATCCGTACGAACCTATCGACTGTACGGAGTTGTTGCTTCCATGTCCTTCAAACTGTTGAATCTGTAGATTGGTGATCTCCTTTATTGCCATGTTCTTCCTCTCACGATCTCTTTCTTTTCCTTCAAACAAAACTACCTTCGTGAAGAATGAATGTGTCTTTACCCTCTACTTTGACCTGGCTTTATACTTTAGCTAAAGACCTAATCTACCAAAACCCCAATATCATGGTGAGATCTATAGTTAAAATTAGCCTATGTTACTAATGCATTAAAATGCACTTTATTAGACCCAATAGCTAATTAAAAGACTTTCACTTTATTACTAAAGTGAAATACAAAACAAATTAACTTGGACAACTTCACGCATGTTTCACACCTAACCTATGCAGAAGTTCCTATCTAAGCTATAAAACATCGACACAAATGACCCTCCATGCTCTTTAAATAGAGATCATGGACCAATCAGGTGTTGAGCCACATATCAACGTAGCCATTAATATCGAGAAGAAGATGAATCATCAAATCACTTTATATCTAAAGCATTTCATGACCATCAAATTAGAAATGTACAAATGTATACCAAAGAAACAGAATTTCCCCAAAGACACACTAGACCAAATTAATCTTAACTAACCCCTAAGTGTCTAAATATCCTAACATCCCCCTTAAGAACAACTTGTATAGGATTGAAGGATTTACAGAGGTGACACAATTGAAGAAGAAATGATGCATTAAAGTCTATCCCCCCTTAATGACAACTTCCTAAACTCCTAACGTAGATAAAAGTTTGGAAAAACTTTGTTTCTATAACAGACTTAGTGCAAACGTTAACAATTTGATCATTTGTAGGGCAAAAGACACTTCGAGAATGTGATCCTAGATAAGCTTTCTAATGAAATGCATGTGTAGCTCAATGTGTTTGCTTTGTTGATGTTGAATGGAACGTTTGGCGACCTTGATGGTGATATGACTATCATACCAGAGGGAAATCGGATGATATTACTAGAATCCAAACTCTAAAAAGAATTGTCATAGCCACAAGGCTTCGATACCATTGTCAACTAAAACAAAATATTTCCACACAAGTTGAACACATTAAGTCAGATCACAAATCAACACACCAATGTCTAATGTGGGAAACAGTCCATGGCCCCCACCAAACGGCCACTTAAGACAATATATTAATGCAAAGGAAAATATTTTACATATGAGCTTCTCACAATTGATCATCCAAGAAATGACATTCCATGCTCTTTAAATAGAGATCATGGACCAATTGGGTTTTAAGCCACAGATCAATATAGTTGTTAAGATCGAGAAGAAGATGAATCGTCAAAGCATTTTATGTCTAAAACATATTGTAACCATCAGATTACAAAAGTACAACCGCATATTAAATAAACACACTTTACCTAAAGACACATTAGACCAAATTGATCTTAACTAACTCTTAAGTGTTTGAATATCTTAACAAAAATAACTTAGTAAATCCATCTAGAAACCAATCCATACTCTATACTAGGCAAAATAAAAAAATTGGCCTTTTCAGAAAATATGTAGGCGTACAGTAGAATTAAATCGACTTCTTTAAAAAATCGTATTGATCCTTTAAAAATTGCATGAAATATTAAAAACCAGACATCAACAAAACAAAATTGTACACTATACAGCTAAACTAGTATGGTATCTCAATTGAAATCAGTAGTTGTTGTTGAATTTTTATCTATTTCCAGATCTTGACAATTATTTCACAATGATTTCAAGCATTCACTTCATCCCACAGTTTTCATTAAATAATTGCACACTGAAAATTTCAACTTAAATTGCAGCGGAAACAAAAGATCATAGAATCACAACCATGACCAATAGACACAAGAATTTTTACCCAGGGAAACCCATACTTGGGAGAAAACCCAGCCACTTTTCTTAGAAGAAATCATTCCAATATTACAAGTACAATACCAATCATGAAGAGAAACCCTAGCAAGATGAGAGGTTTGTCCTTCTTCACAATAAGCCCTGGCAAGGGCAACGAATCTTCAAGAGACAATAAGAACCGCCAAAATTAATCCTTGGACATTTGCTATGCCTTCTTGGAAAGTACGCAACAGTGTAGCGAAGAAGATGTGATGTTTTTAATGATGAAAAATGAAAAGTTGGAGCTACTATTTATACACTTTAAATCACATGAATTTCACTTCTGGGCCAACTTGCCTTTTTGTCTTCAATTTTCATTTTATCTTCAGGGCGGACTTGTCTTCTAAGTCTTCAATTCTTCTTGAGAACTTCTCCAATGCTATATGGGACATTTTCAATGGTTGACTTGTCTTCTTGGTTATTTATTCATCATAGAAAAGTTTTCCTTGTTGATGGTCATCTCTTCACATGCATGTTTATTCATGCATAGAGCCCTAATGTTAAATAAACCAACAATAAAAAGTCTCGGGCACTTCTTAGAGTCTAGGTCGATTCAACATTAGGCTAGGCTTGTATATTCCACAAGGGGATGAAAGCCCCTATCAAATAAACAAGTCAAACACTTTAATAGAGAATATATCACTCCATTCTGGAGCAGGCAATGTGAGAGCACCCTGGGGCCATCTCCACACCATATGACCTCGGAGAAGCACTGGCCTTGCCTAGGCCATTCACCACTAGCCAAATGACATGGCCATTTCCCATGAGTGAATGTATCATTCGCTACTAGCCAGCCATTTCCGTGAGTGAATGTCTCATTCACCACTAGCCAACCATTTCTCGTAAGTGAATGTCTGCCCGATGCAGCAACACTACATCTTAACGAGGGAGACATTTTGCATCACACCAAGATTCCTTGGTGAGAATGTCAATAATCCGCATCTCAGGCCTTCCTAGACTACGCCTGGGCCATTCACCACTAGCCAAATCACATGGCCATTTCCCGTAAGTGAATGTATCATTTACCACTAGCCAACCATTTCCCGCAAGTGAATGTCTCATTCACCACTAGCCAACCATTTCCCGTGGATAAATGTCTGCCCGATGTTTCTCATATGTCTAGGCCATTCACCACTAACCAAATTACATGGCAATTTCCCGTGGATGAATGTTTTCCCAATGGGCCCATACTGCTCATTTGTGGATATATACTAGAGCTTCATTGCTCCCTTCTGCACCATGTTTCGGATAAAGTGATATTTGATATCCTGACCAAATAGTCCTGTTACCAACTTTTTGTACCATAGTTGGGTTACCTGAGGAGCCGCCAGTTGACAGACATGTTCAATGTCTGATTCCAGTGTATCAGTTGATCCGTCTTCATGTCTAGCCAATATTGGCTAGCCAGTTTTTCATTTGAATAATTTTGACCATGGCCCCGCGGGGTTTGTAATAAAATGTGCT
>LPNX010819283.1:4100-100086 GCA_001517045.1 Pseudotsuga menziesii | reverse complement strand
TCTCAACTAAGGTATTCCAGGGAGTTTTTTGCCCTTGACAATTATGCTTTGCCTATAGCCGAGTATAATTGACAAGGTTTTCTCCCGCTTCCTCCAAAGCTGAAATGCCCGATGTTGAATTCTGGGCCTTGGGGGGTTATTAGAGCCCAACTAAGTGTTTATAAACCTACTAGGCATTGTTAGAATAGAGCATGGTCATGTCCTAAGTCATCAAGACCTTTAAAAAAATTTCGAAAAAAAATTTTCAAACGAGTTAAAAAATTATTTTTAATTTTTTAATTATTTCCCCAAGTTTTTAATTAATTTTTCCATAAATTAAATGGAAAAATCTCGTTTGTAATAAGTCGGTCATCCGAACCCCGAATTCAGTGATTGAAGGCTCTAGCCTTCAGCCAAAAATCATTCTTGATCAGCCAGCCAGTCAGATCCAACTTTCAGATCATCAATCGGACACATAATGCACATTTTCTCCAAAAAGTCATTTTTGGGGAAAAAATGGAGTTTTTATTAAAAATGATTATTTTGGAGAAAATTAAAACTCTCCAAATTAATCCAAATTCAGCGAAATAAAAGGCTAAATGACATCTCATTGGGCATTTATGATGATTGGAGTTATCATAACTCAGCTTCAGTCAGCATTCAGTGAGCAATAAAGTTATATTCAGTTAACGAGTTTGTCATCTCCAGCTAAACTCCCGAATTTGATGAGATGGAGAGCACTCATTGGTTTGATGATTTGATCAAGGTGAAGACTGAAGATTACACCAACAGTGGCCTCTCCAAACCTAGCAGTGGTTGCCTCCATACCTAGGATGTGGTTTTACCTACCAGCTCACGCCTCTCCTCATCCTCACGCCTTCTCTCTCCAGTAGATGCGCCCTCACACGTGTGGGATGATTCTGGGCTCGGTTTTCAGTGTTGAGGGTTGGAATGGGGGCGCCTTGCCTAGGTGGAGGCCTCCCCTCATTCCCAGCCAATCTTCTTTAGGTCTGCTCTCTCAGTGGTGGCCAGTGCGGTTAGGTGTGGTCTTTTAGTTTTAGGGTTTTGGGTTCTTCATTTATTATATAAATAGAGGCTTCTTTAGCTCTATTCGGGTGGATCTCTTGATTGTAAACTTACTCTGTAAGATTTTGTAATGGCTTATGCTCATCTTCTAGAATAAAATCAAGACTTTGGAGGTCCATGCAGCTCAGTACTTGTGGTGAATGAATTTGTGAGGTAATTTCTATCCATCTATTTTATTTGCAATACTCATATATGATATAATCAATTAGTTTTAGAAGTCTACTGTTTAGAACGTAAAATCTTCCATTTACAGTTGTTAAGTTGGTTGATTGTGCTATTTTATAAAAGATTTCATGAGCAAGACATATTCAGTTATATTAATGTTGATGATTCTTTATATTTATTAGCATGCTAGTTGGTTGATCTCATTGGGTTTTGTAAGGTGTTTTGATCTTGGACAGGATCTACTATCTTGGAGAAGGGTGTGAGCTCGGTTGCATTTAGCTCATCTTCAAGATCACAAGTTTTTTTTAACACTGGTTTCTCTGCAGGATCTACAATAACTTGGATTCTTCCAAGACGAAGGCTTTAAAGAGTCTTGTTTACTTCAAGTTCCATCTCATAAAATTTTCATAAGTTAATGTTCTTTGGTTACCGGTCACTTGGGAAGCCCTAGTTCACTTTTTTCAATCCTTAGGCTTCCTTCCCATTGCCTTGTTTGGCTTGCCTCTACTTCTTCTTCTTCGCTGCCCTCTTTTCACTTTAGTTTGCAGCCCATTTTCCTCACTTTGGACAGCCCTCTTTTGCCCTAGTTTTTGGCCCTATCTTTCTCCTTTTTGGATAGCCCTCTTTTGACTGTTCGCTGCCCTCTTTTTTACTGTTTTGCAGCTCTCTTTTTGCTTTTGGACAGCCCCCTTTCTCACCTTTAGGACAGCCCTCTTTCCCACCTTTTCTCTCTCTTTTTCTTTGGTTTTTCTCCTCTCTCTTTACTCTTTTTTCATTGCTGGTTCTTGTCCTCTTTTTCGAGAATTTAGTTTGTACTTTGTCTTTAAAGTCTTAACTAAAGCATAACGTTTAAAATGTTTTAAGCTCTTATTTGCAGGAGGAATCAAGAAAAGCCCAAAGGCTAAAAGCAAGCAAGAGAGCAAGCAAGAAGTGCAAAAAGACTTTCTCCCTCTTCTTTCATCCCTTTATTTCCCTGTTCTTCCAGAAAAAGGCAAGGAACAAGTCATCAGAAAATTGTAAATTAATAAAAAGCGAGTGGGATTACGGCTCCCACACCCTTCTTCCCCCATTTGGGGGAAGCTTGTATCGTCTCTCTTTCATGCTTTCCATTTTTATTGCTAATGGTAGAATAGTGTAGTATAATCATCTAATCTTAGTCAAGTAATGCATATTTGATTAATCTGTTGTTCATAAAAAATGAGTTAAAAAGTATTGTTTTGATTATTCAAATTGAATGTGGCATATTTCTTTTAGTATACTTACCCCCTTGCTTTCCCGATTAGGGCCCTAAGAAGCCTGAAAGAGACTCTTGGGTAGCTAAATTGTTATTTTTATCTCTTTCATTTAAGCTTAATAAACTAAGTAAGACTCTTGAACTTGCAGAAACACAAGTCAAGAGCACTCTCTATCGGAGAGCATCACTAGTTTTGCACATCCTTGCATTAAGCACTTAGATTAGATAAGACTCCTAAACCTTTGTCATAAGACAAGGTCAAGAGCGCTCTCTGTCGGAGAGTTTAATTAATTGACTTAATAAAATCTTTCAACTCACATTCCCTCTAATTAATTTACTTCGTTGACATCCTTCACCTAGTATGCTCTGCCAACTTTCGAGTTGGGCTCGTACTCAAAACGGTGAGCGGACTTGCTAAGACCGCAATAACAACATAATTAAAACTTTTACCCCATAACCAACGCACCAGCGTTGTCTCGACAAAATACTCAGGTGGTGGGAAAATTCCAAGTGTGGGCGTCGGGCAACCCAATCTGGACACTCGCTGGTTAAGTTATTGAACACCTAGCTTGTGATTCCAGACAGTTTCGTCATGTCTTCGAACGGGGCCACTGAAAGTATTTCCGGTTAGGATCCCAGACACCCTAAGCAAGATCACCATTAAAATCCTTAAAACTTACCAAAACACTTGCATAATTTAACATTCATTGGTTATTTCTCTAGCGCATTTCAGTTTCATCGACTCCATAAGGCACTGGTCCTTGTTTTGTTTTGCATAATTATATGATCAATCATCTATGGCTTAATATAATTGTTATCACTAAATGCTAATTGATGTCTAGAATTTAAGTTTATCTTCTAATCTCTTGTTGCAACGTGGATTGCCTTTTTGATCTTGTATCACATTCATAATTCTAAAACACCTTCTAATCATAATAACTCCTAAAAAACACCCATCCGCATCCGCAACCTTTAAGAACACTTTAACAACTTAAGAGCCATAGTAACTCTTTTGTAGGGACTACCCCCCTTGGCTTCATTAGGAGTTAGCCTAAACGAAGGAGCTAGGAGTAGGTGACAGTACCTAACTCTGTGCTTGCCCCCAAGGTCACACCTCTTCCACTTTCCTAAGTGAGGAGACAGCTTTCAATTGATTTCTGCTGCTAGTTGCAATCGGCGAACAACAAGTCCTGCAAGACTAAACTACTTCACGGTCTGTGACAATGGTGGCGATATACTCTGGATCTGTTGTACTCAGTGCTACAGAAGCCTGCTTCTTGCTAAACTAGGATATCATAATTGATCTCAAGCTGAAGAAACACCCCGAGGTGCTCTTTATGTCCACTACACTCCCCACCCAGTTAGAGTCTGTATACCTCTGCAACCGCAGTCCACCACCTAAGAAATATCTCAGACCATATCTAGTTGTACCACACATGTACCTCAACACATGCTTCGCCGCAACCCAATGTCCATGCCTCGACTCAATCATAAGCTAGCTCAGGGTGCTCACTGCAAAGCAATTATCTGGCCTAGTGTTTACTGGGTACATCAAGGATCCAATCAGATACCTGTACATAATGGGATCTACCAAATCTAAATCTGAAGTGGAATCACTCAGCTTCTTCAGATTTGTCTCCAAAGGTGTAGCCATGGACTTGCAATCCATCATACCGAATCTGCTGAAGATCTCAACTGTGTACTTCCTTTGACTGAGCAAGACCTCATATGATCTCTTCTACACCTCCAATCCCAATAAGTAATTCACCAGGCCAAGACCCTTCATTTCAAATTCTGAAGCCAAATTCCTCTTGGTGAGGGAGGTACTCCTAACTAGGGCCACCTCCTCCATCAACAAACTATGTTGTAACTATTCCATCTATATTGGAGCACCCTGCTCCATCTACACTTGAGTCTCCTACTCCCTCTGCATCTGGACACTCGGCTCCCTCTATATCTGAGCATCCTACACTAAAGAAACTTGTTGTCTTGTTGATCTATGTGTATCCATCTGTGTCATTTCCCACCAAGTGGGTCCACTGAGACGAGCGTCCAGCTCCCTAAAGAACGCTAAATACCATTCATGACTCTCTCTGAGCCTGCAAACTAGCTGACTTGATACTAATTTGAACTGCATGCTTGATCTTATAGATCCACTTGGAAGTTACCACCGACTTCCCCTCACGTCTCGGCACTATCTCCACACATCATTCTTCATGATGGATAGATACTCCTCCATCATGGCATCCCTCCAAATCTGTTGGCATGTTGCCTCCTCATATTTGGAAGGTTCAAAATCAACGATGTCACTCACCAATGCCAAATAACTCGAGAACCTATGAGGTATTTTGCTCTCCCTAAAAGTACCACTAAGAGGTGCATGCCTCTCTGCATCCTACAAAGTATCACGAAGCCATGCTGGCCTCTTCCTGATCACTACAACATCTCTATTGATGAAATTGCCATTGATGCCAACATGGACTTGCAGTGGCCCACAGGTTGTCATTGATGCCACCAAGTCCCACTTGCAGTGCCTTGGATCCCTTACAGAGTGGGTTTGTGCCTTGAAGCACCTTGGACCCAGTTGACAAAGTTCTTGTACCCAAAAGGCTGGATCTTGATGCCACCACCTTGATGAAGAGGTTGAAGACCCTGCTGATGGTGTTAAAGGCCCTGGAGATGGTCTTGAAGCCTTGATGAACGATGGAGAAGCCCTAGATGGGTTGGAGAAACATTAATGACCCATTATGTAAATAAACTCTTATTTACTAAAGAATGACCATAAACATTCATTACACTAATACAATGGATATTCTAATAGAGATGGATATTTCAATATTGTTATTCATATACATCTTAAATTTCTATTGCACAAATAAATAATGAAGGTTAAAAACATCCAAAGTATATAAACTCATCAAAATATAATTTCAAAACGACACTATAGAGAGTTGAGAAATACGAACATTATCATATTGCTGTTGAAGAGAAGATGGAAAACACTTCAACATAACACAAAATAGATCAGCTGCATCATTCTGTAGAGTGAAATGAAAAACTAAATTAGAGATCAATTCCCATGGCTAAAATATGTAAAATACCAATCATTTAAAATATTTTATACATATTACAGACAGTGGACATGAAAATTGAATCAAAAATCCCTGTATTAGAAAACTACGTTCTAAAAGGTAAAATTATCAATTTTTAGAAAATTGATCAAACTGCTTAAAATTTACAAATAAAAGTGTATTTTTCCATGAAATATAGTGGAACCTGCCCAATATAAAATAGCACAAAAGGAGGAAAGAAAATAGCAAAGACCTAGACAAACAAGAAAAGAATTCAAGAAACTTAGCTGAAGAGAACATTTCAGAAATAACAAACCAACAAGTCGAAAGAGAAGTAACTCAAATTAAATTCCGAAGTCATGATTTCTGAAGAAAAACAGAATGTAATTCGTAAAAGAGCATCTGAAATGACCATTTAAAAAGTCAAGGAACCACCATCTATTAGAAAAATATTCTCCAGCCAATATGGAACACTTTGTTCTATTGGACTCAAAGGAAGGATGGAACATATACAACCAACCAATGTAAATAACAAACAAGAAAAATCCAGTCTCTGGGATGTAGACCAGCTGCCGATAGGGTGCGCACTGTTAAGGCACTTGCGACTTAACGGATTATAATCTCGAATAGCAAGTGCACCTGTGTAGGGGCAGTGTGGGTGCACCTGAACATTATAGTGGCAGCAGACCAGAATCAACCCCATGACACGCGAGTAGAAGCCCGGCCAGCTACAATTCCTCCATATACAAAGAAAAAGCCAAGACTAATAACCCTTGGATTTGGTTTGGATTGATATAACCTGTGGCTCAAATGTAATTTTACATCTATTAGGTTCCGAGATTCTGTGTATCAGTGATGATATCTTCACAGCAGATGTGCGTAACAATGAACAATCTCGATGGCTTAGGACATGCTCTTTTTTCGGAAAGAACAGTAAAATCTCATTGAGTAATTTGTTCACATTTGTGTGCCCTAGAGAAAAGGCAGGTCTTACCTATACAGAAGTCGAATTAGAAATCACTTACCATATAAAAATGTGACTAAATATCAATCCCTTTGCAAGCTTACTATTATAAAAAAATGAAAATGATATAACTTTTGCGGAGGAGAAAAAAGATGAGAAGGCAAAAGACAACTGAATCCTGATATATCCAAACTAAATAGTATACTTCACCATCAATTCAAAAAACACAGAACTACTAAACGTAATATTCAAACCAATTAGTATCCTTATTTGCATTTGGACCAAAAACTTAATACTGCAATAAAGAATAGCATTTGTTGATACTTTAATTCATCATTAAATTGTTTACCTTAAATGGAGCATTTGATAAAATTAAAATGTCCAAAAACTATTTACTTTCTCATCCCATGTGACATGGCTAATCATCACCTTTTCCATACAAAAACTCAGAATAGCTTTCAAACTCCAGACTAAATTGAGAAAAGCATGGTTCCCCTACTTGAATTCAAAACTAAGATATGTTGGTACAAGCAAAAAGTTGGATAACTCCTCTAAGGCCACAAGAAACACGAGTTATATGATCGTGCAAGACTCTTGTGCCACAAGAAACACAAGGTGTATGTTCATGCAAGCCACCTTCATACTAGATAATATAAGATAAGTTTATTATAAATAATAAACCAGAATCAAATCACAAATCCAATTATCTTTATACTAAGATTATCAGTATAAGAACAATCCCACACTAAAGTCTAAAGGTTTAGTAGCATAGATGCTAACCGATACATCTTCCGAATCATCTTGACCAAGTAGTTGCAAAACTGGTTGTACAAGTTTTCCAGCAAGGGAGGTTCCTTCTTTCTTGACACTGGGGAAGCTTCCCAACCTGCAAAAGGATAATTAACCTCACAATAGGAGAATATAAACTTTATCTTTTACCTGAAAGTAGCACCAAACATAGTTTATAACCTTATAGTTATACTATATAGTGATTACTGAGAGATTCAATAACATGAGAAGAGCAAGGTTAGAGAGGATAAATTTTGGATCAAATATAAGAACCAATAATGAGTTCTAAAAGTCATTTAAAAATTAAGACATGCAAAAGATAGCTTGCAGTTGAGTTTGCCAGTTTTAGTGTCTGATTTGTTTAGACATTAGTATGCATTCCAGTATCGAATTAATGTCTAAAGATAGTAAAAGGCATGTTCAGTAGAACAATAACTACCATTGTAATTAGGTTTCCCCGGAAATTGTTTCCTTTGCTACTGCACAACTTCCACTAAGACATTCACCACTGGACAGGTTTACAATCACTCGAGATGGGCTGAAGCTAATTTCATTTTCATCTGGTAACACTATAGGGGAAGAATATCCCATGACATAAACCAAAAAATATAAGTTTTAATCACAGTGCTCCTACCTTCTACACTTGTAGGTGTCCAAAATATAAATAAAATTCTGCAATAATATCAACCGGATCAAAAGATCTTCTAATGATTCTAGAGAAAAGGTAATGGGAAATGACAAATTTAAATTTAAATACCAAAAAACATTAAAATGTCTTTTAATGATCTAAAATTGCATATATTTAGTTACCAACTTACCAGTGAATATCAAATTAGATTATTAGATATACAAATAGTGAATATTAAGTGTCTTTAGAGCCAAAGATACACACACACACACTCATTTTTATACATCATAATAAAAAGGAGTAGATTTTATTCCTTCGAAAAGAATATATATATATATGAACCCTGCTAGCATCACATTTGCCTTCTGTAAATCTGAGTTTTAGTTTCCAGCATATTTTCATAAATATCACTCAGGGTGAGCTCAATGTTAGGAAGTTCACCATTCAGCATTGACAGTTTGTTCCAACTTTATCTTATGCAGAGTTGTATTGAATGAGTTTTGAAAAGTAGTCAGAGATCGGTGCTTCGAGGGGATAGCACATCATGTGTTATTATTAATTTATTACCAGGTTTCAGTTCAGGCTTGCAGTAGCCTATTTATAGCAGTTTCTCTCCATGCACTTGATTTTCATGCTGGCCGCATTCCATGTTCTGATTTGACCATTTTGGTCATTTCTATTATTAGAAAATTGGTCTTTTTCAATAGCATAGTATATTTGGATACCCATTAGCGGAGATAGGCTTATGGTTCAAATTTGAGGTGTGTTACCAACCATTTTGTACCATAGTTGAACCTATTGTTGAGCCGCCATTTGATGAACATGGTCAATGTTCATGTCTAGTGAAGCAGATGTTCAGAATGTTTTGCCTAGCCAATTTTGGCTAGTCAATTTTATTTTTATGCTGAAATGACCATGCCCCATGGGGTTTTTATAATAAAGTGTACTAGTAGGGGTTTTGAGCGGCTCAGTCACCTAAGACGTAATTTTCAACTAAGGTATTCCAGTGAGTTTTTCCCTTGTCAATTATGCTTTGCCTATAGCCAAGTATAATCGATGAGGTTTTCTCCCGCTTCCTCCAATGCTAGAATGCCCGATTTTGAATTTTGGGCCTTGGGGGTGTAATGTCCTCTTCCGATTAGGCCTTGAGGCCCAAAACCGCTAACCTATGTAATTCCTGTGGGTTCGAGCGGTTACTGGCAGTTAGGGAATCAACTAAGGACTGATGCCATCCATAGAAGATCTAGGGCATCATCATTAGGTCAAGAAGGGCAACCGGGGCCAAAGGCCACCTTCGTGCATGCCATCCAAGCATTATTTAATGATGCATGCACTCATTAAGTCTCCATCCACATGCATGCAATTCAACTGCAAATTAGAAGATAAAGTGACCTAATTAGGTCAAAGATTAGGGTTTTCGCAGTTGAAAGTTATAAAAGGAGGATAAAGCGAAAGGAGACTTCACTTTGGATGATTATTATTTTGGGAGCTCTTGGATAGCAGCACAGTGTGCCGCACAGCAGTTGAGGTTGGAGACAGAGTCTTCAGCTAGCGGGGTTTCGACAGTGAAACATCTGTCCTAGTCTCATTCAGGGTAAGCCATACAGGTTCACCATTTGCTCTTACATTTATTCATAGTTATCCAGTATACAGTATAGATTGTCGCAGGAACACGTGTGCAGCTGTAAGGGGGTTTACAACCAGAAAGCCCTAATTAGTTGTCGGGTCTTCAGATCTCAGTTTTACTTCGAAACCCAGGCACCATTCTCATTATCAGCATCTTACTCCGGCATCCGGTAATTATCAGATCCGACCGTGCTCATCCGGAGCAATTATCAGCGATTTCGGGATCAAGGGGGCGTGAGCAGCTGCCTCTCTGAACAATTCGCTAGCCTGCCTAGAGACCTCAGAAACTCCGCATGTACCAGGCATTCTCTCCGACACGGGAAGGCTATCAGTCCTGCAAATCGGTAGCTCCATCGGACACCTCCTTCACTGAAAACGTCACCCTTATCTGATCTGGGTTTTTGCTGCTGGGGTTTCGCCAGATGTAGAAGATATCTGTCCATCTCCGATTCAGTTCTTGATGCTTGCATACTCTCTCAGGAGCAGTCTAACCGGCTTATCAGTGGTAAGTGTTCATTCTATCTCACAAACCCTAACCCTAATTTTTGCTATAAAATAGGGATTTTTGCATGGCAATTTGCATGCCCAGTTGTATCAGCATATTTGCTTAGAAATAGAAAATATCGAGATTTGGGATATTACAAAAGTATCAGAGCTATCTTCTTGGCCAGCTGTGGGCTTAAAAAATGAAACTTAGATGAATATAGAAGGAGACCCTTTTGTAACCTATAGGAGGAGGAAGAGTAGATACACAGAGGAGTTTGAGGATATCCAACTAGAAGATACCAATTCAGATATGGAACAAACAAGTATACACTCGGATAGGGGAAAGGGAACGGGAGAAGAAGAGGATAGGATGGAGTTTCGCAGCTTAGTCTCTGTATTGCAAGACTTAGCCAAAGGGCAAAAAGAGGTACTCAATGCAACCAACAAATTATTGGTGAAACCGGAAATAGGTATCAACAGTACACCTCCCTCACCGGTAGATCAGGGATCTACAAGCAGCAGTGCAAAGATTGCGTACACTAATATTCAAAATACTCCGCACATATATAGCAGACCTGCCAACATGCCTACCATGCCTCAATTCTTGGCAGATACAGTAGGTGGTCCGATCATGCAGGTAGAACCGAGCGAGCCTTTTGGGGCTTATTTACAGGAGTATAGAGACTTAGGGGATGAGTTTCATGCTGCGATGTCTTTTTCAGATTTCTGCAACATGAAGAGTAGGAAGAGGCCTAGGAATTTCAACAAGAGTTTCAATCACAACTATGAGTTGCAGAAGACCTTGGGCAGGTTGACCATCCTGAACTTTGACGGGACTCGCGGAGGATCAGCGAGGATATGGGTTCAAAAGTTGGATACCTATTTCCAACTCAATCCCATGACAGAGACAGATGCCATTAAATTGGCTACACTTCACCTAGACGGAGAAGCTCACGAGTGGTGGTACCACGGATTGGTGACATTGGGTCACAACACCATACACTCCTACGGTGAGTTCACTCAGAAGCTCATAGAGAGGTTTGACAGGAAGGATCCAGAGATACATTTCAGGGAGTTGGCTCAACTCAAACACACCGGTAGTGCAGAAGCCTTCATCTCAGAATCTCAGAGGATAGTGGTCATGGTAACAGATGTGTCAGAGAGCAGGTTGACCATGTTATTCACGGAGGCCCTCACAGAGCCACTACGTGGATGGGTGAAAGCCTACAAACCCCTCACTCTGTAGGATGCCATTAGCAGAGCCAGAGATCTTCAGGATTCTGTCCCCAAAAACAAGTTCCCGCTGAAAACCAATTTTCCTATTAGGGACAAGGACAAGAAACCTTTCCAGCAGGATGTTCCCAAGAAAACATGGTTAGACGAGGACACTAGGAAAGATTTGAGAAGGAAGAAACTGTGCTTCACTTGTCAGGAGCCATGGGTACCAGGACACAGGTGTGTAGGGAAGGCGAAGGCTCACTACATTGAGGTATATTCGGACAGTGATGAGGATGACTATGAGCAGGAAGCCACAGAAGAATTACGGGCAGCTGAGGAGGAATCACACCAGGGTGATACACCAGAGGGAGTCATTGCTACATTATCTGGAGTACCAAGATTCCATACTCTCAGGGTCAGGGGAGTAGTACAGGGTCACAGAGTCGGAGTATTGATTGATGGGGGAGCCACCCACAATTTCATTGACTCCGCTTGGGTAGCCAAGAAGGGTATTCAGACCGAGAAGTTCGAAGGATTCACTGTAGCAGTAGCCGGGAACTCCAGCATGGAGTGCAACCTACTGGGTTCGAAAACTGAATGTCACCTTAGGTAACTATCAGATGACAGATTCTTTCTATGTAGTGGATGTATCGGATACTCATGTGGTATTGGGTGTTCAGTGGCTTTATTCTATAGGGAAATACACTACAGACTACAGGGCAATGGAAATGGAATTCCAGGGGCCAGACGGCAAATGGGTAGTTTTGAGGGGCATGAACACTTATCCCCCAAAACCGGTATCATCTTAGAGAGTGGAGGCAGTACTCCGACAGGGTGATATAGAATGGGCTGCAGAATGTTTGGTCACCTTTAGGAAACCCCCAGAGACCAGCACACAACACCCAAGTGACATTCAAACCTTGCTACAGAAACATGAAAAGGTTTTTAGTGACCTTCCATCAGGTAGACCGTCAGACCGAGGTTTTGAACACATCATCGAGCTAAAGGAGGGGACACAAGCCGTCATCACCACTCCTTACAGGCATCCCAAAAGATACAAGGATGAGATTGAGAAAACAATCAAAGAATTACTGGAGCTTGGATATATTCGGCCCAGTTCTAGCCCCTTCGCATCCTCAGTAGTATTGGTCAAAAAGAAGGATGGTACACAGCGAATGTGCATCGATTATCGAGGACTCAACAAAAAGACCATTAAGAACAGGTATCCCATTCCCAGAATTGACGAACTCATGGATGAGCTTCGGGGAGCTAAAAAATTCTCCAAGATTGATCTTCGCTCGGGATACCATCAAATCAGGGTAAGGGACCAAGACATCTCCAAAACAGCTTTTCGCTGTTACTATGGTCACTATGAGTTTTTGGTCATGCCCTTTGGTCTTACCAATGCTCCAGCCACTTTCCAGTCATGCATGAACCACACATTCAGAGCACAGCTATGTAAGTTTTTGCTAGTATTCTTTGATGACATCCTGATTTACAGCAAAACATGGGAAGAGCATATGAAACACCTAGACGAAGTACTGAGTATTTTAGAAGAACATTCGCTTTATGCGAAAATGTCCAAGTGTGAGTTTGGCATGAAGGAAATGTTGTACTTAGGACACATAATCAATGCAGAAGGAGTACTGGTTGATATGGAGAAAATCCGAGCTTTCAGAGATTGGCCCACGCAAAAAACAGTTACAGAATTGAGAGGGTTCTTGGGTCTGTGCACTTATTACCGACGGTACGTTAAGGGATTCTCCCAATTTGCAGCACCCCTCACAGATCTCACAAAGAAGGGAGCATTCACTTGGACAGACTTAGCACAGAAAACTTTCGAGGAGATGAAGGTTATTATGAGTTCTTGTCCAGTTTTAGCATTACCAGACTTCTCACAACCCTTTGTAGTAGAATGTGATGCCTCAGGGGAAGGGTTAGGAGCAGTGTTGATGCAAAATCATCACCCTATTGCATTTGAGAGCCGTAAACTGAAGAGCTACGAGCGCCATTACTCCATATATGACAAAAAGATGTTAGCCATCTTACATGCTCTCACAAAATTCAGACAGTACCTGGTGGGCAGTAAGTTCAAAATAAAAACCAATCATAACAGCCTCAAGTATTTCCTGGAGCAGAAGGAACTGAATGAGCGACAGCAGAAATGGGTTAGCAAAGTACAAGCCTATGATTTCGAGATCGAGTATGTGAAAGGTAAGAATAACATAGTATCTGATGCATTATCCAGGCGTCCCACCCCATTATCTCTCAGTAGTATATCCACAGATTGGAGGGCACTTCTCTTAGTAGAATACTCCAAAAATAAATTCACTCGCGAATTATTAGACGAGCAAATTCAGGATGACAGGTACAGGATTGTTGATGACATCATTTATTACAAAAATAGGATATACCTCGTTCCAGAGTCCACATTGAGGAAAAAAATCATTCAAGCAGCCCATGATTGTCCTTTATCAGGGCATCAAGGTTTCTTAAAGACCTACAGGCAAATCCGAGAGAGGTTCTCATGGAAGGGCCTCAAGGGGGAAATTATGCAGCATGTCCGGGAATGTAGCATCTGTCAGCAGAACAAGATTGAGAACACCCATCCAGCAGGGCTACTCCAGCCACTACCGATTCCAGAACAGAAGTGGGAAAACATCTCCATGGACTTTATCTCAGGATTGCCCAAAGTCCAAGGGCGAGATTGTTTATATGTAGTAGTTGACAGACTGACCAAATTTGCACATTTCTTTTCGATATCATCAGACTACTCGGCAGCTCAAGTAGCTGAGTTATTCTTCAGGGAGGTCTTCAGGTTACACGGGTTACCTAAGACCATTATCAGTGATCGGGATAACAAATTCACGGGTGCCTTCTGGCAGGAACTATTCAGATTGGTGGAGACCGAACTGGCTACTAGTACGAGTTATCATCCCTAGAGTGATGGACAAACCTAATAGATGTAAAATTACATTTGAGCCACAGGTTACGAGGCCTTGGACTATGCAGATTTGGCATTTGGAGATAGTAGGGCTCCTACGGCTAAGGATTGGATACAGGACAGTCAAGACATTCTGAAAATATTTAAGGAGAATTTACAAACAACCCAGAATCAACAGAAGTTGTACGCCGACAAACACAGGATTGAGCGGAGCTTTTAGGTAGGGGATTTGGTATACTTAAGGCTCCAACCTTACAGACAATCCTCATTTAAGAAGAAACAAGCAGAGAAGTTAAAACTCCGCTTCTATGGACCATACAGAATAATCAGGAAGGTGGGTGAGGTGGCATATGAACTAGAACTTCCACAGGAAAGCAAAATTCACAATGTGTTCCATGTATCTAATCTGAAGAAGACCCTTGGGCACACATCGCTCCATCTACAGAGTTGTCTCCTTTAGATGATGAAGGACTGCTGATACTGATTCCCAAACGGATCATACAGACTAGAGAAAGGAAGCTCAGGAACAGGGTAATCAGAGAGTACTTGGTTCAATGGAAAGAACTACCACCAGAGGATGCCACCTGGGAAGGTGAACAGGTAGTGCAGCATCCCAGTTTGAAGTTGCTTGAGGACAAGCAATCTCAAGCGGGGAGGACTGTAATGTCCTCTTCCGATTAGGCCTTGAGGCCCAAAACCGCTAACCTATGTGATTCCTGTGGGTTCGAGCGGTTACTGACAGTTAGGGAATCAGCTAAGGACCGATGCCATCCATAGAAGATCTAGGGCATCATCATTAGGTCAAGAAGGGCCACCGGGGTCAAAGGCCACCTTCGTGCATGCCATCCAAGCATTATTTAATGATGCATGCACTCATTAAGTCTCCATCTGCATGCATGCAAGTCAACTACAAATTAGAAGATAAAGTGACCTAATTAGGTCAAAGATTAGGGTTTTCGCAGTTGAAAGTTATAAAAGGAGGATAAAGCGAAAGGAGACTTCACTTTGGATGATTATTATTTTGGGAGCTCTCTAATAGCAGCACAACATGCCGCACAGCAGTTGAGGTTGGAGACGGAGTCTTCAGCTAGCAGGGTTTCGACAGTGAAACATCTGTCCTAGTCTCATTCAGGGTAAGCCATATAGGTTCACCATTTGCTCTTACATTTATTCATAGTTATCCAGTATACGGTATAGATTGTTGCAGGAACACGTATGCAGCCGTAAGGGGGTTTACAGCCAGAAAGCCATAATCAGTTGCCGGGTCTTCAAATCTCAGTTTTACTTCGAAACTCAGGCACCATTCTCATTATCAGCATCTTACTCCGGCATCCGGTAATTATCAGATGCGATCGTGCTCATCCGGAGCAGTTATCAGCGATTTCGGAATCAAGGGGGCGTGAGCAGCTGCCTCTCTGGAACAATTCGCTAGCCTACCTAGAGACCTCAGAAACTCCGTATGTACCAGGCATTCTCTTCGGCACGGGAAGGCTATCAGTCCTGCAAATCGGTAGCTCCATCGAACACCTCCTTCACTGAAAATGTCACCCTTATCTGATCTGGGTTTTTGCTGCTGGGGTTTCGCCGGATGTAGAAGATATCTGTCCATCTTCGATTCAGTTCTTGATGCTTGCATACTCTCTCAGGAGCAGTCCAGCCGGTTTATCAGTGGTAAGTGTTCATTCTATCTCACAAACCCTAACCCTAATTTTTGCTATAAAATAGGGATTTTTGCATGGCAGTTTGCATGCCCCGTTGTATCAGCATATTTGCTTAGAAATAGAAAATATCGAGATTTGGGATATTACAGGGGGTTATTAGAGTCCAACTAGTAAATATGAACCTACTAGACACTATTGGTATGTTTTATGGTCATTTCCTAAGCCCCGGAATGCTTTAAAAAATTGTCCGAAAAAAATTTTACCGACGGCGTCGAGTTTTTTAATTTTTATTTTTTGACTATAGGGAATTAATAAAAAATTTCAATTAATTAAACCATTTTGACCATGGTTTAGTTGAAAATTTTCAATTTGTAATAATTAAGTGGTCCAGGGTGGGTTTTTGGCAAATAAACACTTATTTTATAAGCCAAAACACTCATTTTACCCCTAGACACACTTATCTTAAGTTTCGGGCTATTATTTGGCCTTGAAATTAATATTTTCTCAAAAAACCCAAAAAATGAGAAATATTAATTAAAATAATCAAAAATCAAAAATTGAAGAAAATCAAAAATCTCCAAAAACAGCCAAATTGAATCAAATAAAGGGCTAATTAGCTCGGCTTAATTTATCGGAGATGATTCCAATCAGTATCAATCAGTTTCAGATCAAGTATTGGAGTGCAGCAGTTAAACTCTCAATCAGAAATTCGCCCTCCTTTAGCTGGCAGGTCAATTTGTTAAGTGTTGTTCATCTATTGGTTGGGTGATAGGACCGAGGGGGATTAAGCCACCTCACCCCCCCTCTTAACTCCAACTAAGTCTGCAGCTCAGTCAACTCACAGTTAGGCATTTAATCACTACCAGCTGGATCTCTTCCTCAAGCTTGCGCATCCTCTCCTTTAGCTTGAGGTTTTTGGTGGTGGAGGCTTCTTATTGGTTGGAGAAGGTTCCAAAAAGGATGAGTGGGGGGCGCCTTGCCTAGGTGGAGGCCACCTCCCCACTCTCACCTTCCTAAACTAAGTGTAACTCCAAATCATGTTGCCGAGCTCATTCAATTGCTCCAGTGTGCCCTCTTTTGATGTCGAGTCCTAATTTAGGATTTTAAGCCCTATCTTTCTCTATTTTTTGTATAAATAAGAGTCTCTTCTTCCCATTTCCATATGGAGAATTTGCAAGAGAACTCTGCCAAGATTGTAATCGAGATTTGATAATGGAGTAAAGTGACTTTGCAGGTCTATGTGTGGGTACTTTGTATGGGATTTTCATCTTGTGAGGTGATATTGTTCTTACCCTTCTCTTTATTTTAGTAAATATTTGATCAATGTTAGTTCATGAGGGCTATGAATCTAGCACGATAGGGTAGTCATTTAATGTCTTAATTTGGTTATCTATGCAATATTCATTATATGTTTGAAGCGGGCAGGAAGTAGTCAATTATACCAGTGCCTTTCAATATTTATTTTGATTATTACATCCTAGCATTTGATCACTTTTACTTGTATTGAGTTGTTTTAGTTTCAAGAATCACCAGGGGAGGAGGGGTTGAAGTTCAATCGATTTCTCATCAAGAGTTCTTAACTTCATACTTTCACCATACAGGTTCTTCAGAGTGCTTAATCCAGTTTCAAAACATACGGCTAAAAAGGGGCTCTTTCTTACCTCTCTTAATCAAATTTTAAAAAAGTCTTTCCCTTGGTTATAAGATCCACCCTTCCTTCTTCTTCATCTCTCTCTTTGTCCTCTTTATCCATCTCTTCTTTCCTCTTTTCAGCTTGCTTCTTTTGCCCTCACTCTTTTACCTTTTTGCTCCTCTTTTTCCCTCTTTGTTTTATCTGTTTTCACTTTGTTTTTCCTTGCATTTTTGCTCTCTTTTTCTCCACTCTTCATTGCCCTCTTTCTCCTTTTGTTTGCAGCCATACTTCACTTTGTTTGGCTGCCCTGTTTGGCAAATTTTGCAGCGAACTTTCCTCTTAGTTGGATGCCCTCTTTCATGCCCATTTTCAGCTCTTTTGGGCTTTTTTTCAGCTTCCTTTTTGTCATTTTTCGAGCCTCTTTTCCTCTCTGATTTGCAGCCATCTTTCTTCCTACTTGGCTGCCCATTTTCTTCATTTGGTTGCAGCCATCTAACTCTTTTGTTGGCTGCCCTGTTTTTCCATCTTTTCAGCCTTCTATTTTCCCCTTTTCTTTGCATGTACTTTTCCTAGTTTTGCTTCAAAAAACACTAAATTTTTGCATTAAAATATATTTATTTTTGCACTTAGATTAGTTTTATTTTTGTTTTTGTCTAACAAATAATGGGTGCATGAGTACTTGTTTGTTTTGTGCAGACATCAAAGAGGAAAAGTGAACCAAGAAGGACTTGAAAATTGAAGAAATTGCAAAGAAAAACAAGAAGACAAGTATCAAACATAGTTTGCATCCTTGTGAAAGCCATTAAGGCTTCTTTCTTTAGTTTTCTTTCTTGCTTTCTTTTCAAGGGTTAAAATCCCTCTTATTGTAACCATTAATATAAAAAGGACTAGTGGGGTTAAGCCTCCCACACTTTTTCTACTTTCCCTATTTGGGGGAAGTGTGTCTTGTCTTTTCCTTAACTAGATTAGAGTGCATGCTATATTTAGTTTGTTTTCCACTAATTGCTAGTTTTAATCTTCGCTTGCATGCTTCTTATTTCATGTGCTCTTTTAATTATTCATAAAAAGAACCCAAAGACTCTTGAACCTGTCATAAGACAAGTCAAGAGCACTCTCTATCGAAGAGCACTTGCAATGCATTATCATAGTAGGATTAGATAAAACTCTTAAATCTCACCATAAGGTGGATCAAGAGCACTCTCTGTCGAAGAGTTGTGATTGTTAATAAAATTTGTAACTCACATTCACTCTTTAAAATTAGAACTTACCATTCTATAGTGTGTATGCTCTACCCATACAGGATACCTAGAAGCACTGTAATGTATTAATTCTCACGCTTAACTCCAAGTAGAACCATAATAAAATTTACCACTTTCCCCAGGCGAAAATCCAACGCCTAGATTTAAGTCATTGCGGTGGAAAAATACCCAAAGGAAGCGGGAACACCTGGTCAATGACCCCGAGGCGCCAGTTAGGCTACACCCTGCGATGTAGTGTTGAACATAACTTCAGAGACTCCGGACCAACCTACATATTCCTTGTGGGTAGCCACATCAGTTGAGGGTTTTGGACATATATCTCGCACCGAAAGGTATATCTTGGAGATCCCCCTCCCATTTAATAATCAAACCTCATCTTAAAATGTACACTAAAATTTACCAAGAGGAATTTGCAAAACGATTTCACAAACATCAGAGACTTGTATTTTCAGCATCTCCAGCACTTTGACTCCATTTAAGGCACTGGTCTGTTTATTCTTGCATCATCTTGTTTGGACCATTTGTCCATTTATTTCTAAGATAATCATTCGTGAATGCCTTAATATCTGTCTTATTATTCATATCGTGTTTTGCAAACAGCAACGTGGATTGCATAATTGGTTATTGTGTATATCAAAAAACTCCTAAACAACACTAATTCTCATCTTCCATCTAACAGTCATTAGAAAACTTTTTAAGAGGCTTAGACAACCTTTTTAGGGACTACCCCCCTTAGCTTCATTAGGAGTTAGCCTAAATGGAGGAACTGGGATCAGGTGACAGCACCTGGCTCTTTGCTTGCCCCCAAGGCCACACCTTTCCTGCTTAGGGAAACAGCAATCCAAAAAATTTCTCCTGACTGTGTGCATTCGGCGGACAACAAGGTGAATTAAAGGAGTTGATATTTTCAGCGAATTCTATTTAAAGAAATTTCAATTTTTAGGAGGTAGTTGGAACAACATAAATATTATATTTCCAAGGACCCAGTTTGGAGATTAACCCATGGTTCAGATTCCAACCATTTGTGATTTTAGCGTCTGTTTTTAGGCAGCCTATATTTAGCAGGTGGAGGATACCTCATGCAAGGTGATTACACTTTTGAGTACCTAGTATCAGTGTGAGGTTTCAAGCCATTATAAGCACTTTTCATTTCAAGGATCACTTATGTCGTGACCCCTGCTATTCTTAGAGGTTTGTGGTAAGAGTGACATTTGGACCTTGCAGCTTTCCTAGTTTCATTAGACGATGGAGCAATATACTTGAGAGGATCCCATGTGACCTATTGGGATTTGTGCATTGCAATTTTTTGCAAGATAGAGGAGCGCCCAACTTTTGGGCTTGGTATTGTTGACTTTTGAGATAATCATGCTATTAACAAAAAAGGAAAGGTTTTTTGCTCGAATGATGGGAAGGAAGAGAGGATCAATCCTCGAGGGAAGACCAGTGTCAGTACCAGAAGGGAGAATGGAGTCAAAAGGGGACTCAGGGAGGCTTTGTGTTTCACAGAAGTGGGATTAAACTAGTACATTCCATAATCAAAGGCAAGGAGAATGTAAGTATAACTGACTACTGTCCATTACTCCTAAGACCTTTAAAAACATAACGTCGACAAACAAAAGCAGTTTCTTTTAGATTAATTTATTGTTCATGTTCAAGCCCACAACTAGCGAGGAACATGCTCTGATACCACTGTAATATCCCAACTGATATTCTATCCTTATACAAATAGATAATGATGATTTGTTTGCAAGTTTATATGTTTCAGGTGTGTATGATAAATAATTTGGTTTGCATACAAAACAGGTTACGTACCCAAAAACCCTAAATATGACAAATATGGAGATAAAATAGGAAATAGGATTCAGAAATATTGTGGTAACATACCAATATTTATAGTTGTGATAGTTCTTCAATATAAAGGAGACATGCATGACATGCAAGAGCTATAGCCTCAAAAACGTGTTATTGCTTCCAGGAGGTTCGCCCATACAAGAAAAACATCCCTTCTCTGGGTGATTATTATCTCGTAACTGTTTCAATACTTGACAGATGAGGTTGAGACTTTCCAAAAGTGGTAGTGTCACCTTCCCGGATATTTTGATGGACGCATGCAAGATTTTTTACCTCTCCAAGACCAGTAGCGAATTGTTTCCTTCTGAGGGAGTGGCGCCCTTGTCTCACACGTGTGAAGCTTGTATCTTTCTCAGGTGTGCACTCAATAGCCTGCTAAGCTCCCAATATAATAATATGCCCCTTATGAGAAGAATGGAAGTGACAGGAGGAGAAAATATGAAGTTTTTGGATCAATGCGAATGGTTCTTTGGTTTTCCCATGCGCCACCAGCAGTAAAACGTGACTCTAGTGATATTGTCTTTATCTGGTTGCTAGATCTCTAAAGAATAAGGAATGCTTTGAGTTGTTGATGATAAATCTGAATGACCTATTCAAAAGTGATTAGGGCAGATAGGTTTCATTGTCGAAAACACATGTTAGTCGATGGCTCACGCCCTCTACCCCAACTTGATGTTGTGGCTACTGTTGTTGTTTCCCTCGAAACCAATCTCCAAATATGAATAATGATAATAGATACCCTTTTTGGTTCGACTTATCTTCTTATATAGATTTTAGGGTTTGCATGACTTTATTTTTTGCATGCATGCAAACCTAATTGTTCATTGACGCATGCAAAATGAAACAAGGCCCGCATGCTTTTCGATATATGCTCCAATGGCCTTTTTTTAATATACTGATGACCTAATAATACTGAAGAAATGTTCCTTTATGTTCTCGGTATTAAATGTCCTCAGTCAATTCTCTTTTCCTTGATACCTGCTCGAACCTATGGGAATTAAATAGGTTAACAGGTGTCTCATATGCTTATTTAGAAGAGGACATTACAAGGGGGCACCCCTATTTAACAGTAACCCCAATGGTACTCTTGATGAAAGATGACATCCCATGAGTTGTACGACGACGGCCAAGGATCAACTCATATTAATGCATGATGGAAATCAATAGGGTCTCAGAGATGCTAATGTCTAGCCTCTCTAGGGACTGAGTCGAAAGCTTTTTGAAATTCTACAAAACAGCAATGGCCTTTCGAAGAAAGATGGCGCACCTCCTCAATGATGGCTCGAAGGGTAAAGATGTGATCAATGGTCTAATGAGTGGGTCGAAATCCGGCCTGCCCTCAAGCTCTTAGCTATCTCTTCTCGAACTCGTCTAAAAGGTTCATATGGAGGACTGTACCATGGAGTTTCGAGAATGCGTGCCCTATCATGATCGTCCTATAGTTGTTGGGATCTCAACTGCGGCCCAATTTGTGTATCGGGTGAATGATGTGATGTGAGCATGTCAGTGAAAAACCTATACCAACTACATGGTCGAAGAAATCAACGAAGGTATTATCCAGAGCGTGAATATCATGCTCGAATAACTCTCCCTATAAACCTTCTTTATCCATTGCTTTACTAGAGAGTTCATCACCCAAACGACCTATCTGATGTCTTGGTGAGAGAATAAACATACAGAAGCTGGCAGAGACATGATCAGGATTGGACAGAGAGTGCAGGTATGAGAGAACATGGATTTGAGGTTAAGATCAGATGGGAGTCGAGGGTGGGGAAAGATGGTGCACAAGAAGTTTTTGGGAGAGTGGACGAGGGAGGCACATGATAATTTTCTAAGCCCAAATTTGGTTATTAGTCTCTAATAATTTATGACAATCATTAAATGAAAACACACTAACATCCTAACTAATTACAGAACAAAAAACAAAAGAAATCATACACATTTGACACTAAGATTTACCTTAGAAAACCCCAACTGGGAAAAAACCCACAAACTGTGAGTTTCACTAAGAATAAAAATCTTGGGAAAATAGCCCTATGAGGAATACAATGACAAAATGTTAGCCTTCTCGCCTCAAAATTCACCCTTCGATCTTGCTGGTTGCTAAACCTCAGCTAGCCATTGCTTCTTTCTCTGACCCTGCCTTGACAACTGCACACTTGGATGGAAATCCTTCTCCACCCACTCAACGAGATCTCACTCACTCATTGTGTGTGACCGATGTGTCCCATGTCCTCTACTTAGGCTTTCTTTTATATCATTACAATAACTAAAATACCATGGGATACCAAATACCATCGACCCTCTAGATCTCCCAACTGATTTTAGATCACTTGAGATCTACGGCAATATCTTGATCTTTCGTTGATACAACTTAAGTCACCTTTTAGCCATTATAACATAAAAGTCACTTTCCCTCTCAAGCAAAGCTCCTAGAGAGGTATTTTGGATAACTCTTGCATGCTCAACGCTTGGCCTATGTAGAAGTACCTATCCGATCTACAAAAACTAACACTCCCTCTTAGAGAGGAAGGTACTTCTAAAAGAACCTCAACTTGGATGTATCTCCAATCCCACCACATCATCCGTTGTTGTAGTTGCTCCCTCTGAACTAGAAGACTTCCTGGGCACCTGCTTTGGAATTTGCTCTAAAGATTTGCTCTTACTTCCTCCTAACCATGCTCCTACGAATCTCCACTTTCTCTTGAGCATCCATCAATGTCAACTCATACCAACAAATACTGATAGTACTGGAAAAAGCCTCAAGCCCATCTTCTAGATTAGAAGATTGAGTGAGTCCCTGACATCAACTCAATCTTCAGAGCCTCCTACTCACTTTCAGTCACTGACATCTATCCTCGATCCAAGATCCCCTTGAACCCACACACAAGTTGACCCAACAACTTGTACAACTTACCATGCCTGACACTAAGCATCATTGTTGCATCTTGGGTAGCTCCCTCTAATTGTATGAGTACTTGTCCATCTCTGAACATAACCCCATACCCCTTGTCCTCCAAAGCTAAGACTGAGAGAAAATTCATCTTCAGCTTTGGAACATATATCACTCCTGCCACCTCTAGAGATCATCTCGACTCTAGCTAGAATAGCATTCTTCTAACCCCCTTTACTACATTGTTTGGTTTCGACCCCACAAGCCACATGGCAATCTAAGTTTGTCTCTGAAACACTAAGGAACGCATCCCTCATCCCCGTTATATGGCTAGATGCAACATTGTCCACTAAGAAAAGAAACACTGCCAACTCCTGTGACTCAGATGTGCTCCTCAAATTTGCCAACATCTGCTCTCAGAAAGAAAACTCTAGCTAGTCAAGCAAAACAAACACTACTCAAACTAAAGCAAAAAACAAAACTGTGACATGAGTGGATTGAAAGTTTGGATCCTCACAAGATTGTCAGATCACCACAATTCGCAACAAGGAGGATTGGGACAGTACCCTTGCCTGAATACCCGACTACTTGGACAGCACGTGCATAGCAATCTCCCCGAGTGTTGTTCTCGGTGTATTGCGGTGATAGGATGGTCAAAGGGCTTTGCTCAGTTGATATAAGGATCCCTACAAGTGTCTCCTGATATACACAAGGTACGTGGGAGCTCAACCCCGTAGTAGTGTTGTCTAATGCACAACCATTCGAAAGGGACCTTCCTATATACTGTTGAGTACGTGAAGTACCTTTCGATATACCTCAAGGGTACGTGAAAGGTCGTTCAATATACCAACAATACGTGGAAGAACCCACACGATCCCCAGGATGTAATGCAAGCAATGAACGACAGCTCCTACGTTTATAGACGTCGAAACACGTCTCTAACCTATCACACCTTGCTAAAGATTTTAACCTAGAGTAGCACTTAATTTTATCTTATATGGTTAAGGGGATGCATGAGATGAAAAACAAAAATGTAAAACCATGCAGGTATGCTCATGCAAGTCTTTCACTTTAACTTTTTGGATATGCCCTACTTCAAGGAAGGATAGAGGTTCAGTTCTTTTTCCAAAAGAAAATAAATCCCAAACAACAATATTGAACTATATATTCGTTCCTATTCCAAGCACACAAAGATTTCTAATGCAAGATTTGAAAACAAAAAACTGAGATCTCTTTTTAAAAGAAAAGATAGTACTACTTTGCACACAATTTTTCAATTCTTCAAACAAACGAAAGACTTATTTTTTTTGTCCTTTTGTTGAGAAGAAAACACTCAAGAAGCAACACACTATGAATACCCGAAAGTTTATGAGACTAATCAAGTAATCAAGAGTTCGTTCTTATAATAAAACTTGTGATTTTTTTTTCTCAATTTTTCGATAAAAAGTATGAAAGAAATCCTCTACAATCTATGAAGAAAACCAAACAAAGACTACTTTCGTTTTCTGTTGATTTTAACAACACTCAAAGATCTAAACCAAATAATTTATCTTCAAAGTATTCACTTTCGAACAAAAGACAAATGAAAGAGAAGCCTCAAAGGCCAAAAAAAATCATTACTCTTGAAAATACAAACAAATCAAGCATATGAACTTTTTCCAGATCTTGTTTGATGATTGCAATTATCAGCAGTGAACCCAGAAACACTCAGAAACTAAAATGCATTGCAAGATCTCAAAAATCAACTAGGATTTGAAAAACCTACCTGGCACCGCGCTTTTACAGCTCAGTACAGAGCGTTGCAAGTCAAGCACCGCACTTTGCAAACAAGTACAGTGCGGTGGCGCTGCTCTTTGTACACAGGAAAGGTGCGGTGGCCGCGCAGGTTGCCTCAATGAAAGGTGCAGTGACCACTCTTTTTACTCTACCCAGGTCCGATGGCCCAAAAATATTATGAAATCACAACAATAGCGAAAAAGGAAGTAGGCTAGAGTCTATATACTAAACCCAAATAGCATATGAAGACTGGATCATGAACAATTAGAGGAAAATAGAGGCAGATTTAACCAATTTCAAACCAAACCTTGCAAATTAACAAGCAAATATGATCTATAAACTGAAATTGCAAATTGAAGAAAAGTTTACTACAAAACCAAGTATCTGATCGATCCCCAGTATGGTCGCCACTTTTGTTATTGGAAATTCTCAGCCAATGCTGACAGAGGTTGTTTCCCTAGATTGAAAGACTCAAAACTAAAACAAAATAACTACATAATAGAGAAACTTTCCCTAGGATTGAATAAACTACTTGAATTAACTGCTCTCCTCACCTTCCATGGGCTGTAAAGGTCTGAACCTTGATGTGATTGAACTATGCGGAGATCCTGCAACAGACACAACATAACAAACCAAGTGAGAGTAACAAGATGGTTTATAATCCTATGTAAAAGACCAAGGAGTTAAACAATAAACAAGCATAATAATCAGACATACAATGTTTAGGGGAAAGGAACTATATTTGCATTAAAATGTAAAGAAGGAGGGTATACAACCAATGCCTTGGTGTTGAGAACTCTTCTCAATGGGGTCTTGCCTCAAAGCTTCCAACTTACCTACTAACCACTCAAGAGTCTAAAAAAATTTGGCCAAAATTTAGATTCTATCACTCATTCTTCCTCCCCTTTTCCATGAGGGGTGAGCTAGTATATAAAGGCTTGAGAGGATAGGATAAGTTGAGGATTCTATGGGAGAGGTGGAGGGATGATCCCTAGGATGGGGGATCTGGAGCTCCAGTTGTCCTGAATTATAGGGATGAGGCTCCACAAAGGCTATCTTTAAGAAGCCTCTTGAACTTTCCTTTTTTGCCTTCATAAGTCGAGCACCGCATCTTATATAAAGGAAACAAGCAGTGCTAGGGGAGCACCGCTACTTGTAAGTGAGCAGCAGGCAATAGCACCACTCTTTGCACAAGGAGAAAGGGCGTTGTTGAGATGGGTACCACGAGTTGCACACATGCAAAGTGCGGTGGTGGCCCAAACCAATGAATTACTCATCCAAACTCATTTTCGAACTTCAGTCTTTGAGGAATTTTAGGCAAATAATGAGATACTTATCTCGTAACATGGTGTTGACGAGAATTAGGTGTAACAGGAATAATCATCAATGAATGTGATGTAGTACTCAAAACCTGTAAAAAAGGCAGATGACATGGGACCACACAACTCTGAATGAATCAGATCAAGCACTACCTCTAATCTAGTGTCACTGCTTAGAAAAGCAGTCTTGGTGTACTTTCCTAAAGCACACCCCCTACACACACCATTCTGCTATGTGCTAAAATCTAGCAAACCTGTAGTCATGTCTCTCAGCATCCTCAAAGCTGGATGATGAAGATGGGCCATCCTCCTGTGCCATAACTCGCACAACTCATTGTTGCTGCTAGTATGTGTCAGTACATGATGAGGCTAGAAGAGAAGCTTGTACAGTTTCCCACATCTAACTCTTATGGCATATGAAGCACATGGTCTTGCTGCCTTGTAATATCCCAAACTGATAATTTTTTCTTTATATGCGTAGGGTTTAGGTTTTGGTTTATAGCCTCAAGGTGTTGTAGCCTTTAGGTTTGATAAAATCAATCTACATGCAATATTAAGAGTACACAAACCCCAAAATAGCAATAAGCTTGAATTCACAATGAAATTAGCTGCAGAGACATACCAATATTAATAGCTTGAGTATTTGAGCAATCTAGAACAAGCATGCATGCCATGCATCAAGACACAAGGTGAAAACCTGTTGCTCCTTCAGTGGTTGACGCCCATGCAAGGAAAAATGTCCCTCTCTAAATGATAATCCTCTCATAGATGCTTCAATACTTGGAGGAGGATGTTGAGACTTTCTAGGTGATGTAGTATGGTCTCTCTAAAGATTTTGGTGGACACATGCAACACTTTGAAGCCCTTCTTGGACACTAGCGAATTGCTTTCCTCGGGATGAATGACACCCCTTCCTCTCTACGTTTCTGCTAGTATCTCTCTGGATGTGCAAGAGATGGCCCGATGATCACCCAATATAGTATTATGACCCTTCCAAGGAGAATGGAAGTGACATGCGAATGAAATGATGAATCTCTGGATCAAGGCGAATTGTTCTTGGTGTCTCCAACTCGTCCCCCAATAGTAAGACATGACCCTATGTGGTAATCTCTCGAGATTTTGTGTTGGATCTTTGATGATCAATGAATAGCTTGAAGTGTGGATGATAGATCTAAATGATCTATCCGATAAGTGATTAGGGCAGATAGATGTCGTTGTCAAAAACACTTGTTAGTTGATGGCTCATGCCTTCAACCCCATTTTGTTGTTGCGGCTATTGTTGTTGTTGCTCTTGAAACCAATCTCAAAAGTGAATAATAACAATAATTACCTTTTTGGTTCGATTTGTCTTCTTTTATAGCTTTTAGGGTTTGCATGACTTAACTTTTGCGTGCATGCAATCTAATCGCCCAGTGTCGCATGCAAGGTGAAATAAGGCCCACATGCTTTTTTATATTCGCTCTGATGGCCTTCTTTAATATACTGATGACCTAATAATCCTAAAAGAATGTTCTTTTCCGCTCTCGATATTAATAGTCCTCAGTCGATTCCTTTTTCCATTAATACACACTCGAACCTATGGGAATTAAATAGGTTAACAAGTGTCTCAGATGCTTACTTAGAAGAGGACATTACAGTCCTCCCCACTTGAAATTGCTTGTCCTCAAGCAACTATAAACCGGGATGTTGCAATACCTGTTCTTCTTCCCATGTGGCACCTTCAATAGGTAACTCTTTCCATTGTACCAAGTAATCACGAATTACCTTGTTTCTAAGTTTCCTTTCTCGAACCTGTAGAATCTTTTCTGGAATCAGCGCTAGGAGTCCATCATCTAATGGAGGTAACTCGTTGGATGGAGTGATGTGTTTCCCCATTGTTTTCTTGAGATTTGATAGATGGAATACATTATGGATTTTACTTTCCTCGGAAAGCACAAGTTCATAAGCCACCTCCCCAACCTTTCCTACTACTTTGTATGGACCATAGAAGCAAGGCTTCAGTTTCTCTGCCCTTTTTTTCTTGAGTGAAGACTATCTATATGGCTGTATCCGCAAGTATACCAAGTCTCCTATACCTAAAAACCGCGCTCGACCCTGTGTCTGTCTGCGTACAATTTTTGTTGGTTTTGTGTTGTCTTTAGATTTTTTTTTAGTAACTTGAGAATATTATGACTGTCTTGTATCCAATCCTTTTCCTTAAGTGTTATGTTATCTCCGAAGACTATATCTGCAAAGTTTAATGCCTCAGAGCCATATAGAGCTTTGAAAGGAGTCATCCCAATAGACATATGGTGTGTGATATTATAGCAGTACTCTCCCAGATGCAGCCAATTAATCCATGTCCTTTGTTGCCCTACTACATAATTTCTTAAATACCCCTCAATCCATTCGTTGACTATTTATGTCTTCCCGTCACTTTGTGGCTGATAACTTATGCTAGTAGCTAATTTTATCCCCACCAATCTGAAAAGCTCCTGCCAGAAGGCACTGGTGAATTTACTATCTCGGTCACTGACAATAGTCTTAGGTAGTCCATATAATCTGAAAACCTTTCGAGAAAATAACTTTGCTACCTGTGATGTGGAATAATCAAAAGGAATGTCAAAGAAATGAGCAAATTTTGTTAGTCGATCTATTACCACGTGTAAGCAATCTCGCCCCTGCACCTTGGGCAAACCTGTAATGAAATCCATCGAGATACTTTCCCATTTCTGCTTGGGTATGGGTAATGGTTGAAGTAACCTTGTCGGATGAGTGTGTTCAACGTTATTCTGTTGGCAAGTACTGCACTCCGGAACATGTTGCATCACATCCTCCTTGAGGCCTTTCCATGAGAACCTCTCTCAGATCTGTCTGTAAGTTTTCAAGAAACCCTGATGTCCTGACAATGGTGAGTCTTGTGAAGCCTATAAAATCTTTTTCTTTAAAGCTGAATCGAGGACTAGGTAGATCATATTCTTGTAGTAAATGATGTCATCGATCACCCTGTATCTGCCCATCTTACAACTCACAAGTAAATTTATTTTTATAATATTCAACCAAGAGATGAGACCTCCAATCTGTAGCTATACTCATGAGTGATAAGGAGGTTGGTCGTCTAGATAATGTATCTGCTACAACATTGTTCTTCCCCTTAAACATATTCAATCTCTAAGCCATAATGTATCTGCTACAACATTGTTCTTCCCCTTTCAAATATATGTTGTGCCTCTTTTGTCCAGCTGAAAGCCCCTTTCTTTGTAAACTCTGTGAGGAGTGTTGTCAATTGTGAAAACCCTTTAACAAACCTCTTGTAGTAAGGACAAAGGCCCAAAAATCCCTTCAATTCTGTCACATTTTTTGGTGTAGGCCAATCCAAAATAGCTCTAATTTTTTCCATATGAACTTGTACTCCATTGGCACTTTTTACATGCCCTAGATATAACATTTCTTGCCTACCAAATTCACATTTAGACATTTTGGCATATAGGGATTGTTCTTCTAGAATTCCTAACACGTCATCTAGGTGTCTCAAATGTTCTTCCCAAGTTTTACTGTATATTAAAATGTCATCAAAGAACACAAGTAAAAACTTATGCAACTGAGCCTTGAAGGTGTGATTCATGCAAGATTGAAAAGTTGTCGATGCATTTGTGAGTCCAGAAGACATGACTAAGAATTCATAATGACCAAAGTGAGCAACGAAAAGTTGTTTTTGCAATATCTTGATCCCTTACTTGAATCTGATGATACCCTAATCGGAGGTCAATTTTGGAGAAGTATTTTGCCCCCTGTAATTCATCCATCAGTTCATCAATTCTGGGAGTGGGGTACCTGTTCTTGATAGTTTTCTTGTTGAGGGCCCTGTAATCGATACACATCCGTAACATGCCATCTTTTTTTTATCAATACCACTGATGATGCAAATGGGCTAGAACTTGGTCTTATGTAACCTAACTCCAGTAATTCTTTTATTGTTTTTTCTATCTCATCCTTGTACCTTTTTGGATGCATGTATGGAGTAGTGATAACTTCCTATGTTCCCTCCTCTAACTCAAAGACATGCTCGAACCCTCTGTCGAGCGGTCGAGCTGCTAGAAGATCCCTGAATACCCTCGCATGCTTTTATAACAATGCTTGTGTATCTACTGGATGTTGTGTGTTGTTATCTGGAGGTTTTTGAAAAGTGACAAAACACTCAGTTGACCACTCTATGTCTCCCTGTCTAAGCACTGCCTCCATCCTCTATGATGATACTGGCTTGGGGGGTTAAGTATTCATGCCCCTCAAGGCTACTTTCTTTCCAGCCTGTCCCTAGAACTCTGTCTCCATATTCCGATAGTCAGTAATATACTTCCCTATAGAATAGAGCCATTGAAACCCTAACACTACAATTGTATATGCTACATTGACCACATAGAAGGAATCTGTCATATTATAGTTTCTCAGTGTGACATTTGGTTTGGGAATCCAGTGGGTGCACTCCATATTGTTATTGCCTGCTACTACTACAGTGAATCCTTCGAATTCCTCTGGCTGAATACCCAGCCTAGCAACCCATGCAACATCTATAAAGTTGTGGGTCGCCCCACCATCAATCAACACACCTACCCTGTGGCCCTGTACTGCTCCTCTGGCTCGAAGAGTATGAAATCTAAGTACTCCCAACAATATAGCAATAACTCCACCCTTGGGCTCTCCCTAGAATGACTCCTCCTCTGTTGCTCTAAGCTACTCAGTCACTCCATGTTTAGGCTCATCCTCGTCTTCTTCACTATCTGAGTAGAATTCTATATATTGTGTTTTAGCTTTCCTTGCGCACTTGTGACCTAGGACCCATGGTTCCTGACAAGTAAAGCATAATTTCTTCCTTCTAAATTCCTTCCTAGTGTCATCATCCATCCAATTTTTCTTCGACCATTCTTGTTGGAAGGGTTTCTTATCTTTATCCTTGCATGGGAAATTTGTCTTAACCAGGAATTTGTTCTTTGGAACCGAATCTTATAAGTCTCAGGTTCTACGGATGGCATCTTGTAAAGTGGATGGTTTGTAGGCTTTCATCCACCCACGTAAAGGCTCAATCAAAGCTTTTGTAAATAACAAAACCAATGTTCTCTCGGAAACATCGATCACCATAACTACCACTCTCTGACACTATCGGTCTGCTTGAGTTGAGCTAGCTCTCTGAAATGTATCTCAAGGTCCCTCTTATCAAACCGCTCCATGAGCCTCTGTCTGAAATCATTGTATGAAGTGATGGTGTTGTGACCCAGCATCACTAACCCATGGTACCACCACTCATGAACTTCTTTGTCTAGATGTAATGTAGCCAATTTAATTGCATCAGCCTCTGTCATAGGGTTTAGTTGGAAATAAATATCCAACTTCTGGACCCATATTCTCGTTGGACAACCGCGAGATCCATCAAAATTGGGAATGGTCAATCTTCCTACTGTCTTTTGTAATTCATAGTTCTGAGAAAACCCTATGTTAAAATGGTTCAGTTGGTATGATTGGTCCTGCGGTGGGATTTTCCAAAAAGTGAGGCATGGTAGGTCTAGAAGGCTTAGTGTACATATGAGAAGTGTTCTGCATATGAGTGTACTCATGCCTCCCACTACTGCTGGTGGATCCTCTGTCTCCAGATGAAATTGGTAGATTGTTCTAACTTTGCTCTGGTTTAATATCCAACTTGTTTATAGCATGTAACATCTCTTTCAGTCCTTTGGCCAAGTCAGTTAAGGCACTAACTAGACTCTAGAATGCCATCATGTCTTCATCTTCCCCTATTCCTTTTCCTCTATCAGAGTGTATCCCTGTTGTTTCCATGTCTAAATCTGTCTTCCAATTTAATCTCTTCTAACTTTGGATCCTCTATGTACCTGCCCTTTCTTCTTCTTCTATATGTCAGAAAAGTAGTGTCTTCTGGATTCATTTATTGTTCATGTTCAAGCCCACAGCTGGCGAAGAACATGCTCTGATAACACTGTAATATCCCAAACTGATATTTCATCTTTATATGGGTAGGGTTTAGGTTTTAGTTTATAGTTTCAGGGTGTTTTAGCCTTTAGGTTCGATAAAATCAATTTGCATACAATATTAAGAGATTACACAAACCCCAAAATAACAATAAGCTTGAATTCACAATGTAATTAACTGCAGAAAAATACCAATATTAATAGCTTTTGTATTTGAGCAATCCAAAACAAGCATGCATGCCATGCAATAAGACACAAGGTGAAAACATGTTGCTCCTTCAGTGGTTGACGCCCATGCAAGGAAAAACATCCCTCTCTAGATGATAGTCCTCCCGTAGATGCTTCAATACTTGGAGGATGATGCTGAGACTTTCTAGGTGATGTAGTATGGTCTCTCTAAAGATTTTGGTGAACACATGCAACACTTTGAATCCCTTCTTGGACACTAGCGAATTGTTTTCCTCTAGATGGATGACGCCCCTTCCTCTCTACATTTTTGCTGGTATCTTCTTTGGATGTGCAAGTGGTGACTTGATGATCACCCAGTATAGTAGTATGACCCTTCCAAGGAGACTGGAAATGACATGCGAAAGAAATGATGAGTCTTTGGATCAAGGCGAATTGTTCTTGGTGTCTCCAACTCGTCCCCCAGCAGTAAGATGTGACCCTGTGTGGTAATCTCTCCTTTGTGTGTTGGATATCTGATGATCAATGTATAGCTTGACGTGCGACTAATAGATCTGAATGATCTATCTAATAAGTGATTAGGGCAGATAGATTTTGCTACCGAAAACACTTGTTAGTTGATGGCTCATACCCTCAACCCCAACTTACTGCTACGGCTATTGTTGTTGTTGCTCTTGAAACCAATCTCAAAAGTGAATAATAACAATAGATACCTTTTTGGTTCAACTTGTCTTCTTTTATAGCTTTTAGGGTTTGCATGATTTAACCTTTGAATGCATGCAAACTAATCGCCCAATGTCACATGCAAGGTGAAAAAAGGCCCGCATGCTCGGCATGCTTTTTGATATTCGCTCTGATGGCCTTCTTTAATATACTAATGACCTAATAATAATAAAAGAATGTTCCTTTCTGCTCTCAGTATTAGTAGTCCTCAGTCAATTCCCTTTTTCCATTAATACCCACTCGAACCTATGGGAATTAAATAGGTTAATGGGTGTCTCAGATGCTTAGTTAGAAGAGGACATTACATGCCTTGAGAAAGACAGGAACTTTCCCATCTAGGACATGTACTCCAAAACCCCTGTCCTCAATAGTGGAAACCGAAACAAGGTTCTTCTTCAGCCCAGGGACGTACAAGACATCCCTCAATGTCATGGGCTCCATGGACTCTCTCTCAAAACTAACAGTCCCACGCCCATCTTCTCTCTCACCATTGTATCATCCCCCAACACCACCTCCAGATCCAAGCCTATCTTAGTCATCTCAATGAACATGCCTTGAACACCTGTCATATTGCTCCAATCCCCATTGTCAATATATCACGTGGAAGGAGTGGTGGATGCACTCAGTGAATGCCCAACTATCATGGAATGCTCTGTCTGGGCCTCCATTCGTAGGAATTAAGCAAGCATCAATAATAATAATAATATGCGAGAAATAAATAGAACAAGCAACCATTAAAGATAGACACACAATATTTACGTGGTAAACCCAAAACTGAGAAAAACCACCATAATAGATCTATTATCCCTTTTGACCTAAACCAGCCAAGTCGGGCCAAGTGAGCTAACCACCACTCACCTCCAGGCCAATTTAAAATGGAGCCTCCTCAAGTCTTATAAAGACTTCCTTACATGCAATACCATGGGTTAATACCATGGGCTACCAAAATACCATTGGCCACCAATACCATGGAAAAATACCATTGGCCACCAAATACCATGGGCCCAAAAACATGTGCTAGACCTAAACCAAGATTAGCTCAATGACTCTTTTACCAAGTCAAGATTAACCCTAACAATCGCCCCTTTAAACTTGACTTGGAGTAATCACCAACCCCCCTCAAAGTTTACCAAGGAATCTCACATACGCCCCCGTATCACCTAGGTCTATCTCCCAACTTACCGGTGAGTTACCAGGGGTATGCATGCCTTACCAAGTCTTACATCCATATGTCTTTTTACATGCAAACTGCTCCATTAATTTTTTTGATGTGCCTTCATGGTGACTACACCATCACCATCCGTTGCTTTATCCTCTCGCTTTTCCATGCTCGCTTTCTTACTCATGTTTTGTCATGTTCCTTTTGTACCTGCATCCAACCTTGTCATTGACGTCCATATAAAAAGAATCCATCTACCGGATTACATGGGTCCTCAGTAGTTGTATCGTCAGTTCTATAGGAGTTTGCTTCAGCCACATGGTTCATCAATCTTGGTCCCACAACTAAGATTCGCATTCCTCCCGCAATCGAAGACAATACCTCTCTGATCCATATCAAGCTAGGCTACAAATACACATTCCACCCTCGTACCTACCTAATGGTTCATTCCACACTTGATTCAACATCCCTTCTCTGCGCATAAGAGGGACACCTTGTGCTTAAAACACTTGAGGAAATTACATTCTAACCAGGAACCCAAAAAATATTACTAGGGTGTCGGGTACCACCGAACATGCACCCCACAATTAATTCAAAAAACCAGGTACAACACAACAAGCACAACTATATGCCAAACCATGGCTCTAATACTATTAGGATTTAAACGAGCATCCATATAATAAATAATGAGAACACAAATCCACATAGCAACACATTTAAGATAGACACAATGATTACGTGGAAAACCCAAAACAGGGAAAAACCACCATAATAGATCTATTATCTCCCTTGACCTAAACCGGCCAAGCCGAGCCAAGTGAGCTAGCCACCACTCACCTCCAGGCCACTTTACAATGAAGCCTCCTCAAGCCTTATAAAGGGTTCTTTACATGCAATACCATGGGAAATACCATGGGCCACCAAATAACATGGAAAAATACCATGGGCCCAAAAACATGTGCTAGACCTAAACCAAGATTAGCTCAACGACTCTTTTACCAAGTCAAGGTTAACCCTAACATCCATATCATCACTGGTAATAGATGATGCTCTCTCTATACAACCACCAGCAAAGAGAGAAAACTCTCTCTCAAATCTCGCAACATACTCATCGATCTCCACTGTTGTTGTTGTATGTTGTTTCTTCTTCTTCTTGTTTGGACACTGCCCAGCATAGTGCCCAAACTTTTGAAAGGCAAAGCATTTCACTTTGCTCATGTCCTTCTTCTACTCACCTGTCTGTTGCTTGGTCCCACACTTATGACCCTTCATGAACTTCATCTTCTTACTCTTCGTTGCTAAAGCCACATTCTCCTATTCATCTTTGATGTGAGATGTACTCCCCGATACATACCTTCTAGGAGTCTCCTCCTGTATGAAATCGTCCCAAAGACGATCCCATGTGGGCATATGCTCACGAGTAACCACTGACTCCACAAATACAGTTCATGGCTTTGTCACGCCATTTAGAGCTATGCGAACCAAATTGTTATCAACTATTTTGTACAATAGTTGAACTCCCTATTGAGCCGCCAGTTATTGAGCATGATGAATGCTCATCTCCAGAGATCAGAAGTTCAGTGTGCTCCAGAGTTAGTCAGTCTTTGGCTAGCCTTTTTATTTTTTGTAAATAGTTCATACCCCCTTCGGTAAATTGTAAAAAATGTCCTAGCATTTAAATGCTAAATTTGGATAAAATGCACTAAAGTCCAAATATTAAAAAGTCAAAAATCAATATTTTTTAAGTGGGAAGTGACTTGGCATGTGGGTCCCCATTGACTTACGACCCTCTTCCACATGATACGAGTTAGAACTTTGGTTTAAAATTTAAGTTTGAATTAATATAAAAAGAGGATGACGTAAAGGTGAAGGGACTCACACTTATGTGGTAGTGATGAGTGGGATTGGGGGACCCATCCACTTAAAGAATTAAATTAATATTTTAACCATGATATAGTATCGCATGCATGCGAATTATTTAAAGGAGAGTTATCGTGATGGTTAGAAGATGAGGGGTGACGTGAGGATGGAGCTCACGCTATTCGCTAGTGTGAATATGGTGAGTAAGATGAAGTGGACCCCTCTCCACGTAAAGGATAAGGTATTAAACCATGGTATAATCCAATGCATGCGAATTGTGATGAAGTAATGGTGACATCAACTCTTGTATGGCTCACGCTAGCGTGGAGGTGGGTGCCAATGGGGTGAGGGTGTACCCCTCCCCCTTCATTATTAAAATATTTGTTTACATACTTTGGATTAAAACCTTCGTATGAATCCATATTCATGAGCCTTCGTTTAATTATTTTCTCATTCACACCAAGTTGTCGTACCATTCGCATGAGAAGGGAGAAGTCGCACGTGTGGCTTGTTTGGTAAAGATTTTGGGTGATGTGGTTCCTGGGGTTTGAGTTGGTAGCAGAGGTGGCGTCTACCTCTCTAGTTCCACTTCTAATTAGTTCAGTTCAGCTCAGTGAGACTCCTCTTCAACTAGGCTTAACACTGAGCTTGATCTTTAGTTCATTAATGCCCCCCCTGAGGTTGGGTTTTTGTATAAATACGAGGCTCTTCTTCCTCATTAGAGGGATGGAAGGGACCTCTTCCCATTGTAATGCTGCCGAGATTTTAAGGAATAAAGTTGAAGACTTTGGAGGTCTACCGTGTTCAATTGAATGAATGCGTGTGCTATGAGGTGACATTGTAGAAGTTTGATTTTATTTGCTAATATTATTGATGGATCTAGCTTAGAAGGTTATTCTAAAACACGTAGGGTAAACATTTACGGTTGTTAATTTGTTTACTTGTGCTTTGCTTTCAAGAGGCAAGAAAGTAACCAAATATAATCAATTGTATTGAGGTTCTTTTGATTTCTTGTTTTCATACACACTAGATCTAATATTGTTGTGCAAGTATTGTCTCATAGTTTGCAAGTCACGGATTCGAAGGGGGATTGGAACTCAGCTGTCTCTTCTCTTCCCTTTGGGACCTTTACAAGATCAATGCAATTTGTTGCAGGGACTCCAAGGCCATCAACAAAAAGGATCAAGCAAGGGCTTGAATTTCCCCATCTTTCAAACTCAAAATTTCCTCTTTGGTTCTGGTTACTTTATAAATGCTTAAGTAAATTAGTTTCTTTTTTTAAAAGATTATTCAAAGGCTGATTTATTTAAGTACATTGCTAGATCCTAATCTTAAAGCTCTATTCTGAGTAGATCTAGATTGATTAGGTACTTAGTCTTATTGTTTATCATTTAAATACTTAATTTTTTATGCTTTTAATGACTGATTTGACACATGTGCATTTCAGGTGGCTGGTTTTATATTTATCATGCAAAGACAAGGGGAAGTGCTGCCGGAAAATCAAAGATCTAGGCCATCCAAAGCCTCTCGGAGCAACTTCCTTCTTCCTCTTCATTTTTCAAAACCTGTAAGCCTTTGGATCCAAATCTATAAGGACCAAAGGCATCCACCTCTCATGAGCTTTGTAAATACCATAATAAAAGACTTTGAGTAGGCTCTTCAGAGCCCATCCCCCCTGGGGGGATTTGTGTCAATGTCTTTTTTTATGATTTTCCAATTTTAGTTAATTTTATCTTTATTTCCGATTTAGTTGTTTATTTGATCAAGGAAGTAAAAGAAATACTTACCCCACGCTCTCTCGAGTACCCCGAAAGGGTTATAGAGATTCGTGGTAGGATTAATTAGAAAATATTTCTTTTATTTATTTGTTCTTAATTTTTTAAATCAATCCAACCATTGCTTTCCCAAGTACCCGAAAGGTGAAAGAGACTCTTCGGTCGTCATCTAAACAACTCATTGTTGCATCTCTAATAAAATAAACCGAGACTCCTTCCCCGTTGTTAGCATTTGATAGCTCGGTGGCACTCCTGCATCAGGTGCCTAGGTGCAGGGGTCATTAACTTGGAGTCTCATTTATATTCTTAAAGTGACTTTAGTAATGTGTTTTTATTAAAGTACCTTTTTTATGTGACTTTATGATTTAAAAGTGAGTCGCACTTTATTATGTTTTTAAAGTGACTTTAAGTCATAAAGTGTACTTTTAAATATTTAGGGGAATATGACTTTTCAAAAGGAAAAATTTGTTGTAAAGTTCACTTAGGAGATTTAAGTGAGTGAGAGATTAGATCCCAGCCATAGATCTCTTGGCCAAGATCTAACCTCGTCCATTGAAGGTGAAAAGTCATGAGAATAACCCTAATAGGGTAAATAAAAGTGCATGAGACTTCATTTTGGGCACATTAACCAAGAGAGAGTTCTTGGAGTGGCTCGATTTCCAAGATAGGAGCTTGGTGAGGAGTGTGTGAAGCACTTGAGCAAGAGATAACAAGAGATTGAGCATGAGAAATTTCTGAGTTTTCCCTTCATAATAAAATATCTTCTCTCTCACTGGTTTTCCCCAAGGTGTGGGGTTTTTCCAGGGTCAAATTTGACCAAAATACTGTGTCTTAAATATGTTTTACAGTCTGCTGATTTTGAGTTAATTTTCCGCTGCAAAGTTTACTTAGTTACAGTATATCAGCTTACAGAGACATGAAATTTACATGCATGTGATATGTGTTTGGTTTTATGAATGTTGAAGACTGATATTAGAGTTCTACTAAGTGTTTGGGCTGAGTTAAGCTCAGATTTCAACACCCGTATGCTCTACACCGCTGCAGCTTGTCTGATCAGTTGACTGTATCAAAAAGGGATACGAGTTACTAGATTTAATAGGAAAATCCACACAAGTCATTTTCTCGAGAACTCGGGAGGTTGCAAAGGGTAACTACTACAGAGTCAGGGGGCTACTCCAAGCAAGCTCATCCTCGCCTCGTTGGACACTTGATATTACTGCTTTAGCACTCAGTTCGAAGGGACTTGACTTGTTGGGCCAAACCCACAATTAACCCACGCCCTTAATTATTCATTTAATAATCTAAAATTTACCAACCGAGACACTGCAATACTTTCACTGAGACTATACTAGCAAACCACATTTGCAAGCACTCTTTTCATTTTGGCACTGGTCTATTCTGTTCTTTTTGCATAAGTGAATCACGCAATGTGCCATTGAATATTGTGTATCTGATTTGAGTTAAAGTGTTGCTAAGGTTAAATCTTGTTTGCAGTAATTGGTAATCTTTAATTTCATCCATATCATATTAACTCCTAGATTTAGTCTTTCCTTTCGTAGACTAAATACCATAGATTTTCTTCTAATAGGGACCACCCCCCTTGGCTTCGTTAGGAGTTAGCCTAAACGGAGGAGTTGGGATCAGGTGACAGCACCTAGCTCTTTGCTTGCCCCCAAGGCCACACCTTTCCCGCTTGGGAAACAGCAGTCCAAAAGATTTTTGTTGACGGTGTGCATTCGACGGACAACACAAATCCACATCCGAAACTCTCTCCCCCACCACTCCAAGCTCATCTCGAACCTATGTAATCCCAGTAAGGCAAGAAACCGTGTTCTCCCCCTTGTTCATCCGAGTACTCTTTAACTTCTCCCTCAACACCATTTTTCGATTTTCATTGGAACTCTGGTATAGGTTGGTCAAAGTTGTCCACATCTGATGAACATAATCTTTCACATATATATGTGGTATCACATGGTATTTAACGGCATCAAGTATGATCTTTTTTGCTTTAATGTCATGTTTCTCAAATGCAACCTCATCAGCTGCAACTGTAGGAATTGTGACTGGATTGGCAAAGGTGTTGTTCACTATGTCCCATAGTTCCTTCTCCTGCAATATCAACACTATTCTAGCCTTCCATGGGCTAAAATTTATTGCCCCATCCATCCTATCTTCTATCCTAAGTTCGGTAACCATCACTACAAATCAATCCAAGAACCTGTTTCTTCACAAAACCCAGTTTTCCGTTATTTCTCCAAATCTAAAATTTCTTTTTGAGTTTTATTTTCAGCCCTTCACTACAGCTCTGATACCATGAAAATTTTGGAACCCCAACCCGGTTTCAAATTTAGTTTTTTGCATGTAGTTTAATGCCCAAACCCCAGCATGCATAATCACATTACATTAAAAAAAATGACTTTTTGCTTGAAACACATGGAATTCTTTCAACATAAATAACACAGAAATTTAAATGGAAGCCTGCTATTTCATACTCAAAAATTTATGACAGCCAAAACACATAAAAAATAGACTCGGAATTTTGACCAAAATGGTCCAGCAAAAACCCCCAAGGGAAAACCAGTTTCAGAGAGAGATTTTATTCTTTTAGGCAAAAATTCAAAAATACAACAGTAGTACTTATCTCCTTATTTCTGCCTCGAAATACATGCCAAAATCACTTTGGAAAAGTGTTGTATGGACTGCATTAATTATAGTGTTGTACGATCTCACATGTGTGACTGTATGGCCTCATTAATTGTTGTATGGGCCTCAAAATTCGTGCCAGCTGCTACAAGATTTTTCTGCCTCGAAAACGTGCCTGCCAAGGCTGAATTTAATGTTGTACGAACTGCTGTATGGATGCATTAATTGTTGTACATTCTGCCTCGAAATCTGTGCCTGTTTTTAATCTTGAAAAATGTGCGAACCTCCTCGATTTGTGTGCCTAGTACGGTCTACAATAAATGATAGTATGGCTTGCTTTGAAATTTGTGCCCATTCCTTGGAATTTGTGCCCTGCTCAGTCTTCTCGATTTATGTGCAACGGTTTTTCCTCTTCCTCTCTCAAAATCGACTTCTCTCTTCTTGCTCTTCTCCTCTCTAAAATTCTCTCTTGTGAAAGTGAACAATGAATCTCCAAATGTCTTTCCCTATCCTTTTTGTTTAAGTAACCACCATCTCAAAATCAATGGCTCGGATTAAAACCTGACAAGATGAGATCTACGGCGCATGTTAAATCTCACTTTTGTCATTAAAAGCATTTAAATCACTTTTAAATAATAGATGAGACTTTATTACTCACCCACCTTTCTAATTCTCATAAAGTCACATTTAAAATAATTAATGACTCAAACTCACGTTTTAAAGTCACTTTATAAATATAAAGTCATTCTCGCTTTAAAAAATATAAGTGACCACAACTTTTAAGTGTTCATGTCCACCCCAAGGGATCACAAGGTCAACAAACACTTCCTTGGTAATTTTCAACATTAAATATATATTTAATGAAGTAAATGTATATGAATAGTGGTCGGCCTAATGAAGAGGCCTCGTGTGCAGCGACTGAATAAGTATATAAAGAGGTAATATAGTCATTGTTGAGGAACATGTGAACTGGATGTACGAATGTTTTCGGGTATTTGAAGGAGGTTCTCCTATTGTTCTATCTTACGATTTATATAAATTGGAGTTGTGCTCCACATTTACATTGTTGTGCATGGTGTGTACTCTTGTCACTTATAATAAATTAAGGATTTGGTTCATAACACCAAGTTGTAATACTTAAAAAGACACAAGATGTAAATATCACGGCCAATTCCAACACTTTTGATAAATAACTAGTGCATCGTCTTGATACATGAAAATTAAGACAAACATTAGAGGCATTTTCTCCTTGAAGATCGAATTATCACTATATCTACACATCTAATCTAGATTTGAAGATAATTAAAATATTCTCAACACTTTGCAACTTAGAATGCATTGCTACCAAAAACTTATTTTGTATCATATTAAAAACTTTTTCTTTCCTTGATATATAAAATTGGCCTCTGTTTCTATGATTTAGGTTGGAGTGGGGTTATGACAACCATATGAAGGAGGGCCACTACTCAAATGGAGAACCATGTCAGAATTGCCTTGATACCTTCCTCATTATTATTATTATAATTAATCTACACTTACTAATTTACTCCATCTCACTACAAAAGTGGGACCAGCTTGAAAATAATCCAAACATGCATGATGCAATCAAACAAATTTAATAAAACTCATTACATAAATGAAATAAAACATGTCATAAACAAATCAGATCTCTAGCTAAAATTTAAATTATATATTTTAAACAAAAAGCCATCTATAATTTCTAAGTATATCATATCTCAAAACTAAAAAGTGCCATTGGTTATTACTATACCTAGTTAAAAGGTCTGAAAGTGAAGCACATGCAGCCACTCTAAGAAAAGCTGAATCAGTTGGAGACTGCATCAAACAAATGAATTTTGCAACAACAAATGAGAATGCTTATTTGTATGCTCTTCCAAAACAATAGCATATTGTTACAAAACTTAATGCAATTGATATGTAAAGAACAAAAAAGGAAAGGTAACATGCTCTCTACCAAATACACAATTGCTACAATCTAAGAGAGCTCGATTATTTATCATCTCGAAAATAGCAATCATATAAAGAAAAAGCTATTCAAATTTCATACAAAAGCCTTCAAATGTAAATAATGAAAACCTATCACATTTATTCATATCTAATCCTGATATAATTGTATGAATAGATATCATCATATCAGGTTTAGGGAAATGTTTATTTTATTCAAATGATGAAGCCAACATGGTTTGTAATGAAGAGGCTTGCAATAATATCTGATGACCAAATCACACGTGAAGACATTAGAGACCTAACTCTAGATCTACTAACTTCCAAATAAGGACAAAAACAATCAACTCTAGTAAGAAAACCAAACCAAAATTCTACTACATCAATGACAAAGTCAAAATAACATTCTAAGGAGAAGCCAAAAATTAATTTTGAATAAATGCCATGCAAAGAAGTCAAGGAAGCTTGAGAGTGTCTAATAACTTTATAAACAAATCAAGCATACCAACCAATCCTAATATTTCTTTTTTATGGATTCGTTACCACAATACCCTCTATCATTCAAATGTAACAAGAAAATGCATGTCAAGGTTAAGGGAACCCTCAAGGAAGATCAAACACATGAAGTCAACTCAATGGTGCAAACCATCCCACGACAAAATAGAATCAGAATGGCAATAAATTTATTGTGAGTAATATTCACAATAAATTTATTGTGAGTAATAGCCCGTGGGAAGGCAAAGCAAGTGGTAAAGTTGAAATGTTGTAAATGGCTGTAAATGGAAGGTCTCATGTTCAAATCCCCCCAAACTTACCCGTACACCATGGTTCAGGCCCTATGGATGCACCTAGGGGTATAGTGGTAGCGAGATTGGATCCCTGGGCCCTTGTCACGCGAGCACCGAGTACCAGCCCAATCATCAGTTGTCGATTCCGCTAGTCCAAAAAAAATATCACAATAAATTTGAGGTTGTGTATCCTAAGGTTTGGACCCATATTGTTCACATCATTTCCAACCTTAAAGGTGATTCTTCTCGGTTGGAGGAAGAAGCAAAGAATTAGTAGAAGCATAAAAAGACGAAGCAAAATTTCTTCAAGGCCTATTGCTTTAACTTTGATTCCATCTTCAAGGCGAAATACAATACTTGCTCCAAGGAAGTAGTGTTAAGAAAATCAATTTCCTTCTAATGAGAAGTAAATAAACCTCCAATATATTTAATCTTAAGTACCATATTTGCAATATGCATTACAAACCTCCAATTTATTAGAAAGCATGTCAAACTTGTCTATGTATTGTTGAATTGCCTATCCGTTAAATTGGCAAAGATGGAGCCTACGCTACAAATCTTGTTCTTATTGTTTCCTTGGATCAATCCCACTATTAGATGGAATGCTAATCTATAAAAATAAGATGTCACAAATGGAACTCCCACCACCATATGAGAGATCAATCAACTATCTGAACAACTACAACATGATTTTGCATTGGCCCACCAGATTTGTATCTATCTAAAAATAGGCTTCTAAGCCCTAAATCCATGCATTTGATTTCTCTTCATTCAAGAGGGGGAGCACATAAGAATTTTAATTTTCGAGGGGAGCAACCAAGGGTCCCCCCAAGTGCGAAATGCACCACTTTCCTTACAAAATGTTTCATTGTGCATTTCGTGTTAGTTGTTCTTTTGGGGGGGACATCACAAAATGTTTCATAGGATATCCCACCTTCTAAGGGACGCAAGGGATGTGCAAGGTGCATTCCCAACCCTCATAGGTGCATCCCCATGTAACACTGAGAAAATACTCTCCCCAAGAAAATAGCAACCCACAAAATTGAAGTAGAAATCTTCCAAAAGAAAAAATGCAAGGTCAATGGCTACACGAGGGAGATGATACACAATATTCTTTCACCAAATGACTGTGAAACATGGATATATTAAGTTATAACTAAATCTTTAGATTGAAATCCGAGTCTAGAATTAAACGTAGTATGTCAAAATCTTATGACAAACTGAACTAGAACTTTATTCTACAAATTCTGACGTCTTTTATTTGATGAGTGATGGGTTACCTGAGTCTAAGGTTGATTCATGTGCACCAATTTCTTTTTTTTGTAAACAATGCTCCAACAACACCCTTCAATCCAAGCAAGACCATTCACCAAGGGGACCCACTCTCATCATAGTAGTATTGTCCCTCTTCATCCTATTAGCAAAAGGATTGCGCAGAAGTTTGAACAGGATGGAAGGAAAGGTGATTTTAAAGGGAATCAAAACTATTAATGTCCAAGGAGAGTTGTATGTTGACAAGATCTGAGTTGACACTCTTACTATCTTAATTATCCTACCCCTTTCCTTTGCTTGCTCTCTTTTATCCTTATCTTCAGGGCTATATACACTAATTAGAAATCTTGGCATCTCCATAATCAATTCAAAAATCTTTCATATTAAAGCGAAAGCAGAAGGCTATGGCCAAGACAACAATCTTAAAAGCCAACTCTTTTATCTTTTCATACTAGCTATACCTCTTACTTAATGACCATGGGCTCGAAGGCAATTTCGCAAATGTATCTTATTAATGATAACTCACTCAAAAGGCTTACTACTATTTAGGCGACAGTATCATTGGCTCTAAAGGAGTGATCAATGAGAGCGAGCCTATCTAGTAGAAGAGATGGATTGTGTTGTTCTTGGAAGGGATTGTCCACTATCGGGGCCTCAATGACTTGTCTAACCGTTGGTGTGGGATCTTGAATGGCATCATTGTTGGGGTTTCTGGGAAAAAAGAATAGCTCCTCAAGGCCTCACAAATCTAGGAGCTAAAGTAACTCTACTAACAATATGTCTCTTGGTACCCCTTGCAGATAGGAGCACCTGAAAGAAGTGACAAACCAACTAGAGACTAGTTTAAAAGGTGGCCAAAGTCTGTTTGAGAACGAACTCTGAGGGCCTCCTACATGTATGAAGCCATTCATCTCTAGTCCAAGTGTACTAGACAAAACTAGAGAGAATCCATGACTTTGTAAACACACAATGAAAACACCATCGGATCTCATAATAAATGGGGTAGCAAAATATAAATTGCTTCTCATTCTTTACCTCTCGAAGATGGCAAAACTAGTAGCTCCTATCCAACTAGTCAAGATGGTGTTCTTCCTACACTCAGTATATGTGGCTCTTGCAGAGGCAACAAAGGAGAATGTGTGGCTCAAAATGATACTATAGGACTTACAAGAAAAACATGTAAATGCTCCACTTTTTATTGACAACACTTCTACAATCAACTTGGCCAAGAATCCTAGATTCTATGATCGAACAAAGCTTATCAATAGGAAGTATCATCTGATTCAACGTCATGTAGAGGCCAAGACCATTTCTTTGATACATTGTGTTATCACATATATAGTAGCCAGGCTACCATATTCTATTTTTCAGACACAGTACATTTTTCAGCCAGATCTCTTACATATGAGATGCTGAGATGAGCAGTTTTGATGGATCATTATTATATTTGTGGACTATTGTACTCTCCCATGTCAGGGCTGAGTCTCAGGACACTCAGATTTGAGGACCGATGTAGCCATTTATGTCATTTCAGAGCAATCATTGATGCCCAGTTTTATATCAGTTCTTTCTCATTGGACAGATAGTGTCTCAGATGGATTATATTGCATGGTTATGACTCAGCATTTTATATTGTGTTATGGTTACTATTGCTCTTATACTGATTTTTGTGACATGTATTGACTTGTGGTATCATGATCTGGCGGTCATAATTATATGGACTTGGTTGTATCTTGTACTATGTATTGATGTCCCTACTTAGACTTGTAAGTTCCTGATCTATACTCATTGGTTTTACCCTCCTTAGGGAAAATAGAGGTAGTCATTCCAACCATTGTTTTGGATTGCTAGTGTTGGCTCCATCATTCATTGTCTTCACCCATCCATTACCTTCCATTTTAGTTCTCAACCCGACTGACTTCTTGACTTATGGCATGGAGGATCTTTCTCCCCGCTAGAACTTTTGTTGGACTAGACTCCCTGTTATATTGTGACTCGGCTCTGAGTTGGTGACAGAACTTGCCTTTCGTAAGTTGGATTGTATGCCTAAATCATTCTGGTCGGTTGTCCCGATGTTTGGCACTGTGCAGAACTCCCCCTAGTCACCTGAGATGTTGTTGGCTAAAACTGAAAGCTCATGTACTACCTATATTGAAAATATTGAATATGCGCCCATGGAAAATGAAAATGATAAAACTGTGTTTCTTGACATATGTAAAGAGGGCAAGACCAATGAAATGCTAAAATACTCCTTGAAGAGAATAAGAAAAGGTCCAAAAAAGCAATGGTTAAAAATATGCTGACCTTATTAAAATAAATATGTCCCGGATGAAAGCTGCGATTAGCTGTGCTTTTAAGCACCGGTGAAGTCCCAAAAGGGTCATATAGGCCAAAAAGGCCATGGAATAAAATGATGATACTAATGAACTTGGATCAAGCTTGATGTAGACATGATGCCTAAGTTGAATAAGCACTCTCTAAACAACTCACCCATTTGTGAGGCACTGTCATTCCTTGTGTTGTTGTTTGTCCGACATTGGTTATAGTGAGTATTCTCTTTCCATATCCAAAGTGTCATGATGTTGAGTAGGAAGTCATCTTTTGCCTTAGCCTTATCAATTTCATCCTTCACCCTTCACTAGCAAAATGGCTACAGCCATGAAGTGAGTATAGTCTTGAAAGTCTAAGTCTAAGTAATAATAAATAAAGCCTTATATATGTATTTGTTGATGTACCCCCAGTGAAATGACTGCTACTTGTGGTGATTGTTGCTTGAATGAGTTGTAGATCATGTCTTAACCTTTTAACACTTGCAGCAGATGGATGTAGTCTGAGTTATTATGGGTGTCTGATCAGTTACAGATGGTTATATTGTTTATTGGATATGATTGATGATCAGATAGAGACCTATGAGGGGTATGAGTATACACCTTAGATGGATTTGGGCTCTCTGAGTCTAATGAGACAGTTTTTTTCCAGTTCCAGGCACTTGCAGATGTGATCAGGCTCATTCTGCCTTTCTGATGCAGTTTTTCTTCACAAGTTGATATATTTGAGCAGGGTGATGTTTCAGTTGGATCTCCTAAGGCGTTATATGGGCATAGGGGGGGTGTAGCCACTTGTTTGTACCGTAGTACCCCTATCCCAGAGAGCCTGGTGGGCTCAGTTTGACAATGCAAGCACCTTAAGAGGTTGTTTTGGCAGGTTCACGTTTCTCGAGGCAGATTAAAAAATGATTAAATGGCTATTGAAGAAATCGATTTGGGCTACTGAGGCAAGGAAATGACATGGGATGAGTCATGATGATGAGAGTGATGTCCTCCACACCTTCTCCTGCAGTTGCAACTCTTGATTGGGCCCACACCTATTTTTGGGCATTTTTATATTATTTTCTGGAGCTTTTGGGAGGCTCACGATTTCCTCAAGGAGGCACAAAAGTCAAAGAATTAAATTATTATATTATTTTATTGTGCCATGGGGACACCCAAAGGGAGTTAGTCAAACACTCCTTGGACCCACCATGTGGTTCATTTATTTCTTGTTGAGTGGGTTACCCTCTTTATGGGTGTTTAGTCCACTTTGGTAAATTATGGTTATATCAATCCATGTGTTGTATGTTGAGCTCATCTCAACCATTGATTAGGACATTTCATCTTTTAATCTTAGCCACTCGTTTTGAAAGTGGTTAGGATTCGGTTATAATTGAGGTTCTCTCATTTCTATTTAAAGGAGAGAGCTTCTCATTTGTAAGGGGTCTTTGGCTCTTGGATCTGAATAATAGAAAAACTTTTTTGTGGAAATTTTCTGGATCTGCTTTGCATCTGATGTTCTCAAATGGTGATTGGATAGTCTTATGCTTCCTAGCATTGTGGAAATTCATGTGAGATCTATATTTTTTTTGCTATCATTGTTTTGTCTACAGGAGGGCATTTTGGCTGGAGCGTTTTTTGTAGAGGGACCTCAACTCGCTCGGTTTTCTTCATCTTGGATCAGGGGGTTTTCATTAGTTTCATTGTGATCTATGATTACTTCGTTTTACTTTCTTGTAGCATTTGGTTTCTTTATCTTGTATTGGCAAATCTGATATTGTTGACATTTGCTCATGCAGGGTAGAGGGCGCATTGGTGGCTTGGAGCTTGCATACGCCATAGAAATCACTTGGATTTTCCAGAATTGATCGGGATAGCAAAGATCATCACTGTTAAAGACTTCTACAAGATTTTCCAGGTAAGTCTCTTCTTTTCAGATCATATTCCATTGTACCTTGCTTTACTTCAAATTTTTCTGAAAAAACTCCTAAAATACTAAAAAGCCTAAAAAGCAATAAATCTGGGAATCGTCTGATCTTTGGCCAAACCATTTCTGGGTTTCATAGATCGGGCCTCCCCTTCACCAAATCTACTGCAACGCTGGTCAAACTCCTGCTGGTTTGACCTAGATCTAATTTTTAGCCAGAAAACTGCACAAACCCCCCATTGAGAACTTGACCTGCTAGGGTTTTGACTTTTTCTGAATTCTGACTTCACAGACGAATAGATCGGGTCCCACACAGTCCAAATCACCCCCAACGTTGTCCAAGTTCTTGGTTGTTTGACCTAGATCTGAGTTTTTGACTGAAACAGCCCTAGCGCCCTCACTAAAAACTGGACTTTTCCAGAGTTGACTTTGTCTGAAATCTGACAGGCTAGGCTGATAGATCAGGGCTTGAGCACTCCAAAACACCCACAACACTGAGCTAGTTCCTTCCAGGTTGCGCTAGATCTGAAAAATTGGTTTTCAGCCCCCTAGCCCCCTCATCAGATTTTGACTTTTCCAAATCTGATTTTCCCTGCAATTTTCTGATTTGGGTTTGTAGATCGGGCCATCCTGATCTCATTTCCCCTCCAATGTTGAGCTGATAGTCTGTTAGTGGCTACAGATCTGCAGATCTGCTTCTCCAAGCCCTAGTGCTAGCCTTCCTCCTGCTAGATCTCCTGTAACCCGAATCTTCTGGGCCAAATCATTTTCTGGGTCCATAGATCGAGGTGTATCCCAGGTGGGTTTCACTGAAACGTTGTGTTGATGCTGACTCCATTACCCAATGCATTAAAGGCACTGATCCCTACCTCTAGCGCTAGCCTTAACTTGAGCTTACTCCCATTCTCTTTGCCTACACTTATTGATAACTCAAGTTTCCTATCTTTCACTAAGTCTGTTTCCTTGGTACTAGACACTCCCAACTCGGTCTTTGCTCACCTTGTCACAGTTAAGTTTCCCAAGACGGTGTTCATCCCCATCAGTTGCTAGTACCTAAACCCTAGAGCTAGGGTTTCCATCAACCTTGCACCTTACATACTTTGAAGCCCCATTTGATCTGTTCTAGTGTCTATGTATGATCTCTCCTGTCGGGAGCAGATCCGGGTCTCCCCCGTTGTTGGCTTGGACTAGGATAACATAAAGTGAAGGTTGCCTTGATTGGTGTGACAACCATCCATTTGGGAGTCTAGGCAGTCGTGGTTCCACCCCTTAGTTGCTTGCCCCTCTACCATCCATCCTGGATCCACCTTACACAAGCAACTACAAGGTTGGTGATAACACATTGTTCCACAAATGAGCAGACTGTAGACATCTTCACCAAAGAGCTTGGAAGAGAAGTTTGAAAAGTTCAAAAAGATGCTTGGACTCACAAACACCCCTTCAGAGTAAAGGGGGGAATGTTAGAAACCTAATCCTCAAGGATTATGGTAATTTGTACATACTATTGTAAATATTTTTAGTTATCCAAAAATAAACTAAAGTCACCATGAAATCCAAACGACCTCTTAAAAGATTAAAACCAAAGGTCATTCTTCATTGTATTTATATCCAATTCACGTTAATGCAAACCAATCCAACATTGGAGTTATCCAGGCCTATCAAAAAGGATGTGGTTTACCCACCCTAACTTAAAAGAAAACATCAGTGAATGGTTTTGAACTAGAGAACCAGAAAGGAGATCTATAATGTTAAAATTCAACAAAAACTCAAATTCCTAAAATTGAAATTGAAGGAATTGAATTCAAAGTTGTTTAGCAACACCTTCAATCAAAGAGTGAGAACAAAAAGAAAAATAACCCAAATCCAATATGACTTCCTCACAAATGGAATGAAAGAGGATCTATTATAAGAGAAAATTATGTTCCACCAAGTTTCTAGGATGGGAGGGCAAAAAGCAAGGACACCCACTCGAGGGACATGTGTAGACACCCCCAAAATTTTAGGGAGCATCATGAGGGACAAGGGTGCATCAGGGTTCCTAGCATAGGGGACCCCATCTCTAAAATCATTAGAAAACTAAAAATATGAAGATATGAAAACATAAATCAAAATCATACCATCTCAAAACTAAGGAGTTCATCAATCACCATTGTAATTTCAGATTTAAATGATACAAACACATTACTTTTTGACCTTTTTGAATTTTTCAAGGGAGAAACAAGGGAGATAACAAAGACATCCTACTTTCCAAGGTAGGCACTGTAGCGGAAGCGCTACATAAACAGAAAGTTCTACCTCTCCAAATCTCGAACTATTGGTTCTCTCTCTTTGCCAAATCTAGAAAGTACAATGTCCTTCTTCTCTCTCCAACTCAATGATTGAGTTTCTCTTATGTCTCACTTGTATCTTCTCCTCTCACCTTGGCTGCCTTTTATCCTATTGAATGAACTAAACCCCTAACTTCAATGGTTGAGATTAGATCTCACTCACTTGAGATCAAGAGCTAAAATTTAATTAATTAACATAAATCACTAATGCCAAAAACTCAGGCATTTCTCCAAATTAACCTCGTTTAATCTGAAAAGACACTTTAATAATTGACTTTAATAAACTAAATTTCCAAACTTCCTAAGAGGTATTAATGATGATTCCCATAAGTAGGACACACACTCGTGGAAATACATGTCTGAGCTATAAACATCAACAACATAGGTATATTAACTACATCTTTAGATTGAAATTTAAGCCTCGAATTTACCTGGAATTCAAGAAGGATATAGAAGGGGAGTTATCCTCCTACTTTCATGAGCTACTCAATTAGCTACTCAATTAGCCCCAATTTCAGAGAGAAAAGGCAATTGAGGATATTTGTAGTAATATTCTTAACATTATAACAGAGTAGAACAAAAATATATCTAGGAAGAGGTCCGAAAGGTCACCTTTGATCTTGTAGTAGGAAAAGCTCCAGGCTCGGTGGTTTCCCATCCAACTTATTCCAAGAATGTTGGGATAACATATGCTCGGATTTAATGGATGTTGTACTAAAATCGAAAACATACAATAAAGTCCTTAAGGCTTTAAAGTTTAAACTCCACTATTTTATCCTTCATACCTAAGGAAATACAAGCCACCTCTACTAATGTGTTTTGTATAATTGCTCATTGAAGTACGATCTTCAAGATAATGACAAAAGTAATTGCAAACATAATAGAAAGGAACATGCACAAAAGCATCTCCAAATAACAAGGTGGGTTTGTTGCAAGAAGGAAATAATAGAAGGAAACACTACTATACAAGAATTGATACATACCCTGAAATCAACAAAGAATATGGAATGCCATTCAAACTACGTATGTCAAAAGCTTATGACGGAATAAATTGGAACTTTAACGTACAAATTTTGAGATCTCTTGGGTTTGATGAGTGATGGATGACCTATGTATAAGGTTGATTCTCATTTGCAACAATTTCTTGTTTTGTAAACAATGCCCCCACAGCACATCAATCCAACCACGGCCATTCACCTAGGGGACCCACTCTCACCATACACTTTCACCCTCATGGCAAAGGCCATCGCCAAACTCTAAACAAGATGAAAGGCAAGGGGCTTTAAAGGGGATCACTTTGTTGTAGCTTCTATTCCCATTGCGGTGTTTAAATCACATTGTGTATGGAATCCTTTCTCGGTGTTCGAATATTGAAGCACATATTAACTTTTGCATAGTCAAACTTGACCTCATTGTTTGAATATAAAAGCACATGTTTAAACTATGCACAGTAGAGCTGATCCTCATTGTTATATCACTATATTAAACAACCGAACATCAATGTACGGCAATGTATTCAACATTAAACCCCTGCATAACAGAGCATAGATTTCTTGTAATCGCAGTGAAATTAAGTGTAGCAATGGGCATAGCTTGAAACCACAAAAATTTATGGTGACAACTGTCCATTGGAATATACATGGCAGTTTACAGATCATCAAGTTAGATCTGCAACCACCCCATGCCTAGTAACTGTTAGATTTTCTTAAGATTATAGCAGTATATCTTAATTGCATTTATCAATAGGATCACTAGAAGATAAACAAAGCACAGAACAATAACACGAGTATCTTTCACCTGGGAAACCCAAATGGGAGAAAACCCAGCAACCTTCGTCTAGAGATAATAATTATGAGATCAGAGTACAATGAAGAAAGAAAAGAAAAATATGGAAATGATTTCCAAAGATTAAAACCCTGAAAACAATCGTCTTCTGTAGTGTATGCGAACTTCTCTCTCTCCCAGAAAACTACGCACTTCTCTGAGCTGCTATGTTGCTGCTGTGTGAAATAATGAGGGGCGCCTCCTAATTAAACTGTTTTCCCACTCATAATTTAACTGGGGCCGACTTCACTTGGGGGAGCAATATAATTTTTATTTTATTCTTTTATTGTTGGCTTTTCACCCCAAGGCTTACATTGTTCTTTCTAGGGTTTGTATGAATGATTACAACAAGTTCAACTCCTGAAGGCGGACAATAAGAATAACTTCTGAAGATGAAAAAACTCCAACACTCCCTCTCAACAAGGAAGGTATTCTTCGGTCTTCATCAGCATCATGATCATCTGGGTTTCATATGTACATCTATAATGTCTCTATCATCTCTAAACGTGTTGAAGGTTGTCTTTATGAATTTGTTCTATCCAAATGTCTGAGAGAGAATCTTCTGCTACCTATCTGTCTCTACTGTAGATGGAATACTTCCATGCCTGGCTAGAGATCCTGGATGAGCAAATGTGTACGACCATCTACTACCTATTTTGTCTCATCTACCGATGGGGTACTCCCATACCTAGCTGAGTGTAATGTTCTGTTTTTGATAAAAAGGGAATAACTGAGGACTGATAGCACTAGGAGCAGAAAGATACATCAATTCAGTATTATTAAGTCATCAGTGTAGAAAGAAGGCCATCAGAGTTCATATCCTAAAGTATGCAGAGCATGCAAGCCTTATTTATTCAGTATTAAAGTCAACTTAAAATTAGAATTGTATGCATGCAAAAGTGAGCATAAACCCTAAAAGTGACATGCAAACCCTAAAAGTGCATAAGGATCTCTTTAAGAAGGGTTATGGGACTAAAGGAGAGATCTATTGTTATTGTTGAGTGATTTTGGAGTTTCGAGCAGCAGCACAGCGTGCGGCCGTGGCAGTTGGGGTTGGAGACGGTGTCTTCAGCTAGCGAGGGTTCGGCAGTGAGATATATGCCCTAGTCTCTTATTGGGATAGATCATCCAGGTTTATCCATTGCATCCATCATATACTACAGTATTCAGAGATCCAACACATTCTGAAGGGTTATTACCAGATCCACGTTTTGCATCCGGAAGTAGCAGGGAAAACACAAAAGGATTCGCTAGGACCACAAAACCCAGTCTTTCCTCCGCATGTCAGCTTCCTCTTTCTCAGCAGGACTATCCTACGGTATGCAGTGATTATCAACCATCAGTTTGCTCACCTGGAGCAGCTGTCAACCAAACAGATCAGTTGGGGGCGTGAGCAGCAGAACTGCTAATCAATTCGCTAGGGCACTTAGAGGCAGCCAAACCTCCGCATGTGCCAGGCCATCTCTCCAACATCAGCAGACGAACAAGCTCAGAAAGTTTCAGCCCGAACGGACCTCTCCTCCTATAAAAACGTCACCTTCAGTCTGGAGGGTTTTTACGGTACTGCAAGGCGGTAACAATGGAGGAAAAGAGCATAATTAGACCACCCATCCGGATCCTTATGCATGCAGCTATCTCTGAAGTCATTATCAACCAGAATATCAATGGTAAGTGTTAATTTCTCTCTGCAAAACGCTAACCCTAATTCACCTATATTTTAGGGCATTTTTGCATGGCGAGTTTGCATGCACAGTTATTTTGCAAATTTGTATGAGATTGAGTGTGCGAGTCAGATTGAGTGTGCGAGTCAGTACTATCATAGAACATTAGAGAATATCAGTATTTGGGATATTATAGTGGTATCAGAGCATGATCCTTGCCAGTTGTGGGCACATAGCAATTGAATAAAAGTGCATGTTGATGCATGCGTGTACAGGCAAATGCATGTCAGTGATGTTGGTGAAGTGCATGTCAGAACAAAGGTTTTTCTTTGCCAGCTTGTGAGAACATGAAGACAATGAGAAGGATCTTGACTGGAAATTGGCAAAGGTTAGCAGTACTTCAACACTTGCCTCGATATCAAGAGTATCTAGCCTTGGGTGATGAGGTATGTGCAGCATTGTCCCTTCAAGATTATTACACCATCAAGTTCGGGAGCCAGCCCAAGGATTTGGATGAGGATCTCCTTAAAGGCATAGTTGTGGGAGAGAAGAAAGATGAGCATGAAGTACAGGTTGTTGGTGAGCTTCATTTGGAGTTAACAGTACATGACGAGGATGTGCATGAGGATATAGCATTAGATACATCCTGTGAGTCTAGAGACACAAGCACATTCACTAGTCAGATTGTGGACAAGCCGTGTGATGAGTTGGAGTTGGTACACTCTTCATCACCTACAGTAGAAGTCTAGACAGTTATGACAGGTGAAATACATGAGGTGTAAGGCAATGAGCACAGCAGTCGAGACAGAGAGCAGTCACACATGGTGGTTAGGGAGAGTTTATACATGCATGAGATAGAGCTTACAGATGATAGTCACCGAAAGAAGATTGATCGTGTTAAAGAAAGCATTCTAGCAATGAAAGAGAGGACCAAGATACTCCGACACACCATAGTACAACGAGGTGTTGAGCTTACTGTTCTTCAAGTTGTATGTACCGAGTCAGCGGTCAGGCTTTCTAATCTTGAAGAGAAGTTAGATTTCTTGATGGGCCAACAGAAGAAACATACTATTGCATTTCAAAGTAGTCCTCTTCAGGAGCACATAGACAAGGCTTGCAGTAGCTTGAGTCCACATTTGCATAATGGCGAATGGTTTTTACAGGTTGGCCAGGATCGAGAAATTGACCCGCAATATATGAGCATTCCAGTTGAAATCAGAAGAGCAGAATGTCAGCTTGGTAGGATTATTCCTTGTGATGGTGCTTATGGACAAGGTACTTTTCAGGGGTTGGATTGGAGAGAGATTAAGAGTTGGTGTCCTATTAAGTGGGTGATTCTTGGGAAGACATTCCTAGCCAAGGGTATAGTCCCACGAGAGCCTTCAGATATTTGGGATGAAATATGCACAAGTTTGCATTGGGATCCAGGTGAAAGACCTTATAAGGGATGGATGCAGTGGTTACTGATGGCGTTACTTGGGAGTCTACATGATGCTCCTTGTGTCGATACTACGCAAGGTAGCGGTGGATGCATTTTGACCTCTGCAATTCTCAGATTGATTTGGGACCCTGGGATTACAGTGACTGACAGTTTAGTGATTGCTAGAGGATGCTTTCAGGAGGTCTATTGTGATGATACTTCGCTTACAACCTGGTTAGTTACTCTACTTATAAGAGGCTTCCATGAGACATCTTGTGATGGTACCGTGCAGTGTAGTCCTTTGAGCAGAGGGTGCTACAAATCTCCTAGGATAATTTGGGACCCTGGGATCATCCCCGGATCCAGTTGGTTCAGTTTAATTGATTGTGGAGTTGCGTTGGCATTGCTTGAGGACAAGCAATCTTTAGCGAGGGAGGACTGTAATGTTCCATTTTTTATAAAAAGGGAATAACTGAGGACTGATAGCACTAGGAGCAGAAAGGTACATCAATTCAGTATTATTAAGTCATCAGTGTAGAAAGAAGGCCATCAGAGTTCATATCCTAAAGCATGCGGAGCATGCAAGCCTTATTTATTCAGTATTAAAGTCAACTTGAAATTAGAATTGCATGCATGCAAAAGTGAGCATAAACCCTAAAAGTGCATAAGGATCTATTTAAGAAGGGTTATGGGACTAAAGGAGAGATCTATTGTTATTGTTGATTGATTTTGGAGTTTCGAGCAGCAACACAACGTGCGGCCGCAGCAGTTGGGGTTGGAGAGGGTGTCTTCAGCTAGCGAGGGTTCGACAATGAGATATCTACACTAGTCTCTTATTGGGATAAATCATCCAGGTTTATCCATTGCATCCATCATATACTATAGTATTCGGAGATCCAACACATTCCGAAGGGTTATTAGCAGATCCACGTTTTGCAACCGGAAGTAGCAGGGAAAACACAGAAGGATTCGTTGGGACCACAAAACCCAGTCTTTCCTCTGCATGTCAGCTTCCTCTTTCTCAGCAGGCCTATCCTACGGTATGCAGTGATTATCAACCATCAGTTTTCTCAACTGGAGCAGCTATCAGCCAAACAGATTAATTGGGGGGGTGAGCAGCAGAACTACGAATCAATTCGCTAGGGCACTTAGAGGCAGCCAAACCTTCGCATGTGACATGCCATCTCTCCACCATCAGCAGACGGACAAGCTTAGAAAGTTTCAGCCCGAACGAACCTCTCCTCCTACAAAAACGTCAGCTTCAGTCTGGAGGGTTTTTACGGTACTGCAGGGCGGTAACACCGGAGGAAAAGAGCATTATTAGGCCACCCATCCAGATCCTTATGCATGCACCTATCGCTGGAGTCATTATCAGCCAGAATATCAATTGTAAATGTTAATTTCTCTCTGCAAAACCCTAACCCTAATTCAGCTATATATTAGGGCATTTTTGCATGGTAAGTTTGCATGCACAGTTATTTTGCGAATTTGTATGAGATTGAGTGTGCGAGTCAACACTATCATAGAACATTAGGGAATATCAGTATTTGGGATATTACATTGAGAACCTGAACGAGTAAATGTGCACAACCATCTACTGCCTGTTCGTCTCATCTGCCGATGGGTTACTCCCATACCTGGTTGAACACCAGAATGAGTAGAGGTGTTTGTGCAATCACAAGGCCATCTGCTACCTGCCCAACTCATCTGCCAATGGGATTTCTCCCATACCTAGATGAGCACCTGGACGAGCAGAGGCACCTATGTGAACCCGACCATCTACTACCTGTCTGTCTCATTTGCCGATGGGATTTCTCCCATACCTGGTTGAGAACCTGGACGAGCAGAGGTACCTGGGAAGAAGTATGGTAAATGTCTCTCAGTCATCCCTCCCTCTCAAGGAGGGATACGTTTTCTTCTACTCCCAAGTCTTCCGCGAAAGTATTCAGGCTTCATCCTAGGAAGAGGCTTCGTGTGAACATCTGCAGTCTGGTCGTCTGTAAAAATACTGGAGCTCAACCGCACCTTTCTGCACCATATCATGTATGAAGTGATACCGGATCTCTATGTGCTTCGACTTGTCGTGAAATACAGGATTCACTGACATCTGCACACAACTCTGGTTATCACAGTTAATCACGGTTGGCTCTGGAATCTGGCCAAACAATCCTGCAAGAAGTTTACGAAGCCAAACTGCTTCTCGGGATGCTAAACTAGGAGCCATATACTCGGCCTCTGCAGTACAGAGAGCTACTGAGTTCTGCTTCCTAATGTACTAGGAACTTACTGCAGAACCAAAACTGCAACAACATCCTGAAGTGCTCTTCCTATCCGTAGTGCATCTGAACCAATCTAAGTCTGTAAACCCTTGCAATCTCAAGTCACAATCTGAATTCTATCGTAGATCAAGTCCCACAGTGCCACATAAGAATTTGAGCACATGTTTTGCAGCAGTCCAGTGAATCTGCCTCAATTCGCACATGAAGTGACTGAAGGCATTCACAGCAAAACAAATATCTGGTCTGGTGTTTATCAAATACATCAAGGACCCAATCAACTAGCAATGCATAGTGGGATCTGTCAAATTTGAATCTGAAGCAGAATCTCTTAGCTTCTTCAAATTTGCATCCATCAGTGTAGCTATGGACTTGTCGTCCAACATTCTGAATCTCTTCAGTATATGTATGGTGTAATTTCCTTGTCTTACGAAAATCTTCTTTTGCCTTTACCATACTTCTAATCCCAAGAAGTAATGCATCAACAATAGCATTGAGAAAGGTTGTCTTGGCATCCATCTGATACAACTTCCATCCCATTGCTGAAGTAATAGAAATGATCGATCTAATGGAACTGTATCGATCACCAAATCTCTGCATGAGATCATTCTGGGTCTGAGAGTCATAATGCATGCTTCTAGAGGCTTTCTGCTTTCGTTCCATCCGTATATCAATGGGATCACTTGTCCTTGTAGATCATGGCATTCCCTACAAGTCCAATCCCGTCAGATGGTTATCAATATTTCATAATCAATGTACTAACAAAATAATGTAGGCAACCTTTTAGTCAATGCTTCAACACAACACACGTAAGGCCATTATCTGGATGCCTATGGTCTCCATTATAGCATACCATTAAGAGTGTGTACTACTCAAGTATGTTATAAAGGAGTTGTCATCCTAGATGGGTTGTGCATCATGATAGGCTATTTAACTACCTGAATTTAGAAATGTAGATCTGTGTAAAACATAAAAAACAACCAGATCTAATCTACTAGAGCATATAAAATCAAATACTTATCTTTTGTAGTTTTGTGGATGGGCTCCCACTATAAGAGTTCACTGATATTCATATGCTTGCTTGACGATCATCACACTCTGGATCTTCTTATCATTCCTTGTGAGGAGGGTCTTCTTCTACATCAGCAATTGAAGCTTCATGCTTCCTTTTGATTGAACTTCGACAACTATTGGCATAATGACCGTATTTCTTGCACCTGTAGCACTGTATCTGAGATAAGTCCTTCTCTTGTTTCTTCTGATCTGGGGGAGGACTTGATCTACTATCTTGATGCTTGTGATTGAAGGACTTCTTTCCCCTTCCCTTTCCTTTATTGGCATGAGATATGAAAGCTTGATTCTCTTCAGGTTGAGCGCCATGAAGTATTTGGCATGCTGTGATTCTTGTTTCTTCTTGAGTGCATTCTGCCCATAGCTTATCAAATTTGGGCAACTTGGTCCAACTACTTATAGTTTGGATAAAATACTCCCAAGATGGTGGGAGACCATTTAAGGTGGTCATTACGAGATCATTTTCTTCAAGATTGTCTCCACTAGACTTTCTCTTGTCCCAGAGTTCGGTGATCCTCATGAAGTATGAGGCAATTGTTATCACATATATAGTAGTCGGGCTACCATATTCTATTTTTCAGATTTCAGTACACTTTTCAGCCAGTTCCCCTACATATGAGATGCTGAGATGAGCATCTATGATGGATCATTGTTTAATCGACGGACTATAGTACTCTCCCATGCCATGTAGTCATTTAGCCATTTGCAGAGCAGTTAGTAGTGCCCAAAGTTGTATCAGTGTTCTCTCATTGGACAAATGTTGGTTCAGATGGATTATTTGCATGTTTATGACTCGACTTACATTATCTTGTGTTATGGTTATTGTTGCTCTTATACTCATTCTTATGACATGCATTAGCATCTAGAGTCATGATTTGGCGGTCATATAAATATGTGGTCTTGGATGTATTGATATTATGTATGTATGTCCTTACTCAGACCTGGAAGTTCTTGATCCATACTCATTGGTTTTACCCTCCTTAGGGAGAATAGAGGTAGTCATTCCCACCATACTTTGGCTTGCTAGTGTTGGTTTCATTATTCACTGTCTCCACCCATCCCTTACCTTCCAGTTATGTTTCCGACCCGACCTACTACTTGCCTTGTGGAATGGAGGACCTTTCCTCACTAGAGGCTCTTTGTTGGACAAGCTTCCCTGTTTATTTGTGTCTCGGCTCTGAGTTTCCTAGGTTGTGTTGGCTAAACCTGAAACAAGTAGCGGTGCCATCAATACAATGTATTTGGAAATGAAATGAATGTCTTATGAAAAAGCCCATTCATGAAAAGTAGTGTTTTTAAACATACATGAATGCAAGGCAAGCCTAATGAAATTGGCTTTAAAGTATAATGAAATGAATATCTTAAAACATTCATGAAAAGTAGTGTTTTTAAACATACATGAATGCATGATTCACTGTCTCCACCCATCCCTTACCTTACAGTTATGTTTCCGACCCGACCTACTACTTGACTTGTGGCATGGAGGACCTTTCCTCACTAGAAGCTCTTTGTTGGACAAGCTTCCCTGTTTATTTGTGTCTCGGCTCTGAGTTGCCTAGGTTGTGTTGACTAAACCTGAAACAAGTAGCGGTGCCATCAATACAATGTATTTGGAAATGAAATGAATGTCTTATGAAAAATCCCATTCATGAAAAGTAGTGTTTTTAAACATACATGAATGCAAGGCAAGCCTAATGAAATTGGCTTTAAAGAATAAAGAAATGAATATCTTAAAACATTCATGAAAAGTATTGTTTTTAAACATACATGAATGCATAAAGCCTAAAATAATAAAAATCTGTGTAATAAATGCATGGACCAAGGCTATGGAAAATCGAAGGCCCAAAAAAGCAATGGTTCCTAAAGTTATATCTAAGGATTGATGGCCTCACTTGTATTGATTTGGATTGTGAGCATTTGTCAAGGTGAATAAGCACCTTTGAACGTGACTTATCCATTTGTGAGACACTGCCATCCCCTGTGTTGTTGCTTGTTCGGCATATGCTAGAGTGAGTATCCCCTTTCCATATCCGAAGTGTCACAGTGTTGAGTTGGTGGTCACCCTTTGGCCTAACCTTTCAAACTTTAGCCTTCGCCCTTCACTGGCAAATTGATTACAACTATGAAGTGAAGATGGTCTTGAAAGTCTGGTCTGAGTTATAATTAATAAATGAAACCTTGTATATTTGGTTGAAAGACCGCCAGTGAAGTGATTGCTACTTGTTATAATTGTTACTTGAATGATTTGTAGAGCATTGTTTAGCCTTTGAACACTTTCAGCAGATGGATGTTAACCTAGGTTATATTATTGATTATGTGGTCATTTACAGATTATTATTTTGTCTATCTGGGTATATTGGATATTATAGATGATCATGCGGAGACATATAGGGTGTATGAGTATGCACCTTAGATGGATTTGGACTCCCTGAGTCCAATGAGACAGCTTGCTTTCAGTTCCGGGCAGTTGCAAGGATGATTTGGCTCAGTGTACTATTCTAGTGCAGTTTTGCAATGTTGGGTGGCCTATCTGAGCAGAGAGATGATTTGTTTGGATCTCCCAGGGTGTTGTATGAGGAGGGAGTGGTCCAGCCACTTGTTTTTACCATATTACCCCCCTCCCAGAGAGCCTGGTGGGCTCAGTTGGATAACGCAAGCAACTTAGGAGGCAGTTTTGGGCATATCACGTTTCCCGAGACATAGTTAAAATAATTAAATGGCTACTGAAGAATTCAATTTGGGCTACTAAGGCAAGGAAATGGCATGGGATGAGTTTTGATGATGAAAGTGATGTCTTCCACTCCTCATCCAGCGATTTCAACACTTGGATGGACCCACATCCATCTTTTCGGCATGACTTAATATTTTCTGGAGCTTTTGGAGGCTCACGATTTCCTCAGAAAGGCACTATTTTGGCATTTAAAAAATTATGTTATTTTATTGTGCCATGGGGACACTAGGAGAGTTAGTTAACACTCCCTGGACCCACCATGAGATTTATTTATTTTTTATTGAGTGGGATCCCCTCTCCTAGGGTGATTTGGTCCATTTTTATATTATATTATTGTATTGATCCATGTACTCTATGTTGAGCTCATCTCAACCGTTGATTAGAACATTTTAATCTTAGCCACCCATTTGAAAAGTGATTATGATTTTGGTTCTCTCATTCCTATTTAAAGGAGAGAGCTTCTCATTTGTAAGGGGTCTTTGGCTCTTGGATCTGGATAATAGAAAAACTATTCTTGTGGAAAATTTTGGATCTCCTTTGCATCTAATGTTCTTAGGTGGTTATTGGAAAATCTATTGCTTCCTAGCATTTGAGTATTTGTTGTGAGATCTATATTTTGTAGAAACATTATCTAGTCTACAGGAGGGTGACTTCAACTTGGGCGTTTTTGCAAGGGCTCCTCAACTCGCTTGGATTGACTTCGCTTGTATCAAGGGGTTTTCATTAGCATCATTGTGATCTATGATTTCATCTTGCTATTTTTCTGTAGCATTTGATCTTCTTTCTTGACGCATCAAATCTGATATGGTTGACGTTTGTTGTGCAGGAGAGAGGGCGCATTGGCTTCCTTGGGTAAATCATTTTACATAAGAGCTTCCTCAAATCTTCTCAAATTGATCGGGACGGCATAGATGATCATCATCAAGGCATCTACAAGGTTTTCCAGGTAAGATCTACAGATTGGTGCTTCTTTTCTAGATCTCAATCCATTGGCATCTTCATTTTCATGTTAAAACCCTAAATATTAAAAAATAAAAAATATTATAGATCAAACCGCTTGATATCGGGGCAAACCATTTCTAGGTTTTGTAGATCGAGTCAAACCCTAAGTGGGTCTTCAAAAACGTTTTGCTAAAGTGACTCCATTTGGCCCAAATCCCAAGGCACTGCTCTCTAAGCCCTAGCGCTACCCCTCATGTTGCCTCCTTCCCTTGCAATTTGATCTTTTCCTTGTGTCGAGGGTGCTTTGACACTGTCCTACCTTCTTTCGAGTTCACCTCGTGGTACTTGATAGCCCCAATCCTATTCTTCCCCTCCCTGCATTGGTCACGTTTCCCAAGGCAGAGGATATCTTCATCTTTTGCTAGTACTTGGATCCCGGATCTAGTAATAGGCTTATAGGTCACTTGTGTTTCAAACTTGGATCAAATTTCACATCTCATAAACCCTTGATCCAAGCCCTAGTTCACCTTGTGACGTCATCCATAGATCTAGAATTTACTCCACCTTACACCTTACATACTTCAACTCCCTTTGATTTGATCTGGTGTTTAGGTCTGATCTCTCCTATCGGGAGTAAATCTGGGTCTCCCCCATTGTTGTCTTGGGCTAAGATAACATCAAGTGAAGATTGCCTCGATTGGCATGACAACCATCCATTTGGGAGTCGAGGCTATCTTGGTTCCACCTCTTTAGTTGCCCATCCCTCTACCATCCATCCTGGATTCACCTCATAGAGGCAACTACAAGTTTAGTGATAACAGCAATATTCTCGGACTTCGTCATCTTCATATTCGACAGTTTATTCTTCAATATGAGAATCACATTGATATTACTGTGTTCAAATAGCTTCTTTTAAGGTTTTGAACATCTTCCTCGCTGTTGTCTTTTCCAAGATCTAAGGAATCAAGTGGTCTCTAATTGAGTCCACCAAAATCCTTCTTGCTTTGGCATCATCCTTTCTCCAGCGAGGTTTGTCTTCTTCGACTTCTGGTTCTGGGACCTTTTCATTTACACACTGTAATAGGTCATTTTATTCTTGTAGGAGAAGAACCCTAGACTTCTAGGGGATGAAGTTGGAAGCTCCTTCCAGACGATCTTCAACCTTTATGCTGATCATCTTGACTGTAGATCTGGATCTAAAACCCTAGCAAAGACTAGGTCAAAAATGAAGGTTGGAGTTTTGGAAAACTGACTCCATAGATAAATGTGCCCTAGAGAGGCGAGTTGAGAAAAGGTAGAGTCGAGCCAAAACTGTGGAGGGAGTAGGTCAAAAAATGAAACCCTAATTTTTGTTGTAGCTGCAGAATTAGGTCAAAATTGAAAATTCTCAGAATTGAATTCTATCTTCACCAAAAGATGTGCCCTCCTTAGAGCACAATTCCCAAGGCTTTTTCTGCCAAAAGGTTGAGTGAAGACCTTGAAAGATGAAACCCTAGTTCCGACAAAGTTCCGACAATGGCTTCTTCTAGCACTGCTCTAATACCATGTTAGATTTTCTTAAGATTATAGCAGTATATCTTAATTGCATTTATCAATGGGATCACTAGAAAATAGACAAAGCACAGAACAATAACACAAGTATTTTTCACCTGGGAAACCCAAATGGGAGAAAACCCAGCAACCTTCGTCTAGAGATAATAATTCTGAGATCAGAGTACAATGAAAAAAGAAAAGAAAAATACGGAAATGCTTTCCAAAGATTGAAACCCTGAAAACAGTCATCTTCTGTAGTGTATGCGAACTTCTCTCTCTCCCAGAAAACTGCGCACTTCTCTAAGCTGTTGTGTTGCTGCTGTGTGAAATAATGAGGAGGGGTGCCTCCTATTTATACTATTTTCCCGCTCAGAATTTAACTGGGGCCAACTTCATTTGGGGGAGCAATATAATTTTATATTTCATAATTTTTATTTTATTCTTTTATTGCTAGCTTTTCACCCCAAGGCTTACATTGTTCTTTCTAGGGTTTGTATGAAAGATTACAACAAGTTCAACTCCTGAAGGCGGACAATAAGAATAACTTCTGAAGTTGCAAAAACTCCAACAGTAACAATACTGGAAATAGAGCTTAGTATCACTATAATGCAGTATATTAAACAACAGAACATCAATGTATGGTGGTGTATTGGGGACATTGAACCCCTGCACAACAGAGCATAGACTCATTGTAATAGCAGTGAAATTAAGTATCGCAATCAGCATAGCTTGAAACCTCAAAGAGGTTTTATATGACAACTGTCCATTGGAATATCCCTGGCAGTTTATAGATCATCAAGTTAGGCCTGCAAACACCCCACAACTAGTAACAATACTTGAAATGGAGCTGTTCTACGAAATAAAATCCCTACTGTTGGCTGTAAGTGCCTCTGTTTTAAGCCTCTACTTGATGGTTGTCAAGTCCAAGCAAAAACCTGGGTCTTCTGGTTGCCAAGCCTCTCAAAGCAAGCACTGGAGCCAAAGAAATCTTTTTTCTTTGCTCTTTAACAATTGGGGGTCTGCCTGTAGATAAAATGTTATGATATTGAGGAGTTCAAAAAACTCCGTCCCCTACTGCAGACAAGCCGAAACCTTGAAAAAATTGTTCTCATTTTGTCCCTTAGCCAAGTCTACTTGGACCTAGGTAGTCTGTGTGTTGTCAATACCTCCCAACTTCCATCACATGGAAGGCAGCCATGTTAGGAGAATGTCTTCCTTGGGTATGGAGTTTTATTTTGGATAGTTTGTTTGGGTTAAAGTGCTTTACTTTATGTGGAAGAAACATAATGAACTTTTTTTTTAAATAACCTCCAAACTTTCTCGTGGCATGACAGAACACTAATTTAAGTGAGCCTGTCCTTGCAAAGTACAATACAATTGTGGAAAATTCAAACAGAAATGGTGCACTTATATCAACTACAAGAGTTTTGATGTGGGGCCCCTAACAACATGAGCAAGGATCCCCTCCCATGCTGGACAGCACAATCTCACAGTGGAGATAGCAGGTTGTGCCACAGGACTGGCAAACGGGATCATGATGAGCAGGAATGCAGGCACAACTGGCCTCCTCCTTGGCACATAATGACAACTTCTTGACTCTAGCGCTGGGCATTTCAGAGGCTTTAGAGTACTCCGAGCAGTCAATGATGACTAGGAGCAGAATTTGCTCAACACTAATCCTCCGGTTACCAATTGGGGTCTAGCCCCAAATAATCATGATGAGCACATGTTGACTGTTGGCTTGGTTGTTTGGTGTTTATGCTCATATGCTATGCACAAAGATTGTTGTTTCTTTGGAAATTTGGTTATTTTTTACGTATTCACGGTTGTGGTTTATGTATGGGGAGTTTTGGCATAAGCCAACATATTTTTTTAGTTTTGTTTTCACTTTGCTAGTGCTCATGGATGTTACTTGTGTGGCCTACCTTTTATTGTATGAAAGCTCAGTAAACATTGTTTATCAACGGAAAATTTTGTATCCATAAAAGAAAGTCAATGTTCAATAATTATAGCAGTCAATCCCACTGAACTATTTATTGCTCCTTAAGACAACTACTACATAAACTCAAATAATAAACAACTATTGCAACATGCAAGTAGTAATGTACTTAACTAGATGAGTCCATGGCTTCTAAAATCCATTGAAATAGCTTGTCATGTGAACAACTCTAATGAATCCAAGATCCTACTAAATGCTAGAGGAAGCATCAAACTCTCGCAATGCTTAGAGGGCAAAGAATTTCAAGACTTTTCAAAAAGTGTTTCCTTTAAACTTTTCAAAGGATTTAAACCTTGACGGGTGGCCTGACATGCCATTGTCTTCAGCATTGAACCATCACCCCATTGACATTTCAAGAATTAACAAATGTAATATACTAAAATAACAATCAATTAGGAATTAATAGTGATAAATCATAATTGTAAAGCTATAAAATAGGGCCGTATCCTAAGGAAAAGCTAAATTCAAGGAAAATAATAAATATATGTACCTCCACCAAAATCACATAATAGCATAGTCTATCAATTGTTCAATATACCTAATATCTTTATGTATTTGAGATTTTATGTCAATGGAGATTGGCCATCTTAAATTAATCCTTTAGAGACTAGTCATCTCCAATATGCAATTACAAACCTAGTTCATAAGTTAACCAGTTCAAAAAATTTACAATGTAATAAAACACGGTAAGTTGAATCTCCCAATAGTCTTCTGTTCATTTTGCACATCTGCAAATGGGTTAATGAATTAAAATCAACCTTACAAATATGTTTCTCAAAGATAATATAGTTACTCTTTTTGTATAAGAAGTGAACACAAGTCTGACAAGACACGAGAAAATGATCAGATTACTGTCACCAAAGAATATGAGAGCATATGTGAAAATATCATTAGAGAAACAAAAAAAATGCAAGAATGTTAATTTTTCAAAATTGTAAAATTGTTCAGCTTACAATGATTGAGTTAAAAGTCACAACCTTTAGATGTACAAGAAGCTTTTGAAACCAAATGGAGTAAGATTCCAAAAATCGTTGTTGATTACACTCCTGGCAAGTCACTCCTAGCATGCATATTCCAGCCCACCGCTTGTCTGGCTACAAAGATTTAAGCAACATAGAAACCACTTGTCAACAAACAAAACATAAAGAAATGGAAGTGATTCTACATAATCGTACAACTTTAAAAGAACTATAGAACTTTTACATTGGTGTTTCTTTGATTTTGTGTGGGGGTAAATGTTATCAAATTATAAGTTATCACTATAAAACATTTTGGTGCTTTTGTCATTGTGAAGTTGAACTTGGATGATGAATTATGCCATGTTTCACCTCTATGGGTGGGTGACAATAATGCGGCCAATGGAGAGGTGCACATGTAAAGAATAAAACTAAATGATGAAGATAATACGTGAGATTGAAAATGTCGACGTTGAAGAGAACAACTGCAATCGTTGACAGTATTTCTCATAACTTGGTATCTAGAGCTTGCACTAGTCAGGAACTTTAGCTTTCACAAACTCGGTAATGTTGCTGTAAATCCATACACCAGCCAGTATTTGAGATGAGCCAGTTGTTGTCAAAGATGAGCTAGTTCCTATCCATGGAAAGTTAGTTCCTATTCAAGATAAGCCATACAGATTATAAAGATTGCACTAGTCAGGAACATTAACTTTCATTAACATAACAATGTTGCTGTGAATCCATACAGCAGCCACTATTTGAGATTAGCCAGTTGTTGTCCAAGATGAGCTAGTTCCTATCTACTATGTGTTAGATCCTATTCAACATGAGCACTATAGTTTATCACAAACAATATAAGCATTATTTTAAAATAATTGCAATGCCTTGCATAGGGAGTGCCACCCCAAGGGAATCAGAGGACAAAGAAAAAACCAAACCGATCTCAGCAATTTCTTAATATATGACACCAAAGTCACATAGTGATACATGCCAAAAATATGAAACTTTTTAGAAATTTTAAATATGGTAATGTATTCAAATGCCAAGAGTTTAGACAGTGAAACACATTTAATATAAGGGTAAAACAGAACACTATTTAACACAAGAGTTTATCACAAAATCTATTTTAACTCACTAGAGGATTCACACACTAATCATAAATCAGTAGTTTTGACTCGAACTGCCCATCTGGCAATCGAGATTTTGCAAGCATGTTAAGATGTTCACAAAAGGAAGCCAGTCCACTGATGGGTTGTCAAGTACCTCAATCTCTATAAATAGCCAATAAGGAGGATTAATTTGATCATATATTCTAGAGCTTTGATACAGAAACACTTCTAGGAATAAAGCACACTTAACAGTGATATTTTACATTAATAGGTTGACATCATTCTAGGGGGTTAGTTTGTGTTTTCTCTACCAATTTTCCTTAGTTTGAGGTATCACGATCACATGAAGGTTCTCTACACCTAATTTTTCTTAGTTTGAGGTATCATCACATGAAGGTTATCTACACCTAATTTGACACCTATAGAGCAAAACATACTCCATACTATTGGAATAGTAAACCAACCCTAGTATTTGAAGGAGATTGACAGATATATCAAATCAAAAGGATCACTAACTATCCCTGTTTAAGGCTTTAAGCTCAAGCATCCAATTTTATAAATAGATTAACAGTAAAGTTACTTGTTAATGTATATTAGCATTTATCAATGACGCTGGGATTTGTCTGCATGATCAATTTGGATATCACGGATCAAGGGGAACTTAGCTTAATTACTTCCTTCGCCGGAAAACAATTGGCAAAAAAAGGATTTTACATATGAGGTGAATTGTCGTATAAGACTGCAAGTTACAATCAAATGGATCTCGTGGCGAGCTCTAAATCATTTTCTTTGTGACAAGATCCACCCAACTTGTTTACTAGGTTGATGATCTTAACAAGAAGTGGAATGTTCAATATCACAAAGCAAGTTGGCTTTGGAGTAGTAATAATAATTGGAAGTCTCATTCTTCATTCAAGTCTCAGATACTCAAGTACTTGCTTTTGTGGATGTTGTACTCTTTTTATCCTTCAAGATGCTGTTAGCTAAAAACTTTTTTTTGAAGCCAAAAAATAAAATCGAAGTAATTCTATACCAAAATCCCTCTAGAAGTTTAAAATTAAGAATTACTTAGTGGTCATAGAACTATGGGAAATTGCTAGCAGAATAGAGCTAAGACCTGGAGAAGGCACAAGGGAACAAGTAGCATTTGATCAGAATCAGTGCCAATCATTGGGATGTCATTGTGAGATGAAATTATAGCACACATCTAAGTTGCAGAACAAATTGAGGTCTTCATACAAGACCTCTAACATAAACAGAGTCTTCTATTTAAGGAATCAATTATACAATAGGCGAAGGTGAACCACCTTCCCAAACTTAAAGAGTTGAAAGATCAGTTAATTGCAGCTGGTGATAAAATTCAAAACAGCAATTTGAATTTTGAACACACTTGTTCTTAAAAGTTTGCCTCAGCCCCTTGAAGCATTTGATATAATCCATGTTTATTATTATAAGTTGAATAGTTAACATTGGATTAACACGAAGGATTACGTTTGTGGCAGAAACAAAAGGAAAAATCTCTACGGCAATGGAAATTGTCAGTCTGTGTATGCAACAAAGCAAAAAAAGGGAAAAAGAACCTTGGCCAGCAAAGAGACAAAAGCAGACGTCAAAACAAGGCAACACAAAGCAGGAAAACCCAATGAAGTAGAGGCAAGCACCTTTACTGTGGCAAACTTAACATTTTGAAAGCAAGTGGAGAAATAAAAAGCCTTATTCAGCACAGTTAGAAAAGAAACAGTATGCAAATAATAGTGTTGAATAAGAACAAGATAGTGGCGGTGGAGGAAATAAGAGTATAAACTCTTTGCTACTACTCAACATAAGGAGAATGCATTGAGAGATGAATGGTACATTGACACAAGTGCAATCAGTCACATGGCATGTAACCGGGAATGGTTTACTACATTCGATGACAACAGAAGTCAAGAAAAAATTGTTTCTTTGGGAGATGATGCAATACACATGGTAAAAGCTCAAGAAAATGTACCTATAAAGATGGTTGATGGTGGAACTAAGAAGGTACGCAATGCTTTGTCTGTACTAGGTCTGACAAAGAATTTGCTTTCTATAAGTTAGAATGTAAAGCACCACTTCAAGGTGGATTTTGACAAAGAAATGCCTCATAAAGGAAAAAAGAACCGTTGCAAGGTAGTGGCTACAAGTAAAGAAGGAGGTGGTTTGTAAGATGTAGTTTGCAAATACGTAAACAACTAAACAAGACGTGAGGGGTAAAGAAAGAGCTATAAGTTGGTTTTGGCATCAGGGATTTGGTCATTTTAAGTACAACTTGAGTGGGCCTAATGGTTAAGAGCATGTGTTTCCTCCTAGGAGGTCACAGGTTCAAATCCAAAGGGGGATAGGGTATGTACACCTCTGTAGACTTTAGCAGTTAAATCACTGCACAGAAGGGGGTCCCTTGTCCCACAAACAAGGGGGTCTCATACACCAATTGGTGTCTTGCTTGGCGGTGACCTTAAAAATATATTATTATTATTATTACTTTGAAGAAATTGAACATTGTTCACGGTTTGCCTATTGCTCAGTTATTAACATGTATCTATGAAGTGCTGAGTTAGAAAAGTAGCACATGGAGAAATTTGCCTGAGAGGGTGCACAGAAGCAACCAAACAACTACAGTTAGTAAGAGTATACAATGATTTGTGTGATTTGACAAGCACAATATCATCCAGCGCCACAGCGTATTTCATCATCTTTGTTGATTATTTTTTCAGAAAGGTGCTGTTGTACTTTCTCTAGAACAAGTCACAGGAACTTCAAGCTTTCAAAGAATTCAGTACTACAGTGGAAAAGTCGAGTGGAAACAAGATCAAAATTCTGAGATCAGATAATGAAGACAAATATAAATGTAAGAAGTTTTCCAGGTAATATAATTCACATGGCATTCACAGACAGCTATCTTTCTCTTATACAATTATCAGTCTGTGTATGCAAAATGGTGTTGCGAGGAGAAAGGACAGGACAATTGTGGAGATGATAAGAAGCATGCCTATGGGAAAGACTCTAACATGGTGTTTTGCATTGAAGCCATTCATATAAAAGTTTATCTACTAGACATAAGTCCAACGAATGTAGTCAAAAATATCATGCAAGAAGCATGGAGTGGTAGCAAACTGCAGGTGAGTTGTCTCAAAATTAATTAAGTGCAACACTTATGTTCATGTTCCAAAAATGAATTAAGTGCAACACGTATGTTCATGTTCCAAAAGAAAAAAGCCATAAGTTTTAGGATAAAATCAAGGCCCATGGAAGTGTGGTCTACTCGCAAGCAGCAAGGTGATCAGGCTCGTATGACACTTATCGGCAATATATCGCCTATAAGTTGATATACTGCTAGTTAAACCCCTTGGCAATATTATCACCGCAATTTATCCAATATTTTCCTTTTTAGAAATTATCGCGATAACCACAATTTATCGTCATAATTTCCTTTATAAAAATTATTGTAATAGATTCTATGTTTCACAACTTTCCGGAACGCGGGAACGTAGGGAACGTGGGTATGAGTATCGGATACATCTAGAAGTTTCTCCCAAATTTGCAAGAAACAATAGGTTGGGAACGTCAATAATATATATTGAAAAAATAATTAAAAAAACATGAGAAGAGAAGAAACATGGAGAAAAAAAGAAACATTAACACAAATCAGATGACTTAACTTATCCCTTGTATTACAGTTGTAACTAGAACCTCTTTGCAGATGGAAATGGCAATAAAATCAAGATTACCATCCACTTCATTGATTATATAAGGTAGACTCTTTCTAAAGTGGGGACTTTTAGAAGTTATAGTCCCTATATTTGTGGCTATATGTATAGAGTAAGTTTTTAGTTTTTGTCAACTATGATTAAAATGTATTAAAATATTATATGTTTACAAAACATTATATGCCAAGGTATTTGGAAAGGTAAATAATTATTCAAATTTAAACTATTATAAAATAAAAATCAAGATCAAGATTTTTTATTTGAATGTAATATATGAACTTAGTTTTAAAGTAAGATTTAAAAAATTAAAACCATTTCCAATTAGTTAAAAATTTACTTTGTATTCATAAAGTAAATAGTAAAATAAATAAACTTATTTTCTTTTACTTAATAATATATAAAAAGTCAAAATAGATTTACATTTATTATTGATTAGCAATAATTGCAATCCAGCGTAGGGATGAGTGAATGCTCTAGCACAAAAAAGACTTTTATTGCAACTTAGTTTTCTAGAGATTTTTTTTTGAGTCAACCATGTATGTGTACAGTCACAAGGAAATAGGAATGTTGTTAACAACCAACATGGCAATCATGAATACATGGAAGTTCCCAATGAAGGAAACACGCAAAAAGAAGTCCCCAAGTTCCCAATTTTAGAGGGTAAAAGTTTCCAATAAGTTCCCAACCATCCGGAATGGTTCCCGTTGGATTGGGAAAGTTCCCTACAAGTTCCAAAGTTCCCTGGAACGTCGAAACTTTGGGTATGAGTTTCCTAAAATCCGGTAGCGGTTCCCGTGCTACATAGAATAAATTCAAATTATCACGATAATTTAGAAATTATCGCCCTGCTCATGTCAATTTTGTCTTATAACAAGTGTCTATTTCCAACTCTTATTAAATGGTCACGAATTGGCTAGGTGGGCCTAGATACACCATGAGTGACCAAGAGACAACTAGTGAGTGGCTTTCTAGGAGAAAAGTATGGTAGTGGTTGAGGCAAAGAGTGGAAAGCTTGCCCAATTCATCCTAGCGCTCCTTGTGCACCTAATCCAAGTGAAAAGCAGAAAAAGCAGCTTTAACTCAAGGAAAGCAAAATAAAAGCAGGATAAAAGCAGAATGGGCGCTACTAGCTCATAAAAGCAGAGAAAAAGCAGGATTATGTGCGCTACTCTAGTCTATGATGGTCAAATGAGGACAAACTATGGTCCAAGACTCTAGATTATGCACTAAGTAGCCAAAACACATAGAAGTTAGAACGACTAGACTAAACAATTAGGAAATCAAATAATGATATACTAACCTAATGTCTAAATGGAATTATGTTCCAACAGTAGCAATTCCAGTGCCTTTGGACGAAGCTAGAGGAAACAATATGGAAACCAGCGGGTAGACAAAGAGCACTGCCAGGGTGGGCAAGCGCAGAGCAAACCACCAACAATTAAGAGCTGCCCAAGCAGCATGGTTGTATAAAGCTACAACCCCGCAGACCATCCAGGATGAAATTGGGGCAATGGAGAGACTTATGGGTTGAATTAAAAGAAACGTTGCCTAAGGAGGAGTATGAAGCCCTAGAACCATGGATAACAGACCAGGGATCCACCTTGTTGCAGCTGCAACTTTTTCCCCAAAATTTTAAATTTTAGGGCCCTCCTTTTGATTTAAATACTTTTCTTAGATCTAGCCTAGGATTGATCAGTTTCCCTAAATATGCCCTAGAAGTTCATTTTCTTTGCTCAAAACTTAATCCTTTTATCGGAAGCATAGTCAACCGTCTTTCCGCCGTTGCAGAAGTTGAATGATCTAGTCTATCAGAAGTACTGCCGTCTTCGTCGTTGATACATCGAAAACCGTGGTTTCTTTTGTTTGATTTTTGAACTTATCGTTTTGACTGCCGATGATTGTTTTATCGCTATCGGAATGGTCTATGACTTTGAACCGGAGTACTAGTCCTCTACGCTGCCGACATTTCGGAAGGCAGATGATGAATGTTCCGAAAGTTAGTCGTTTCCCTCACCGATACGAAGCAAGCTGTGGAGTCTTTTGTTTTATTTTTAGAGCTTAACGTTCTGATTTTTCGATGACCTTTTATCATTGTCGGGAGTCAGTTGATGAATAAGCTGGAGCATTAGTTTGTTTCTCGCTGATGCCTTCAAGATTAGGTGTTTCGATCGCCGATATGCGCGATGATAGTGTTTGGCGCTGCCGACACTGCGGAGAATGTTTAGGTTTGAAGCTCCGACACTTAGCGCTTAGAGCTTCTGATGCCGACAGGCTTAAAGTCTTGCGGACCCATAGTTGTTTTTACACCCGATGTTGCGGCTACCATCTGGTTTTCTCTCCCGAATGACTTAGTGCCTAGTGGTGCCAATGTTGACAGACTTAATAGTCTCGCGAGTCCATAACTGGTTTTGTGTTCGCCGTTGCGGCTGTCACTTGAACTATCCTTCCGATGATTAGAAAGTTTAACTGCCGATAGGGTTTTCCCACCGACTTTTTCCTGCCGAAGGTTCTATATATATGAGGGGAGCGTTATTTTATTATTTTATCCGTATTGAACTCATCGTTGCTCTAGTCCTTGTCGCTTGAACTGATTCACGCACCCAGCTGTCCGAACTCGACTCGTTAGCGTGCTACCGTGGAGATTTTTGGGTCATCCCGTCGACTGCACTGCGTTTTGCCAGGTAGGCAAACCACGGCCTTGTTGTTTTGGTTTTTATTGGTCAATTTGGAACCGTGGTTTTTTTTCTTTGGTTAGGTTTTCCCGGTTAGGTGGTGCGTGAGTTAGGTTTTGTCCGCTTTAAGAGCGTTTGTCTCTGCAGTATGCATGATTTTTTTATTTTAGGGTGAAGAATTAACTGTTTACAGTTTTCTTGAACGAGGTTTTTTGAGGCTGCGTGATTGACTGGGCCGTTATGTATGTTTTTACTCCAGTGAGAATGATTGAGGGCACGGTGCAGACAAGCGTTACGCTGTCTGCACCACCCATTCTTTGGTTGTCCATGGCCGTCTAGGGGGGTTTTAAACTTTTTATGTGCATTTACCTTATTTCATGGGACGGCGGAGGTCTTCCATGTTTTGGTCGGGTTAGGGTTTTTTCGACATGAAGAGCGTTGTATAGCGTCTAATGTTTTGAATATTTTGAAGACTAGCAGTGGGGATAGCATGATTCATACTGTTGTGTGATATCGGATTAGTTCAAATTAGTTCGAATGCGGCCCGAGTTAAGATAGAGAATTGTTTTCTCTCGGGGATATGAACTTTTTACAGACAATGGACTTAGGCGATTTTAAGACACAGCCTGCAGGGTTTTCTTTTGCCTTGTCATTTTTTCTTTTTCATGCATTGAATACTATGAGTAGTTCATTTTTCAAAATGCATATGGAAGAGGTAAACAAATTGATACAGTTTTTTGTTTTGTTTATTAAAACACTTGTGAAAAGCTCAATGGGTCTAAGAACATGCTATGTTTGTGACAGGGTGATTGTTGCAAAAAAAATATGTCGAAAAGACAAAAGAAAAAGGCTCCTGTGGTTGAAGGAGAACCTGAGGTCGAGATCATCACCAAGGTTGAATATATATATGAAGATACTAAAGCTTCCACCGGGGTCGAACCGGACTATAAATGGGGAGAGATATACAGGATGATTGCCAATCTGAACGTAACTGATGCAGGATTCGAAGAGCTAACCATTTATGCAAACATTGAGAAATCGGCTCTCATGAAAGTAGCCACAAGACTTGATTTGTTCCCTTGTTCAGAGGTGATAGGTTGGATTCTGCCTAGGGCAGATGTGACTACGATGATTCTTGAAAATACTGCTAAGCAAGGCTACGCTGCCGATAGCCCTGCATATGTCTCAATGGCATATCATTTGCCTCCCACCCAGATTTACTTGACAAAGAGCTGGTTGAAAGAGACAGCTATGGATCTGGTAGAAACAGTTAAAAGAATGATGATACTAGGGAAAAACTTCCGGACCAGACCTTCTGGAGAGTATGATACCTCCACTCTTCGTACTCCCTATAGATTTATTGCATTGATGCTAAATAGAATTTTTGGTAGAGCTCACGAGAAGAGCTTCAAAATAGGATGGATACCAATTATCTTCTATGTGGCTACTCAAGGAACCATATTTAATTGGTCAAACATAGTGTCAAATAGCCTCTCGGGATGCATATCCTCAGCCTTGGGAGGGGTGTCACAGAAGAAATCAGAGTTCTACATGAGCTCTATCCTGATTGACTGTATACTGTGTACCCAGTCTTTTCCAGCCTTAAGATGTAATTGGGATAGGGACAGGACCCCAGTGTACATAGCATATAGATTGTTTTGGGCCCATAAATATTACAGCTATCACAGGGAAACCTGCGAACACTTCATCATGCCCTTGTATACCCTAATTTTCCTGACTGAATGCAATTGCATGTCTGAAGAAGCATTCAAAGTCATCGAGGAATACGGAGACTATTACTTGACCGAGGAAGGATTGTATATAAGAATGTATGGTGGTTCCAGGGCACCTTCTCTACTCCCTAAGTATGCCACTGACTATGTGCTACACAAAGAGGCAGTTAGGTAGGTATATATTGATGGTGTGGGAAGTTTCCTATTCGAACATAAAAAGGCAGCATATCCTGCAATACCTTTCTGGCTTGGAAGTTATAAGTTTTCAAAGGTAAAACAGACTGCAGAATTTGTGCAGGAGCTTGAGCATTTCCATTTTGGTGAAATGAATTTTCACAGTAATGACTCCCAAAATAAGGTAGCAGATCACTGCAAGGAGGCAAGCATTCATTTTGAATATACCAACTTTTGGGACAAGGACGAGGAAACATTCAGAAGTGCAAAGAACATGACCGCCCTAAAAAAAAGATTTAAACAAAAAATAGCTACTATGGGCAGAAAGGGCAAAACTTCAGAGAAGACTAAGACATTAGAAGAAGAAGAGGCCAAAAAGAGACAAGAAGATGCTAGAAGGCTAGCACAGGAGGCAGAGAGTTGGCTGAAGAATGAAGAAGAAGAAAGAAAGCGAGCTACAGAGGAAGCAGCAAGGATGGGAGAGGAGGAGAGAAAGAGAAAAGAAGAAGCAGAGATCAAGAAAAGACAGGAAGAAAGTAAAGGTCTGAGATTAACAGGATCTCAAAAAGACCAACAGACTACTGAGCAGGTAGATACACAGGGGGGACAGGATCACATAGATCAAGGACACCAACAATCTAATCATGATCCCCAGGAGCCTGCTACAGCTTCTGGCAGTACACTGGGGCAAGCTTCGTTTTCTGGAATGAATTTGATCCCTTTCATGCCTATAGAAGGGGAGGAGGTCCCTGACTTCAGTACTATTTTCTATGATAAGAAGAAGAAAAGGATTGTAAAAAGAACCGAGAAAAAGGTTGAAACTGGGGGACAGTTGAGAAAGATGATAACAGATAAAATCTTAGTGCATGGAACAGACACAGATCCAAGATTGATAGCCAGAGTTGGGGTGGCATTAACCCAAGCAACTGAAGATAACGTAGACAGGCTTATGACAGACCTCGAGCAATCAAGAAAGAATGCAGCACAATTAAAAGAAACATTGAAGAAGGAGAGGGATGAAGGTCAGAAGTTGAAAAGGAAATATGAAGACATGATGAATGAAGTAAGGACTTCAAGAACAGAATTCCAGACTTTGCAGGCAAATAAGGAGGCTTTAGAGATTTCTGCAGAGAAAACGGAAAAGAATGCTCAGGATAGCTTAGCTGAGTTACAAAGGCTACAGCTAGAGCATCAAAGGTTGAAAACTGAGAAAGATGACCTTCAGGTATCCTATGAAAATCTGAGTGCAGAGAAGGACCAGTTGCAAAACAAAGTTGTTGAGTTAGAAACAGAGAAGGCCGCCACAGAGGAAAGAGAGAAGCAATATCAAATGCAGGTGGCAACCTTAGAAGAACAGAATACTTCATTGACAGCATCACTAAAAGATGCTATGGAACAGAAGACAGATTCCAGCCTTTGAAAGAACATGTTCTAACTCAAAGAAGGAAGATCCATCAATTACAAATATGCATTGAGGAAGAAAGGTATAAAATTTTACAAATAGACACCAGATTAGAAGAAATTTTGGACACTACCTCATATTTTTTGGACAGATCTCAAGAGATTCTGGAGATCCTAACGGGAAGAATGGTATGGATAGAAACGAATAAGGAATCTCCTGCAGAGTTACCAGTTACAGACCAGCAGAGTTTAAAATAGGAATATGATTTATTGGAGTTTGCAATTAATGTTGCAGAAGATTTCAAGAAAACTGTAAAGAAAACAAAGGGAGCCTGTGTCGAATACTGCAGGAGAGTGCTTGCTACATACAATCGATGCCAGACTTCAGCAGAGAAAAGATTGGACGCGATACCACAACATGAATTGTTCATAGAACATCTACAGAATAGATATCAGGAAGACGAGCAAGAGATCCAACAGGTAAAGGATCTAGATGAACGAATTTTAAAGAATGCAGTGGCACATGCAACTGTAAGTAAACATTTAGTAGAAGATCAGCTGCGCCTTAGTCCGGCAAGGATAGAAGAAGTAAAGAACCAGGCTGCTAAATATGAGATAAATATCCGTTTTCTTGAACCTTTTGGATTTGAAGGCATAGTAGCAAAGGCCCAGGCATGGAAGAAGTTCATCAACGACCAAGCTGGCCCCTCTTCATAAAAGTTCTAAGGAATTTTTTTGATTTTAAATGTAATATATTGTATTAATTATGTGCACATGCTACAAGACGAAATTTTGGAAATGAAAGGTTGGGGAAGCTCAAAAGTCATTGAGGGGCAGTCCAAAGGTTTTTGTTTTTGTATAAATATAAGAGAGTTTAGATGTAAAAAGAGACTTCTTTCCAGACAATTTTTGAGAGTGTATTGTAAGAAGAACTATTTCCTTTTACAATAAAGAGTTACATGCTTCTACTGGAGAAAGTTTGTGGAATGTTTCAAATGTTTTGCTATGGACCAGTTGAATGTGAACTATTTCATTTTCAGCTTATTTCCATTAACTATGAGATCATTCTAACTCATTGAATTTCTTTTCATGTTATGAATGTACTCTGGTTTATTCTGTGAAATTTCCACTTTGAGTAATGAATGTTGTAATTAACAATAAGTTATCTTGTTATTTATATTTCTATTGATGTTCATGTGTTCTGAAAAATTTAACAGCTATCTGTGATCTTTCCTAATGCATGCACTGAAATACATTACTCACCATTAATGATAGTTTTGCTCCTTGGGGATAGGATAAGTAGTCTTAGTTAGTTTTTTGTTGTTTGCGATTTAGATGCGAGAGAGGTAAGACGAGAGGTAAGAACCTACGCATTACATTGTGACCCTCCTCGTTATCTCTATCGTTTGCATTTTTTGTTAGGCACTTGCACATCATACCTTAAACATAAAAAACTAAAACGATACACGGTGGACCGGGCCACAACCGGTAAAACATTTTAATTTGTTACTTGACTTACGGTAGCCGGACCGTAAACCGGACGGATTCCCCATACCAAACAATAACAGGCTAGTTGGGAACGTTTATTGGGGAGAATCCCTAACTGTTATTACCTGCGATTTTCCGGGCCTCAACACACCCACAACCAGCAAACTCTGCATGATCGATTCATTTCTTTGCACTGGCTCATGAAAGCCCTAATAGCTCAGGTTCTCCTGAAGAAGGATGAAAAGAATAAAGAGGATGAAATTCCAATTCAATATTGAAAAGAGCACAATGCTGATTCCCGATTGATGCACATAAAGATACACATAAAAATAGACATTATTGCCCACCACCTGGGCATTCCTCTTACTCCACGTGATCTTGGTGCAACCGGCCAATTCAAATCCAATATGCAGATGGAGGGACACGATTGGATGGCTTGTCGGTGCAGCACAAGGAATTCCAGGATCCTTGATTCCTGTTTTAAGTTCAGTCCTCTGTTAAATTGGCTGGACGTACATGTGTTTAGCCTGTGATAGTCAGCCTTTTATTAGTTTTAAAAGGTGTAGTCCATATAGTAGTAATTACAGTATGAGTAGGTCTAATGGTTAAGAGCATGTGTTTCTTTTTAGAAGGTTATAGGTTCAAATCCAGAGGGTAGTGTATGTACACCTCTGTAGTCTTTAACAGTTAAATCACTGCCCAGAGGCTTGTCCCACAAACAAGGAGGTCTCATACACCAAATTGGTGTCTCTGATGACCTTAAAAATAAATTATTATTATTATTATTATTATTATTAATAAAGTATGCTAGAGAAACACTTGTTACCAATATGAGTCTAAAAGATGTTAACTCTCAGTTTAATCACAATCTCTTTTATAATCGGAAGTCAAGACAGAGAGGTATTTCAAAGCAGAACAAGGCCTTGTTTTCCCTTCGGAGAGGCACAATATTGAAGTGGCGTATTAGTACCCAGGCTCTGTGCTTATGTATTGGAGTCTTATACAGATAGAAGCAGAGTCTGCCCTGATGTTATGTTATGAGATATAACGTTTTTGTTTATGTTTAATATATAATTCTCCTTACTTAAAAATTTAAAAAAAAGATAAAATAAAAAATAAAATAAAATAAATCCTACCCTGTTACTGGAAACATGATTGGAAATGTGTTCATTCCAATCGTCAACCGCAGCTTTCCAGCCATCGGTTTGCTTCGCTTCCGACAACAGCTTATGCCTCCGAATGACAGAAACTGCAGTAGACAACTGCGCAGGGTCTGGGGATGGCTGCTTCTCGTCCGGAAAATAAGAAGCCATTACGTGATACAGCAACTGAGGTTTCAGACTGCTGCGGTAGATGTTTTGAAAACCCTCCACCATATTTACTTCCAATACTTTTAGACTCCCGCCTGGATATAATGAGTACTGTGAAATATATCAGAGTGTAGGGTGTTTGAAGAACTCGTTTTGAAGGAAAGTATTTACTCCAATATTTATAGACTCCCGCCTGGATATAATGTTGATGTAATGAATACTGTTAAATATATCAGAGTGTAGAGTGTTTGAAGAACTTGAAGGAAGAAGAGTGGAGACGGAGTGGTAATTCGCAAAAATCAATCCTTCGAAAACTAGTTATCGTAAGTGGTTTATGTACAACTTCAGTGTGAATATTTTTATGTTTTTTAAATTATTTATTATAAAGATATTTTTTATGTTTTATTATTATTATTATTATTATATATTTTCAAATTTGAAATGTTATTTTGAGTTACATTAATATTTAATTATTGATTTTAACCAAAGTAATCATGTAATCTTTTATTGATTTTTAATAATAGTGGAAAGTTTATTTGAAAAAAAAAACTTAAAACTTTGTGTATGATATGACATCTTTTTTTATTCTGTAAGAAAGTTTTTTTTTCAAAAAAAACTTAGTTGTGTATGATATGACATTTTTTTTGTATTATGTAAGAAAGTTTTTTTTTCAAAAAAACACTTAGTTGTGTATGATATGACATCTTTTTTTATTCATCACACATTAAAACTAATATAGTTATATAGAGAACGCACCAAAGTATATGTGATAAAAAAAAATGCTTTAAAACATGGGGAATGAAGTTACACAAAAAGGATTCACCATTATTGGTGTCTCTCTTCTAATGGGAGCTTCTAAAAAAATTGTTGCCCATGAGTATTATGGGATATACAAATTGAAAAGGTATGAAACATCCTATGGTTGCCACATAGAGGCTTCTAGCCTTAAATGATGAGAGTTTTGTAAATGCAGTTTAAGGCATAGGGACAGATGTATTATAAGCGACGGTCTAGTGACGAAATCCCTAAGGTAATTCAAACATCACTAGTCTATTTGATGACATCGTTAGGTTTGGAATGGTGTCTTTCTTAGTAACACCAACCAAACTCTATATATCTCATTTTAAAGGGATAAGTATTTATATGATGATATATAAATGTTTAAAATATGTCACAGTCTCTCTCAAATCTCCACAAAGCACATATTTTATCTATGTTTTTTTAATATATAGTTAAATTGTAATAAAGAGTAGTATCTAGTTCTATGTTAAGACCATTGTTGTAGTTCTAACAATGAAAGCATGGGATATTGCCTTTCTTGTAGATAATATCTTCATTAAAACTAACTTTTAGTCATGGACTATGACTGAAAACTATTTTTTATTAGCTAAGAGTTCATCTTATGTAGGCATGATGGGTAACAGCCCAAGACCAAAAGACATCTAGCAAGAGTGGAAGCATGCTCCCTTGTGGACCATAAATTGGTTATTATAAGTGGTGTAGTTTTCTTATAATACACTGATGTGTTTGCATGCTTTATGTGGTGCTTATTTAAGTCCATTATAAGGCGCCAAACATTAGTTGCAAAAGTTTTTCCACCTATGAAAAAACAAAATTTAAAAAGTATGGTATTTCCACCAAGGGGGTCACCATGAGGTGAGCTAATCCCCTTTATAAGGCATGCTTTATGGGGTGCTTATTTAAGTCCATTACAAGGCGCCAAACCTTAGTTGCAAATGTTTTTCCACCTTTGAAAAAAACAAAATTTAAAAAGTATGGAAAAAGTGCTTGAGAACATGGAGAATTAAGTTACACAAAAGGATGCATCTCTATTGGTGTCTCTCCTCAAATGGGAGCTTCTAAAAAAATTGTTGGCCATGAGTAATATATGATATACAGATTGAAAAGGTATGAAATGTCCTATGATTGCCACATAGAGGCTTCTAGCCTTAAATGATGAGATTTTTGTAAATGTGGTTTAAGGTATAGGGAGAGATGTATTATAAGCGACGATCTAGTGACGGAATCCTTAAGGTAACTCAAACATTACAAGTCTATTTGATGACATCGTTAAGTTTGGAATGGTGTCTTTCTTAGTAACACCAACCAAACTCTATATATCTCATTTTAAAGGGATAAGTATTTATATGTTCATATATAAAAGTTTAAAATATGTGAAAGTCTCTCTCAAATCTCTACAAAGCACATATTTTATCTATGTTTTTTTTAATAAATAGTTAAATTTGTTTAATGTACAACATCAAGAGCCATTCTACATGAGACTTGTGTTGTATCAAGTTTGAAACTTGTGTTGTATTAAGTTTAGAAACCTCTTCATGAGACTTGTGTTGTATTAAGTCCAAAACTTATGTTGTATTCAGTTCATCAACTTATGTTGTATTAAGTTGAGAGCTTGTGTTGTATCAAGCCAGGATGTTGAGGTCACAAGAGATGTTTGTACTATGATCTTATGTTGTATTAAGATCATGATCTTATGTTCTATTAAGATCAGGACCTTAAGTTGTATCAAGTTCATAGACTTGTGTTGTATCAAGTCCAGAACTTATGTCATATTAAGTTTATGAGTCTTGTGTTATATCAAGACCATATAACTTGTGTTGTGTCAAGACCATATGACTTGTATTGTATCAAGTCACGAGGACCTACTATGTGATGTATGGCTAGTCATGGTCACCAGGTGTTATAAGTCTCCTTTAGGGATTTGCTACCCCTATAGTGATTTACTTTAGCATACGACTATATGACCCAGTGTAATACATATGATCATAGGTTGGAAACAATTCTTTTGAGTACGATATGATAAAGATGATTAATTAATTAAACACTCATGGACCATGCAAAACTAATTAATGATAAATGAGATGAGCACAGAGATAGAGTAAAGATTTGAATTTCCTGTCTCAGACCTTCAGTGAACTCGAATTGCAAAGACATCAGTTAAGTCTAAGTTGTAGAAAACAAGTTTCAGTTAATTAAGGAATCTACTCATTGATTTATGCAAAGTGGTTGTTGAAGATGACACTGATAGTGAAGCACTAAAGAGATTAAGTTAAACTCCTAACTAATTGTCAAGCAATTAGTTAATCAGTTCACATTCAATTATGTTCAGTTACATTCAGTTCTATTCAATTACATTTAGTTCAATCAATTAACACTCAGTTAGAGGTAGTTAACACCAGTGAGTTAATGGAGGGTGCATATCTTCAGTGTGGGAGATAATTACGAGGTGACAACTCGGCACCAAGTCAAGGAAGGAACAATTGATAATGTGTAGATAGTGCACACAATGTTTAAAGTGTTCACAATACCAAAAGGCATGCAACCATTCACTACCTTCCATTTGTATGACTGAATAAGCTTGTTATTAGAGTGTTATGCACTTAGCAATGCCATGACAGTATTCTTGAGTAACTTTGTTCTCTAGTGTTGCTTAGATACATATTATCAAGCAATTCGTCCATTGGGCATAGCTCGGGTGGTTGGGAGACTTGATTAGTGCGCTCTCCAGCCGGGTTCGAATCTCATCGGGGACATTTGCTCCTTGGGAGCCTTTGTATGTAATGAAATATTACGCTGGTGAGCCGTTTATCGTGATTAATGTTGCCCAAGTTCATGTATATTTGCCTAGCGAGTATAAGATATTTTCCCAAGTGGATGTAACCATTGTGTAAAATTGGGCTTCCATGGTGAACCACTTTGAAAAAAATATATATATAGTATCAAGCAATCTACAAGAGTTGTAAAATCATTCTCTACCATTATCGATCATACTTAAAGATTGTTTGTTGGGTTTTTCATCCTTCAAATTTGGATGGTTTCCCAGGGTACATCATGTGTCATATGGTTTGAATAATCTGTGCGTTTGAATTGTTTAATGAGATCTACATGCACTGAATTTGTTTATCAAAAGTTTTAAGGTTAAAGTACCTTCATATTTGCTCAAAAATTGACATGGTGTCATAGCAAGGGAGTGCAAGAGCTTAGTATTGTGCAAACATTCTAAACCTACTCAGGATCTTGAAGCATTGAGCAAATCTTGAAGCAATGTCATCAATCTCTGTCTGGCCGAAATATCGACTTGAAGGCACATCAAACTTCAACACATGGAAGGAGAGAGTGGTCAACATTCTCGAAGAGCATGATCTTGATTCTTTTGTGACCACTGTGATCGAAGAGCCCACTACAAATGCAGGAAGAACAAATTACAAGAAGAATCAAGCAAAGGTAAAGAGGATCATATATGACTCCATGAAGGACAACCTGGTGTTGGTGATCACATAATTGAAGACAACAAAGGAGTGTTTTGCCACACTCACAAATCTTTATGAGAAGAAGGCACCTACTCAAAAGAGGGCTTTGAAGAACACGTTGTGCAACATGAAGATGGAAAGATATGAGACCGTAGCCTCATTCTTCACAAATATTTAACAGGTGAATAATCAACTTGCAAGCATCCGTGTGGAGATGGATGAGGATGATCTTCTTCAAACCGCCATCGAAGGGCTCCCCACCTCTTGGGAGACCTTCCTTGTTGTGGTAAATGGAAGAGAAGAGCATCCCAACTTCGAAAATACTTTGGCATGATTGCATTCAAGAAGAAGGACACATCCAAAACAAAGTAGTGCACACTAAGGAGGAGAATTTAGCTCTCACAACTAGAACCAAGAAAGGGAGGAAGCCATTTGCTCCCAAGAAGTCCCTCCGTGCAAAAAAGAAAGAGATTAATAAAGGTTTGGACAAATCAAAGCTTCTATTTTTTTATTGTCGAAATTTGAGACACTTTATACAGGATTTCCATGTGAAGAAAGTAAAAGAAGGAAGAATTCATGCTTCCACTGCCATTGAAGAAACTTCCAAAGAAGATGCACCCAAAGAGAAAGAGACAAGGATGGAGTTTTACCTTGTCTCTGCTTTGTCCATATCTCTCATCATGAGAGAAGATACATGGTTGATTGGAAGTGGTGCATCAAAGAACCTGTCAAGATACAAGGGTGCAATCTTCAACCTAAAAGAGAAACAGTTTGCATGCATGGTAGAATTGTGAGACAATTCCACATACTCAATCCAAGCAGTTGGATCCACATCCTTCCAGCTAAAATCAGGAGACACACTACATGTGAAGGACATTATTTATGTCCCTAGATTGAAGAAGAACCTACTCTATGTTTATGTCCTTGAAGATAAAGGCTTCTGAGTCATCTTCATGGAGAATCAAGCATACTTGTGGCCGAAGAACCAGAACATTGATGTTGTTATTGTTATTAGAGTTTGAGAAGGAGGATTGAACAAGGTCCCAGGAAAGTATATTGCAGCCATGAGATATCATACTATCATCCCATGCGAGCTTTGGCATAGGATACTTGGACATCTTCACTTCAAAGCACTACCTGGCTTGCAGCGAATGGTGAAAGGTATGCCTAGTTTTGATTATGTACATGATATTATTTGTCGAGGTTGTAATTTAGTAAAGAATGTTAAAAACAAGTCCTAGCAACCATACTAGATCTAGAGGAATCTTAGATTTAGTACACTCATATGTGTGTGGACCTATGTATTCCCCATCCCTTAGTGGGCATATCTATTATGTCTTCTTCGTTGATGATTTATCCTATAAGGCCTAAATTTACTTCATGAAAGCCAAAAGTGAAACCTTCAATAAATTCCAAGAATATAAATCCTTAGTTGAGAATCAGTCCAGTAGGCACATATGTGCCCCAAGGTATGATAATGGTGGAGAATTTGAACCAAATGTTTTTCATGAGTTTTGTAGTGATACAGGGATACGTAGACAATTAACAGTTCCTTACAGCTCATAAAAGAATGGGATTGCAGAGAGAAAGAACAAAACTGTTTGTGAGGCTGCAAAATCTATGATACATGATTAGGATCTATCTGCTTACTTATGGGCAGAAGCTACTAGTACAACAGTATACATACATAACAAAAGTATGCATCCAGATCTTGATGAGAAAACACCTAAGGAGGTGTTCATTGGTGAGAAACCAAACATGTAACATCTTCGGATTTTTCGATGTCCTGTGTGTATTCACATACTAAAAGAAAAGAGAACCAAAATGGAACCTTCTTGAAACAAGGGAACTTTTGTTGGCTACTGTGAGACTTCCAAGGCATTCAGAATATATGTACCTGATGAGAGACATGTTGAGGTTAGTCAAGATGTGACTTTCCATGAGGAGGAAACATTCAAGTGGTCATCAGAGATTGAATGTGATCCAGAGACAGAGGAGGTTGAGGCTTCTATATCAGAGGATCATTATGATGATTCTTCCCCTTCTGATGTTCAGAGAGAGAATCCAACAAAGCATGCAGAGCTACCTATCATTGATGAATTAGTTGAATTGGTTGATGAACCTCCTACAAAGAGGAGGTCAACTTGGTGACAAGATATATTGAGAGATGTTGAGAAGCATGGAACACCAATAGGCACTTCCAGAGAGTGCAAGTAGTCTGATAGGTATTCATGATATGTTGCATTAATGAGCAACATCAGTGACTCAGAGCTTTCATCATATGAAGAGGTTGTACAGCAACAAGTGTGGAAAGATGCTATGACAGAGGAATATCATTCTATTCTAAAGAATGATGTTTGGGATATTGTTCCTAGACCTGAGAGGAATTTAGTTGTAAATTCCATATGGCTTTACAAGATAAAGCATGTGGTAGATGGAAGTGTGGATAAGTACAAAGACAAGTTTGTTGCTCGTGGATTTTCTCAGAAAGAGGGCATTGATTATGAGGAGACTTTTGCTCCAGTGGCTAGGTATACTACCATTAGATCTATTGTTTTGCTTGCATCAATATAGTGTTGGAAGCTTCACCAAATGGATGTGAAGACTTCCTTCCTCGATAATGAGGTTGATGAAGAGGTTTACATTGAGCATCCTAAGGGATTTGTGATACATGGGAAGGACTCCCATGTGTGCAAGTTGAAGAAAGTCCTGTATGGGTTAAAACAAGCTCCTTGAGCTTGGTATGCCATAATATACAGTTATCTTCATAATCTGGGTTTCTTGAAAAGTGATGCAGATTCAAATTTGTACTTCAAGTAGTGGAGAACCAACCTCTAGTACTACACCTATATGTGGATGACCTTTTCAGCATTGGAGAGGAAAGATTAATTGTTGAGTGTCAGAGGGATCTTACCTTAGAGTTTGAAATGAAAGACTTAGGTCTTATGCACTACTTCTTAGGCCTTGAGATCTCGTAGAGGAATGATGAGATATGTCTATCTCAAGGGAAGTACACTATGGCCATCTTGCATAGATTTGGCATGGTGGATTGTAAATCCATAAATACTCCTTTGGATTCCAATTTGATAAAACTCCATGAGACTAAGACTGGATTAAATCCATTGGACCCCACATTATACAGAGAGTTGATTGGCTCATTGATGTACCCGATACATTCGAGGCTAGACATTTGCTATGCAGTCATCATTTTGAGTTAGTTCATGACTGATCATAGACATAGACACTAGGTTGCAAGTAAGCATATTTTGAGATACCTCTACGATACGGTTGCATATGGACTAAGGTCTGCCTCCAATGGAGGAGTGTTATTGCTTGGATATACTGATTTTGATTGGGGTGGTGGCATTGTTGACCGAAATAGCATTTATGGGTATTGTTTTAGCTTGGGTTCTGCTGTGATTTCATGGTCTAGTAGAAAGCAGGGTTCAGTTGTCTAGAGAATCACATAGGCTAAGTACATTGCTGCTAGTATTGCTTCTAGAGAAGCAGTGTGGCTGAGAAAGCTACTTGGAGGATTATTTGGTGAAAAGATAGAGCCTACAATGAGCAGGTGTGACAACTAGAGTTTTATAAAGCTTTCCAAAAATCTTGTGTTTCATGACAAGTTGAAACACATAGAAATGAAGTATCACTTCATTCTAGAAAGATATTGTAAAATTTCAATACATAGCCATTGATGAGCAGATTGCAGATGTGATGACAAAGCCTCTATCTGTGACGAAGTACATACACTTCTGAGATATGCTTGGTATGGCAGAGAATGTCTCCCTTGCTGAGAGGGAGTGTTGAATGTACATCATTAGGAGCCATTCTCCATGAGACTTGTGTTGTATCAAGTCCGAAACTTATGTTGTATTAAGTTCAGAAACCTCTTCATGAGACTTGTGTTGTATCAATTTCGGAACTTTTGTTGTATTAAGTTCATCAACTTATGTTGTATTAAGTCAAGAGATTGTGTTGTATCAAGCTAGGACATTGAGGTCATGAGAGATGCATGTACTATGGTCTCATTGTATTAATATCAGGATCTTATGTTGTATTAAGATTGATATAAGGGAGCCTTATTGGGCACTATATGCATGCTATAGGAGTTATAAATCAGACATGATCTAAAGGTTAAAGGGTTCAATTTTGGTTTGGTTTGGTTGATATTTAAAGATGCCAATTATTGTTTGAATGTTGCAATTGTTTGATAATTACTGGATACATCTTTGTCTACAGTGTGTCATTGGAAATACATGTATTGAATTGGTTATTATTTTTAAAACTGACTTAAATTATAATTGTTGCAACAATGCTTATACTTTTACTTGTTTCTTGGATGAATGATCGTATGTCCATGATAATTGATTCATGAAGAAGGATTTGTTATAAAACTAGCATGTTTACTTTCATTTGATAACACAAACAACATTCCTAAAATGCCTTCTTCCTTCTTTATCTAACTGCCACTATTTAACTCAACTGCATATTTTTTTACCATTGCTACAATAGTATAAGTACTCTGTGCATAAGTTTTATTGGTTACATGTCTACGATGAATGCTAAGTGAGGAATGTTTTGCTAATAATATTGAGATACTTGTTGACATGTGCCACATTATTATTTGAATAGTATGTCATCTTCATTCTTGAGTTGATTTGCTAAAGGCACTAGTCACTAATATGATTGTGTAGAAGGTACAGTCAGTTTGTCCAAGTCTCTTGCAGAATAGCTAAAGGGCCCTCCCATTGGTGGTTACAACACTCCAAAGTAGTTGGGAGAGTGGCTAAGGTGACATTAGGTCACACTCTCCTTGCATTGTCTATTGGACACTAGCCTTGCTAGTTTGTCCAGTAATAGGAAGCATGCTCCATTTCGGACCATAAGTTGGTTATTATAAGTGGTGTGGTTTTCATAGAATACAATGATGTGTTTGCATGATTTATTGGATGCTTATTTAAGCCCATTATAAGGCTCCAAACCTTAGTTGCAAAAACAAATTCCACCTTCGAAAAAACAAAATTTAAAAAGTATGGTAATTCCACCAAGGGGATCCCATGAGTTGATCCCCTTTATAAGGCATGCTTTATGGGGTGCTTATTTAAGTCCATTATAAGCCTCCAAACCTTATTTGCAAATGTTTTTCCACCTTTTGAAAAAAAGAAAGTATTGTAATTCCACCAAGGGGATCACCATGAGGCTCTCAAAGGGTCAAGTTTCTTCAATAAGGTTTAAATACTTTGTCGGTTGGGTTAGGGGGTATAATGTTTGTTGGTTATATTAAGAAGGTATGGGAAATACATGAATGTCATCCTTTTGACAAACATAAACATGACAAAAAAATTTTCCTTTTTTTCTTTTTGGAATAATCGTGGTATTGTTTTGCAATCAATGCTCATAGTGTTTGAATCTACAGGAATAGCCTTCTTGTGTTCTCACCCTTGATCAAATGCTTCATGCTAATTAGAGTATCCAAATTTTCTATCTCAAGTGGGTTGAATTTCCTAGCTTACCCATGCAATTTTGGCCTTTCTTTAAGTGCATTCTAGTGTCAATCGTATGTGTTGGCTTGCTATTTATCATTACATTTATATTGTTGTTGTCTCTAAAAATCTTATTCATTGTACCTAGGACTTGTAATGACACATTCTTATAAAATAATATGTGGTATTGTTATCTATAAATTAGAAGTGAATGTGTTGAAGAATGTTATGAGGTCTAGTTGTTTTCTTATTCAAGTTGTCATTGGAGTGGGTGATTCAATGGATTCGACACCTTCTACTTTATTTAAGTTGAATGTGTCACACTTGAAATCAATGGATTTTGGGCCCTTGTCTAGAGAGCCTAGAATCTTTATCTCAGGTTGATTGGTGAGAGAGGATGGATTCTTTGGTGGGAGGTCATTGTCTATTGTACTATCAAATTCATTAGGGTCGGGTAGGATAGTTGCTTGTAAACGATGGAAGGAGTTGTGGGATGCTCAAAGTAAACTCGAGGAGGTGCACATTTTTCTTGAAGAGGATCTACATGATGCGACCCTTCAAAAGGATTTTCACAGTTTAGATGGTGATTCGTAAGGAAGTGGACTTAATTGCTAGGGGTGGCCAAATTTATTCTTAGTTTCAATGGATTCAGGAGGGGACAAGGGCTCAAAATTATATTTTGACTTCCTTAAAAGGAAAATGGTAGTGGACATGGTTCTTGGTTTTCGTTGTGTGAATGGATTTCTTATTGATGATACAATTAAGGTTAAAGGTATGTATTGTTTGCATTTCAAAATATCCTATCTCCTTATGCATTGATGGATCATGTGATATATAAAAGTTTAAAATATATCAAATCTTTCTCAAAACTTTACAATTCATATAAAAAGCACACGTTGCTTAAGGAGGTTTGGTAGATTCATCACAAGGTTCTCCATAAATCAAACTTCACCAATTAGGTTTAAATATGGTGATATTGGGTTATGGGGGCATGGGAGTCATGTGGATGCCATTACCTCAACAAACATAAATATAGTTTGACTAATTTTATCCCTTTTTTTCTTTTCTTTTTTGAGGAATTGTAGTATGTTTATTCCATCAATACTCATAATATTTGGATCTACAAAATCAGCCTTGTTGTGTTCTCACCCTACTAAGATAAAAAAAAAATCATACACAGCAGAGTACCCAATTATTCTATCCTAGAAGGGTTGAGTTCCCTGGCCCACCCATACAAATTTGGCCTTTCCTTGAGTGCATTCTACTGTCAATGGGGGGTATTGGCATGATATTTGTCATCACATTTACCTTGTTGATATAGTTCATTATGCATGGGATATGTAATACCACATTCTTCTAGATGGCTTTGTGATATTATTATATATGGAAGTTCAAATTTTTTTCATATATTATGGATTATGGCACAATCGACACTTACTCACGGCTAAATTACTTAATATTGTGATGCAAGACATATATGTATGGAAAATAGAAATGAATCTCTTGGTGTTATTTGATTTTCAAATATATTGTGTTTAATCATATGGTATATTGCCTTTGTATTGACATGTACAACCCATTTATTACTTATTGTTTATGATTTTATGAGGTAATTTCTTCTAATATTGTTATTTTTATCATTGTTGGTTGCACTCTTACATGGTTGCTAGATATCTTTGGACCATTTATGTTCACTTGATTTATTTCTTGAAGTGGAAATGATTTGTATAGATTTTATGCCTTGAACTCGGGCCTTAGTCCTGGCATTGTTAGTTTCCATAGTAGTTATGATGTTTCTTTGGACATACAACAAACATGTTTATCTACCACAACCTCCTCATATTTCTAACCCTAAACCCTAGAAAGGGGTTTGTTTCAAATTTAACATGAAAAAATCCCATAAAGAGTGTGACCTTGTTAGGATTGAGTTTATAACAAGTCACCCCCTTTCCAAAAGCTTTTCCCTCAAAGATTTCTAGTTGAGAGCATTGTTTCATGAAGTTCTCAGCATTCGAGATCTACTAAATGCATACTCTTATGCTCAATGAGGTATTTTATAATGAGTTAATTACTAACATGAAAAGTGTGACAAGTAAGATTTGCTTAAAGTTTTAGAATTAAATTTCCCTCCTTGATTTTAAAGTTCAAATTGTACCGAAATGTTCTGATTTGTATGTTGCCTCGTCATGTTCTTAGCACATTGAAGGTTATCCTCGTGTAGTCATAAAATCTCCCAAGGCTGCTACAAATCATAATCACTTGCGTGGACCTTGAAACAACATTGCAAGCAAGATGTGATGTTGGCAGGGGTGGTACCTCGTATAGGTTCAAGGACGTGCTTGTGATATTGTGTTAGGGAGAGTGCCTTCAAATGTGTATTGGGTAATGTCTTGGGAATATTCTATAATGTTGTGTCATGTTTAATCAATATATTATAAGTTTTTCAGTTGGGTCTAGCCTGTATGGTTATAGGATGGAGTGTTATGCTCCCCACTCGGGTTCTATTTCCATAAGTGAAATGTTGAACTCATCGTGGCTATATCGTTGTAATGAATTTGAGCCTTTTTGTCAGCTTGGCCTTATGCTTTGAAGTATCTAATGTTTACCCTCAGTACCATTCATTAAATGAGGGGAAGTGCCCAAGGGTTTTCCTTCTGATAATTACCTGGAAAAAAATATATCATAGGTTGAAAGGAATTATGTGTTTGTTATATATTGAACTTTTATAAAATAAATAATAGGAATAATTATACTTGCATCTTTCTCGAGAATCTTATTCATTCTATGTGAGTTAATCGCTTAAATGCATATATACTAGAGGCCTATGAGATAATATTTCCTCCTCGATACAGATAATTTTATAAAAAATTCCTAGTTCGTGGCAATGTACCTATTGATTTTTCCATTGCACACCCAAGATGAAATCTACCATTCCAATAGGATAGGCACACGTGGGGGTTGATAAGTTACAATCTCCCATGATGAGTTTGATATTGTGGCATTTTACTTTGAAAGTTATAGTCCCTTCATTTGTAAGCATCACTTAAAATCTTGTAACTAGCTAGTAAAGTTGTTCACTTGGTCTTTGATCTTCTTGTTAACGAAGGTGTGGGCACTACTTGGTAGGGATCATTGTTTACACAATGAACAACCAACAATACGTATTCTTCAAGTGTGATTTCACCCAAAGATTAAGATGTCCTTGCACATAAATTTCAGCCTTAGCTAGGCTAGCCTTTAAAGGAGAGTGAATATCCCTAACCAAGACGTTATAAAAGCAAGAGTCATTCATTGAACACAACAAGACGAGAGGAGGGTTTCACCTCTACCCTAGCATCTTCCTATGGGAGAAAAACTACCCTTTTACAAAATTTCTCTTAGCATATTTGTACTAGTAATTTCCAACCATCAAATCAACACCAAGAAAATAAGAAACGATGGAGAACCTCACATTAACATGCCCCTTAACTTCTTCCTCAAATTTTCAATTAAGCTTGGAGGGAATATTCCACACATACAACCATTCCTTTGGAAAATGGAATCCTTCCTCTATTTATACCTTCCAAATCAAGCCCCAATGAATAAAAAAGAAGAAGCTACAAACCCCATAGTTAGGGCATTCCTCTTAGGGTGTTTTTTAGGGATTGTTTTAATCATAAAATAACATGCCATATTCCCCTTTGAGATAACTCCTCCAAAATGTGTTAATGCATATAGAACCATGTGAAATGCCTCGTAAACATCTCTTCAACACACTTCTTCAAATCATGATTAAGCAACCTAAACTATAACTCCTTTCAGTTTTGTAGTGGAACACTCCTCTTAAAGTGACCTCCTTTGACCATTTAAGCACTTTTTTTACCAACCATGTGAAATGCCTCGTAAACATCTCTTCAACACACTTCTTCAAATCATGATTAAGCAACCGAAACTATAACTCCTTTCAGTTTTGTAGTGGAACACTCCTCTTAAAGTGACCTCCTTTGACCATTTAAGCACTTTTTTTACCACATGGCACCGCTTTGATCTAGGGTGTTCTTCCTTAAAAAATTTCCTTCGCCATATGTCATGTTCTAGGGTTGCAACTTTGTGGGGGATGTTTTCTCATTTTACCTTTGAATGCATGCAAAGGGTCCATAATACCACTTGTCATATTCATAAGCAAATGCCTTTTTAATGGTCTGATGCCACATGCCACCTTCTCATGCAAAGAGTTTACCTCCACAAATGTAGAGTAGGGCTCGAACGATGTACCATTACCCCCAAATACCTGAAAAGGTGAAATATGCCTTTAAAAGGGTGGAATCTCCTCCATTAGGGTTTATTCTTATCTTCAACATGCTTTAACAACCTCCTTAAATATGATGTTCAACCTTTGATTCTCAATAATGCCTTTGTTTGCCTCGTGTCATGATCTATGACCCAAACAAGGTAGAGTGTTTACCTATTCAAGTTATGATTGACCCTACTCTCACCATAAACTACCTCATGAAGCAAGGCATTCATGTTCTAGTGCTTCTTTCCTAAATCATCCCAAGTGTACGACCACCAAATCTTTGAGTGCCATGTGCTTCCATTAACCTGCAATTGTTCTTGAACTCCAACAACCTTCTTTTATGCTTAGCGAGAGAGGAAAGGCCCATGAAAATTTGAAATGAACCATGAATTTTCAAATGGGTATCAAATCCTTTACAAACAATACAACAATAACGTGTCATTAATTCC